>OY757018.1:75148742-75568635 GCA_963580285.1 Lucinisca nassula | reverse complement strand
GTCCAACTTACAGTTAGGCAAAGCCTGCTGTCCTTGCAGCAGGTAAGGGGATGGGCATGGGGTGTGTTATTATTTCTTCTCTTTCTACACTTCGATTCATTTTTAGCTCCACTGGCCGAAGGCCAGCGGGGCTATTGTCATGGCCCTGTGTCCGTCTTGCGTCCGTGCGTCCGTCCGTCCGTGCGTCCGTGCGTTAACTTTTTTCTTTAAACATCTTCTCCTCCTAAACTACTGGGTAAATTGTAACCAAACTTCACAGGAATGTTCCTTACATAGTCCTCTTCTAAATTCCTTCAAAGAATTTTGTTACACCCAGAACTCTGGTTACCATGGCAACAAAACCACAAAAAAATAAAAATCTTTAAAAATCTTCTCCTCCAAAACCACCTGTTGGATTTCATTTTTATTTTGCATGAATGTTCCTTAATGGACCTCTTTCAGATTCCTTGAAGAAATTTTGATCCGACAAAAAACATGGCCGCCATGGGCGGGGCTTATTTTTCCCTATTTAACATATAGTGTAATGCTAAAACATCTTCTCCTTCTAAACTACTGGGCCAATTGTAACCAAACTTCACAGGAATGTTCCTTACTTAGTCCTCTTCCAAATTCCTTCAAAAAATTTTGTTACACCCAGAACTCTGGTTGCCATGGCAACAAAACAACACAAAAAATTAAAAATCTTTAAAAATCTTCTCCTCCAAAACCACCTGTTGGATTTAATTTTTATTTTGCATGAATGTTCCTTGGGTGGACCTCTTTCAGATTCCTTGAAGAAATTTTGATCCGACAAAAAAACATGGCCCCATGGGCGGGGCTTATTTTCCCTATTTAACATATAGTGTAATGCTAAAACATCTTCTCCTCCTAAACTACTGGGCCAATTGTAACCAAACTTCACAGGAATGTTCCTTACTTAGTCCTCTTCTAAATTCCTTCAAAGAATTTTGTTATACCCAGAACTCTGGTTGCCATGGCAACAAAACCACACAAAAAAATTAAAAATCTTCTGCTCCAACACCACCTGTTGGATTTCATTTTTATTTTGCATGAATGTTCCTTGGGCGGACCTCTTTCAGATTCCTTGAAGAAATTTTGATCCGACAAAAAACATGGCCACCATGGGCAGGGCTTATTTTCCCTATTTAACATATAGTGTAATGCTAAAACATCTTCTCCTCCTAAACTACTGGGCCAATTGTAACCAAACTTCACAGGAATGTTCCTTACTTAGTCCTCTTCTAAATTCCTTCGTAGTGACGAGGTGAGCTTATGGGATCACTTTTCGTCCGTTGTCCGTCTTTCGTCCGTGCTTCTGTGCGTCCGTAAACAATTCCTTTAAACGACATCTCCTCCTGAACCACTGATCGGATTTTGACCAAACTTCACAGGAATGATCCTTAGGTGGTCCCCTTTCAGAGTTGTTCAAATGATTCCGGTCCGTTGCACATCTAGGTCACAGGAGCCAAAAATAGATTTTTTTCACCAAAAACTTTTTCTCTGAAACCACAAGGCCCAGGTCTTTGATATTTGGTATGAAGCTTCATCTAGTGGACCCCTACCAAGATTGTTCAAATTATAGTGCTGGGGCCAAAAGTACCCCCCGCTCCGGGGCCCTTTGGTTTTACATGGGCTTATATAGGGAAAATCTTTAAAAATCTTCTTCTCTGAAACCGTAAGGCCCAGGTCTTTGATATTTGGTATGAAGCTTCATCTAGTTGACCCCTACCAAGATTGTTCAAATTATGGTGCTGGGGCCAAAAACCCCCTGCTCCGGGGCCCTTTGGTTTTACATGGGCTTATATATATAGGGAAAATCTTTAAAAATCTTCTCTGAAACCGTAAGGCCCAGGTCTTTGATATTTGGTATGAAGCTTCATCTAGTGGACCCCTACCAAGATTGTTCAAATTATGGTGCCGGGGCCAAAAACCCCCTGCTCCGGGGCCCTTTGGTTTTACATGGGCTTATATATATAGGGAAAATCTTTAAAAATCTTCTCTGAAACCGTAAGGCCCAGGTCTTTGATATTTGGTATGAAGCTTCATCTAGTGGACCCCTACCAAGATTGTTCAAATAATAGTGCTGGGGCCAAAAATGCCCCCGCTCCGGGGCCCCATGGTTTTACATGGGCTTATATAGGGAAAATCTTTAAAAATCTTCTTCTCTGAAACCGCAAGGCCCAGGTCTTTGATATTTGGTATGAAGCTTCATCTAGTGGACCCCTACCAAGATTGTTCAAATTATTGTGCTGGGGCCAAAAATGCCCCCGCTCTAGGGCCCTTTGGTTTTACATGGGCTTATATAAGGAAAATCTTTAAAAATCTTCTTCTCTGAAACCTTAAGGCCCAGGTCTTTGATATTTGGTATGAAGCTTCATCAAGTGGACCCCTACCAAGATTGTTCAAATTATAGTGCTGGGGCAAAAAATGCGACCGCCCCGGGGCCCTTTGGTTTTACATAGGCTTATATAGGGAAAATCTTTAAAAGTCTTCTTCTCTGAAACACAAGGCCCAGGACTTTGATATTTGGTATGAAGCTTCATCTAATAGACCTCTACTAAGATTGTTCAAATTAAAGCCCTTGGGCCAAAAATGTCCCCTCTCTGGGGCCCTTTGGTTTTACATAGACTTATATAGGGAAAATCTTTAAAATTCTTTTTCTCTGAAACCACAAGGCCTAGGTGTTTTATATTTGGTATGAAGTTTCTTCTAAAGGACCCCTACCAAGATTATTCAAATTATAGTGCTGGAGCCAAAATTGCCCCCGCCCGGGGCCCTTTGGTTTTACATAGGCTTATATAGGGATAATCTTTAAAAACCTTCTTTTCTGAAAGCCCAAGGCCCAGGACTTTGATATTTGGTATGAAGCTTCATCTAATGGACCTCTACCAAGATTGTTCAAATTATAGCCCTGGGGCCAAAAATGCCCCCGCCCCGGGGCCCTATGGTTTTACATAGACTAATATAGGGAAAATCTTTAAAAGTCTTCTTCTCTGAAACCACAAGGCCTGGGTCTTTGATAGTTGGTATGAAGCTGCATCTACTGGACCTCTATCAATATTATTCAAATTATAGCACTGAGACCAAAAATGTCCCCGCTCCGGGGCCCTTTGGTTTTACATAGACTTATATAGGGAAATCTTTAAAAATCTTCTTCTCTGAAACTGCAAGGCCCAGGCCTTTAATATTTGGTATGGAGCTTTATCTAGTGGACCTCTACCAAGATTGTTCAAGGTAAAGCCCTGGTTCCACAAATGCCCCCACCCTGGAGCCCTTTGGTTTTACATAGATTTATATAGCCCTGGGGCCATTTGGTTTTGCATAGGCTTATGTAGGGAATATCTTTAAAAAAAAAAACTTCTTTTCTGAAACCGCAAGGCCCAGGTCTTTGATATTTGATGTGTAGCTTCATCTAGTGGACCTTTGCCAAGATTGTTCAAATTATAGCCTTTGTTGATGTTTGGTATGAAGCTTCACCTTTAAGACCTCCCTCAACATTATGCACATTAAAGCCCTGGGGCCAATAATGGCCCTCTCTGGGGCCCACTTGTTACACTATGGATCAGGTGAGCGATCCAGGGCCATCATGGCCCTCTTTTTGTTTTACCCATTGCATGCGGGAAAACCCTAAATGGGTACCTTGGCAAACAGTGCTGGCCCAGATCAGACCCCACAGAACACCGTGTCTGATCAGGGCCTGCACTATTTGCTAACAGAATTTTCCATCAAAAATAGAAAAAATAGGCCTGACACCCCTTATATGACAAATGGACTGGTCCAACATATAGCAATAGAAGAGTTCACTAGTATACAATTGGTTAATGTAATAAATATGACAATTGTCTGAAGTTGGCCGGTGGAGCGACAGGCCCTCTTGGGCCTCTTGTCCTCTTTCTCCCCCGTCCCTCACTTAAATCTCTTCTACTATTTCTTAAATCTCTTTTCTCCCTTTCTCTGGGGGATGACACAGAATGATCTATGAGGGTTGAAGTGTCATTAAACCCTAAACAATCTTACAACCAATGCTATAATGTATTAGTTCAAATTCACAAACTGAATGACAGTATATGTCCTGTTCAGATGGCTTCTTTTGGATCTACAATGTTTGCAATAGTAGGAGGATTTGTTTTCAGCGGGAAAAAGGGTTTAAATGGTAATGGTCTTGGTAATTGGTTGTTATACCCCCGGCGTATGCCATGGGGGTATATAGTTTTTGTCTTTTCCGTCTGTCTGTCCGTAAACAATTATTTTGTGTCAAAGATACCTCAGGAACTGCTTCACATAGAAACTTGAAATTTTGCACACATGATCAGTATGACTACTTGTATTGTGGGAAAGAAAATAAGGGCCAAGGGGTCAGGCCTTCTAGAGTTATTTCCCTGTGTAGTTCGGCACTGACCGGGGGTATACGTGCCACACTGGGCACTTTTGTCTATTTGTCTAGTTTAACTAGCACAGCTTCCGCTTAGGGCCTCAGCAATAGTATTAAAAGAGGTTAAGAGTCTACACTGTTTGTCATTCCATCTGCACCTTTTGGACTTACGAGGACTGTTCAAATATGAATGCAACTAAGCACATAAAAATGATTCCGTGATAGATTTCGATGAAAAATTTATTTTGTCCCCTCAAAGTATTCTCCTTTAACAGATATATGTCGTAGTCCAAATAGGAATTTAGCCAGATCCGGAATCTGGCGGGGCCAAATAGGAATTCTTATTTGGCCCAGGCAGATTCCGGATCTGGCTAAATTAATATTTAGTTTAGCCAGATTCCGGATCTGGCTAAACTCTGTTTAGTCCAAATAAGAATTCCTATTTGGCTAGGCAGATTCCGGATCTGGCTAAGCTGGGTAGGCCAAATAGGAATCTTGTTGTTCTATGGATAATGTATGGCTGGATACATCTCCTAAGATTTTGGTAGCCCTGTGGCCACCCTTAAAAATAATCTGTATGGTGTTGTAGGAAGCAAGAGGAATATAAAATTCATTAAGAGGAAAAAAAAGAAATATATTGATTATTTTTCATGAACAGTCATAAAATTATTTGGGAAGGTAGTCATAATCAACTGGGTCTGTACGGTGACAGCAAACAAAATATTTTAAGGTCCTGGTGAAGGATTGTCTAAGGAAACCAGTAAACAATTCTGATTCTGGTCTCATTTTTTTTCAAAGGCAAATAAGATCTGATTCACCAAATCCAATTTATAAGAACACAGTCATTAAACAAGGTTGTCTTTTGTCATCAGCTATTGTTATTATCTACTCATTTAAGAGAAGAAATAAGAAAACTGATCATGATCATTAGCTTACATGTATTTTCCCAGTATATAGGAGGTAGTTAATTGGGACTTCAGGGCATAGAATTGGTACCATTACAGCAAATCTTAATTCAGATAGTCAGACCATGATATGGAAAACATATTGTACCATAATATCATACATCATATTAACAGGTCTGTGTAAAGAACACACCTCCAAACCCGACATTAGTGGAACAGTACTTATCTAAAAGCTCATAGAATTTTTCTTTTTACTCCAACACTTTCATGTTCACATGTTAACTGAACTCTAAGATCTTAATAATGAAGAAGAATCCATAAGAGACCAGTTGTACTGATTAGACTTCAGAATATAAAACAATTTTGAGATTTTCTTCAATCTTTTGTTATTGCATAATGTTAGTATAAAATTGTCTTTCATTGTTTTTCACACATATTTGAATCAGGCAGATGATTAGTTTATCATATAAGTAATTAGCCAGGGTGGTCTAAACAGCACGTTATCAAAGACAAAAATGAGTGCAATAAATACTTCTTATTATTATATAGTTAAAACAAATCTGTGAGAAATAAAAAAAACTATTTTTGTTGAAGCAAATTATCAATATTCAAACAAGGTCTGTTACCATTAAACCAAGATTCCTATTTGGCCTAACCAGCTTAGCCAGATCCAGAATCTGCCTAGCCAAATAGGAATTCTTATTTGGACTAAACAGAATTTAGCCAGATCCGGAATCTGGCTAAACTAAATATTAATTTAGCCAGATCCGGAATCTGCCTAGGCCAAATAAGAATTCCTATTTGGCCTAGCCAGATTCTGGATCTGGCTAAATTCCTATTTGGACTACGACATATACAAACTTTCAGTCTTCTGATCCAATCATTGAATGCATTTTGGTAGTCTTTTCGAGGTATACTATGAAGGCACTGGAATATTGCAGAACTGAGGTGTTTGCGCTGTACAAATTTTCGACCAGAAAGGTATTTTTTCAGCCGCAGGAACAAAAAAAAAAAGTCACACAGGGCAAGGTCAGGGAAATACTGGGGGTGAGGGAGTTCAACAACCTTTTCCTGCTTCAGATAGGCTTGCACAATGAACGCCTTGTGCGATGACGCATTGTCATGTAGCAATCTGACATTGGCCAAATCAGTTGCGGGTCTTCGTTCTTTGAAACATTTCTTCAATTTTCGAAGAACTTTATTCTTGTAAATTTTCGCATTTACAGATTTGCCTTTAGGCACAGCAACCTGAATAGCAGGGCCCTGATTTGAAAAGAATATGGCATACATTACCTTCTTGACGCTCATGGTCCGCTTTGCAATGCATGGTCTTTTGCAATACTTTGTTGCCCATATTTTGTTCTGAATCTTTCATTTTGGCTAAAAAAAGTGAACCCATGTCTCGTCACCTGTGACAACATTAGCGAAAGACCGTGCATTGTAATTTGGTTTGGTTTAAACAATAGTTTATTAAGTATATAAATTTACAACGCAAACATAAACAAATGACACAAAAGGATCAGATAGCAAGCTAATCGTAGCTTATGTGAAATCTTCTCCTAGCATAAATGGAAGGTACAAACAAACACGAGTGTTGAATACAAATAATAGTATCGTTGAATTTTGCAAAAATAAAATGGCTTGTCCATTTTATATAAGGAAAAAAAAAAAGAGAGAGAGAGAGAGAGAGAGAGAGAGAGAGAGAGAGAAAGAAAGAATGTTTCCCAAGGTCTCCCGGATACATTTCCATACGATGTCACAGCCCCGACTTAGCGACAGCACAACGATGTTTTTCTTTCAGTTAATTTATTTCAAAACGTTTTGTTTGAATAATGTATTTGTGTACAGCATCAAAAATCCTTTCATTTTCTTCTTTCGCTAAATTTGGATCCCTGAATAAAAGCGTCTTTAGGGGTAGATGAAGGATGTCAGATAGAAGGCGAATTCGTGTTAGGTGATGGTTTGGACATTCGAAAAAGAAATGTTTGGAAGTCTCGGATCTTCCGCAAGAGCATAAAGGGGAGTCAATAAGGTTTTTGCGATAAAGGTGATGCCTTAAGGAACTGCATTCTAGTCGCAATCGTGTGTGGTATATCTGTGCGTTTCTACTTCCGAACTCGAACCAGATGGGGGGTTTGTTTATGTGCTGGGTTAGGTGATATTTAAACTGTGTAACCGATGTGCTGTTCCTTATTTCGGTCGGAAGGTTATTCCAAGCTCTTATTGCGGATGGAAGGAACGAGTTATAATATAGTGCTGAATTTGCATGAATGGACGACATATTATTAGCATTCCTGAGTGAATACTGCGATTGATCTTGAACTAAGCCCGGTACTAGTTGATTTAGATGCATTGTAATTTGGAAACTTTTAAGCAACTTCTTGGGCACACTGAATGCGTGTCTTTTTCTGCTCATATGTCAACAGCATATCCATCTAGCACAGATCTTTCTCATTTTCAAATCCCGTTTCAGAATTGTATGAGCTGCTCCTAATGAGATGCCAACCATACTAGCTATTTGCCTAGTGGTGTATCGTGCATCGGTAGCAACTATTTCTTTCACTCTAGCAACCATCTTGGCAGATGTTGCTCTTTTCGGCTGACGATCATGTGGTGCATCTTCTGTTGAGCCTAGCCCACAGCTGAATTTCTTACACCAATGAAAAACTGTCGGAAAAGACATTTCATTATGCCCCTAAACTGAACATATTTCATCAAAAAATGTCTTTGCACCGTAAACCAAGAATTCAACAATTCTTAATATAGGACCATATTACAACTGCGTACTCTGACCTTCTTCCAACCATGTTTTGTATTACTATACAAGAGTAGACAGTGTTTATCGAATGATATACATGGCTAAAGTGCACAGTTTTTAACAGGTTTGGTATCAATGTATAGGTAAAATGTTTTTCTACGCTGTGATATTTATTTCCAGGTGATTTTCGCATAAGTGCATGAGAAAACGTTCTACTTGCATTCATATTTGAACAGTCCTCGTATCGCTGGACCATGAAACAAATTTGTTAAAATTTGAGAATAACAACAAGTCCCCAAGGAGTCCATATTTTAACCTCACCTGACCGAAGGTCATGGTGAGCTTTTGTGACTGTGAGATGTCAGGCGGCGTCGTGCGTCGTCTGTGGGTAAACTTTTCTTGTGAACACACTAGAGGTCACAGTTTTGGGTCAGTCATCATCAAACTTGGTCAGAATGATCATCATGACAATATCTCAGTCAAGTTGGAATATGGGTCATGTCGGGGTCAAAAAGTACGTCAGTAGGTCAAATCATAGAAAAACCTTATGACCACACCAGAGGCCACAGTTTTGGTCCGATTATCATCAATCTTGCTCAGAATGATCATCTTGACAATATCTCTGTCAAGTGTGAATATGGGCCATGTCAGGTCAAAAAATAGGTCAGCAGGTCAAATCATAGAAAAATCTTGTGAACACACTAGAGGCCACTGGTTTGTTCAGATCATCATCAAACTCTCTCAGAATGATCATCTTGACAATATCTCGGTCAAGGTCGAATATGGGTCATGTCAGGTCAAAAAGTAGGTCAGTAAGTCAAATCATAGAAAAACCTTGTGAATGCACTAGAGGCCACAGGTTTGGTCCAAATATCATCAAACTTCATCAGAATGATCATCTTGACAATATTTTGGTAAATTTCGAATATGGGTCATGTCGAAAAGCAGGTCGCAGTTTTGGTCCGATCATCATCAGTCTTGCTCAGAATGATCATCTTGACAATATCTCGGTCAAGGTCAATATGGGTCATGTCGGGTCAAAAGGTAGGTCAGTAGGTCAAATCATAGAAAAACCTTGTGAACACACTAGAGGCCACAGTTTTGGTCCGATCATCTCAAACTTGCTCAGAATGACAGTCTTGACAATATCTCAGTCAAGTTCGAATATGGGTCATGTCGGGTCAAAAAGTTGGTCAGTAGGTCAAATCATAGAAAACCTTGTGAACAATCAAGAGGCCACAGTTTTAGTCCGATCATCATCAAACTTGCTCAGAATGATAGTCTTGACAATATCTCGGTCAAGTTCGAATATGGGTCATGTCAGTTCAAAAAGTAGGTCAGTAGGTCAGATCATAGAAAAACCTTGTGAACACTCTAGAGGACACAGTTTTGGTTCGATCATCATCAAACTTGCTCAGAATGATCATCTTGATACTATCTGGGTCAAGTTTGAATATGGGTCATGTCGGGTCAAAATATAGGTCAGCAGGTCAAATAATAGGAAAACATTGTGAACACTCTAAGAGGCCACAGTTTTAGTCCAATCATCATAAAACTTGCTTAGAATAATCATCTGGACAATACATGTATCTCAGTTAAGTTCGAATATGGGTCATGTCAAATCAAAATGTAGATCAGTAGGCAGGGATTTTCCTTGTGCAAATTTGGGGCCGGTAATTGGCCCCTACTTTTATTTAGAGGCAGATATTCCCAAATTTACACACATTTCTCAATTCCCGAATTTGTGCTTAATTTTGATGAAAATTGAACCAAAATTGACAAAGTTACAGCTGATTTAAATTCCCAACTTAAATATTAGCGAGCTGTTTTTCCCAAACCCAACTGCACCTGGACCCTGATTATGAAGGGTAGGAAAATTCCTGGTAGGTTATTTTGTCATAACTTTTGAACTGTTTGAGATAGAGCCTTCATTTTTGGCATGTGGTTTCCTTGTGACAAGGGCTTCCCACTCATAAAAATTTGACCTGTGACCTTGACCTGTGACCTACTTTATCTTAACTTTTGAATCATATTTGGCATGTATGTTACTTGTGACAAGGTTTTCCCAACCATTAAACATTTTTGACCCATCACCTTGACCTTTGACCTACTTTGTCATAACTTTTGAAGCATTTGAGATACAGCCTTCATATTTGGCATGTAGATTCCTTGTAACAAGGGCTTCCTATTCATACAAAAATGACTTGTGACCTTGACATGTGACCTACTTTATCATAACTTTTGAACCATTTGAGGTAGAGCCTTCATATTTGGCATGAATGTCCTTGTGGCAAGGGCTTTCACCACATACAAGAATTTTGACCTGTGATCTTGACCTTCGTCTCATTCATTTTGAACCATTTAAGACATAGACATAGGTTGTGGGTGCTTGTTCTTTTAAAAGATCATCAGAAAAATAATCGTTTTAAAGATATGAATGCTGTTTGTTACGTGGATGTGTTATTGTAATGTTCATAGAGGGGATTCTAACAAGTTAACCCACAATATTTGTGTGAAGGGGAATGAGAACACCTGGAAATTTTTCCTCCATTTTTTAAAGGGAGACAACTTTCAGGCCTTCCTGTTCATCTTTCTATAAGCCCTGTCCCATGGAAAAAGGGGTCTACTCTTAAAGGAAAGAATTTGCTCCTCAGCAGCTAATTCTTTCCTTTAAGAGTTGAACCCTACTGACAAGGGAGACAAAACATATACTGAACCGAAAAAGAAATGCAACTCCAAATATAAATGTGAGTATTTGCAGAAATAATCATGTTTGCAGAAAATCGATTTAATGACGCAATAATATAATCATTCCCGAATGTAACTTCCATAGAGAGTTCAATTTCCGGTGAGAATGTTTGGAACACAAATCTGTTTTGTCTTAGAGGTAGTCATTTCACAAGTTCAAAACATAAGCAGTTAATAGCGAGTATGTCCTGTTTGCATTCAGAAATAGCATTCCACTCCTGTATGAGACTATGAGTGCAAGACGCAAGGCTTGACGAGTTGTTGGCAGCTGGGGGCGGTTACGTACGCGCCTTTCCAAGACGGCCCCCACAAATTGTTCTATAGGAGAGAGATCTGGACTATACGGAGGCCAGTGCATCATGTCAATGTTGTTTTGCTGAAGAAATGCCATGCTGAGCCTTGCTACATGCGCCCGAGCGTTTTCCTGTTGAAACGTAAAGTTGTGCTGTCGTACATATGGAACAACTACCGGTCGTAAAATGACGTCAACATAACGCTGATCCGTCAAAGATCCATCAATGAATGCCAGGGACATTCTATGACCATAAGATATGCCAGCCCACACCATCAACCCACCGCCTCCGAATCGATCACGTACAACCAAACAATTGTCACGATAACGCTCTCCGTCACGCCTATACACACGTTGATGGTCGTCAGCTCTGTACAATAAGTAGACGCTGGTTATCATCGATTTACTCACTTGAAAGTTCCTGGTGATGACAGCCTGAGACATCCCATGTAGAACCATTTGGACCGCTATGTTACGTTATATTCCGTAGAGAAATTTTACCGGACTTTTGAAACTTAAACTCCAGGTAACACAATATGCCAATATGATGAAGTTACTGTATACATTTAATGTACTGCACGAGGAAATGTTGAAAACAACGAATTGCCAAGTGGAGCGTTAAACTGTACAGATATCCCCCAAATGTTTTCTGCATAAGAAAGTTTAAAAAGTATGAAAGTAAATCGCAAAATGATTTTTCAGTCAACCTGATGGTTGCATGAAAATCTTTTCGGTTAAAAAGTTGTGTTTCTGTTTTGGTTCAGTATACTTTTGCAGGAGTTGCCTCCCCTGAAGGTGTTACCATTTCCCTTAATGATGTTATAAGAAAAATAATTGCCATATTCTCCTTGTTACACATGCTAATATAAAGCTATGATTTATTAGCTCACCGTCACGTAGTGACGAGGTGAGCTTATGGGATCACTTTTCGTCCGTCGTCCGTCGTGCGTCAGTGCGTCCGTGCGTCCGTAAACAATTTCTTTAAACGACATCTCCTCCTAAACCACTGATCGGATTTTGACCAAACTTCACAGGAATGATCCTTAGGTGGTCCCCTTTCAAAGTTGTTCAAATGGTTCCGGTCCGTTGCACATATAGGTTTTTGGGGCCAAAAATAGATTTTTTTCACCAAAAACTTAAAAAATCTTCTTCTCTGAAACCACAAGGCCCAGGTCTTTGATATTTGGTATGAAGCTTCATCTAGTGGACCCCTACCAAGATTGTTCAAATTATAGTGCTGGGGTCAAAAATGCCCCCGCTCCGGGGCCCTTTGGTTTTACAAGGGCTTATATAGGGAAAATCTTGAAAAGTCTTCTTCTCTGAAACCACAAGGCCCAGGTGTTTGATATTTGGTCTGAAGCTTCATCTAGTGGACCCCTACCAAGATTGTTCAAATTATAGTGCTGGGGCCAAAAATGCCCCCGCTCCGGGGCCCTTTGGTTTTACATGGGCTTATATAGGGAAAATCTTTAAAAATCTTCTTCTCTGAAACCGTAAGGCCCAGGTCTTTGATATTTGGTCTGAAGCTACGTCTAGTGGACCCCTACCAAGATTGTTCAAATTATAGTGCTGGGGCCAAAAATGCCCCCGCCCCGGGCCCCTTTGATTTTACATGGGCTAATATAGGGAAAATCTTTAAAAATCTTCTTCTCTGAAACCACAAGGCCCAGGTCTTTGATATTTGGTATGAAGCTTCAACTAGTGGACCCCTACCAAGATTGTTCAAATTATAGTGCTGGGGCCAAAAATGCCCCCGCTCCGGGGCCCTTTGGTTTTACATGGGCTTATATAGGGAAAATCTTAAAAAATCTTCTTCTCTGAAACCGCAAGGCCCAGGTCTTTGATAATTGGTATGAAGCTTCATCTAGTGGACCCCTACCAAGATTGTTCAAATTAAAGTGCTGGGGCCAAAAATGCCCCCGCTCCGGGGCCCTTTGGTATAACATGGGCTTACATAGGGAAAATCTTTTAAAATTTTCTTCTCTGAAACCGCAAGGCCCAGGTTTTTGATATTTGGTATGAAGCTTCATCTAGTGGACCCCTACCAAGATTGTTCAAATTATAGTGCTGGGGCCAAAAATGCCCCCGCTCCGGGGCCCTTTGGTTTAACATGGGCTTATATAGGGAAAATCTTTAAAAATCTTCTTCTCTGAAACTGCAAGGCCCAGGTCTTTGATATTTGGTCTGAAGCTACATCTAGTGGACCCCTACCAAGATTGTTCAAATTATAGTGCTGGGGCCAAAAATGCCCCCGCCCAGAGCCCCTTTGATTTTACATGGGCTAATATAGGGAAAATCTTTAAAACTCTTTTTCTCTGAAACCGCAAGGCCCAGGTCTTTGATAATTGGTATGAAGCTTCATCTAGTGGACCCGTACCAAGATTGTTCAAATTAAAGTGCTGGGGCCAAAAATGCCCCCGCTCCGGGGCCCTTTGGTTTAACATGGGCTTATATAGGGAAAATCTTTAAAAATCTTCTTCTCTGAAACTGCAAGGCCAAGGTCTTTGATATTTGGTCTGAAGCTACATCAAGTGGACCCCTACCAAGATTGTTCAAATTATAGTGCTGGGGCCAAAAATGCCCCCGCTCCGGGGCCCTTTGGTTTTACATGGGCTTATATAGGGAAAATCTTTAAAAATCTTCTTCTCTAAAACCGCTAGGCCCAGGTCTTTGATATTTGGTATGAAGCTTCACCTAGTGGACCCCTACAAAGATTGTTCAAATTATAGTGCTGGGGCAAAAAATGCCCCAACTCTGGGGCCCTTTGGTTTAACATGGGCTTATATAGGGAAAATCTTTAAAAATCTTCTTCTCTGAAACCGCAAGGCCCAGGTCTTTGATAATTGGTATGAAGCTTCATCTAGTGGACCCCTACCAAGATTGTTCAAATTAAAGTGCTGGGGCCAAAAATGCCCCCACTCCGGGGCCCTTTGGTTTTACATGGGCTTATATAGGGAAAATCTTTAAAAATCTTCTTCTCTGAAACCCTAAGGCCCATGTCTTTGATATTTGGTATGACTTCACCCAACAAGGCCCAGGTTCAAACCCCCCCCCCCACCCCGGGGCCCTTTGGTTTTACATGGGCTTATAAGGCCCAGGTCTTTGATATTTGGTCTGAAGCTACATCTAGTGGACCCCTACCAAGATTGTTCAAATTATAGTGCTGGGGCCAAAAATGCCCCCGCCCCGGGCCCCTTTGATTTTACATGGGCTAATATAGGGAAAATCTTTAAAAATCTTCTACTCTGAAACCGCAAGGCCCAGGTCTTTGATATTTGGTATGAAGCTTCAACTAGTGGACCCCTACCAAGATTGTTCAAATAATAGTGCTGGGGCCAAAAAAGCCCCCGCTCCGGGGCCCTTTGGTTTTACATGGGCTTATATAGGGAAAATCTTAAAAAATCTTCTTCTCTGAAACCGCAAGGCCAAGGTATTTGATAATTGGTATGAAGCTTCATCTAGTGGACCCCTACCAAGATTGTTCAAATTAAAGTGCTGGGGCCAAAAATGCCCCCACTCCGGGGCCCTTTGGTTTTACATGGGCTTATATAGGGAAAATCTTTAAAAATCTTCTTCTCTGAAACCGTAAAGCCCAGGTCTTTGATATTTGGTCTGAAGCTACATCTAGTGGACCCCTACCAAGATTGTTCAAATTATAGTGCTGGGGCAAAAAATGCCCCCACTCTGGGGCCCTTTGGTTTTACATTGGCTTATATAGGGAAAATCTTTAAAAATTTTCTTCTCTGAAACCCTAAGGCCCATGTCTTTGATATTTGGTATGACTTCACCCCACAAGGCCCAGGTTCAACCCCCCCCCCCACCCCCACCCCCACCCCCCGCCCCGGGGCCCTTTGGTTTTACATGGGCTTATATCTTAAAAATCTTAAAAAAACTTCTTCTCTGAAACTGCAAGTTCCAGGTCTTTGATATTTGGTATGAAGCTTCACCTAGTGGACCCCAACCATGGTTGTTCAAATTATAGCCCTAGGGCCAAAAATGCCCCCACTCCGGGGCCCTTTGGTTTTACATAGACTTATATATGGAAAATCTTTAAAAATCTTCTTCTCTGAAACCAAAAGGCCCAGGTCTTTGATATTTGGTATGAGGCTTAATCTAGTGGACCCCCTACCAAGATTGTTCAAATTATAGTGCTGGGGCCAAAAATTTCTTCTCTGAAACTGTAAGGCCCATGTCTTTGATATTTGGTATGAAGCTTCACCCCACAAGGCCCAGGCCCTAGGGGCCAAAAATGCCCCCATCCCACAGCCTTTTGGTTTTACATGGGCTTATATAGGGAAGATCTTTAAAAGTCTTCTTCTCTGAAGTCGTAAGGCCCAGGTCTTTGTTATTTGGTTTGAAGCTTCATCTAGTGGACCCCTACCTAGATAGTTCAAATTATAGTGCTGGGGCCAAAAATGCCCCTTCCCCGTGGCCCTTTGGTTTTACATGAGCTTATATAGGGAAAATCTTTAAAAATCTTCTTCTCTGAAACCGCAAGGCCCAGGTCTTTGATATTTGGTATGAAGCTTCATCTAGTGGACCCCTACCAAGATTGTTCAAATTAAAGTGCTGGGGCCAAAAATGCCCCCGCTCCAGGGCCCTTTGGTTTAACATGGGCTTACATAGGGAAAATCTTTAAAAATTTTCTTCTCTGAAACTGCAAGGCCCAGGTCTTTGATATTTGGTATGAGGCTTCATCTTGTGGAACCCTACCAAGATTGTTCAAATTATAGTGCTGGGGCCAAAAATGCCCCCGCTCTGAGGCCCTTTGGTTTTACATTGGCTTATATTGGGAAAATCTCTAAAAATTTTCTTCTCTGAAACCGTAATGCCCTTGTCTTTGATATTTGGTATGAAGCTTCACCCCACAAGCCCCAGGCCCCCCCCCCCCCAGCCCCAGCAGGGCCTTTTGGTTTTACATAGGGTTTTATAGGGAAAATCTTTAAAAATCTTCTTCTCTGAAACCGCAAGGCCCAGGTCTTTGATATTTGGTATGAAGCTTCACCTAGTGGACCCCTACCAAGGTTGTTCAAATTATAGCCGAAGGGCCAAAAATGCCCCCGCTCCGGGGCCCTTTGGTTTTACATAGACTTATATATGGAAAATCTTGAAAAATCTTTTTCTCTGAAACCGCAATGCCCAGGTCTTTGATATTTGGTATGAGGCTTCATCTAGTGGACCCCTACCAAGATTGTTCAAATTATAGTGCTGGGGCCAAAAATGCCCCCGCCCTGAGACCCTTTGCTTTTACACAGACTTAAATATGGAAATCTTTAAAAATCTACTTCTCTGAAACCCCAAGGCCCATGCCTTTGATATTTGGTATGGAGCTTCATCTAGTGGACCTCTACCAAGATTGTTTAAATTATGGCCCTGAAGCCAAAAATGTCCCCGCTCCGGGGCCATTTGGTTTTACATAGGCTAATGTAGGGAATATCTTTAAAAAATCTTCTTCTCTGAAACCCCAAGGCCCAGGTCTTTGATATTTGGTGTGTAGCTTCATCTAGTGGACCTTTGCCAAGATTGTTCAAATTATAGCCTTTGTTGATATTTGGTATGAAGCTTCACCTCTTTAGACCTCCCTCAACATTATGCACATTGTAGCCCTTGGGTCAATAATGGCCCTCCCCGAGGCCCACTTGTTACTCTATCATATGGATCAGGTGAGCGATCCAGGGCCATCATGGCCCTCTTGTATTACATTGGTTAACTTGTTTGTGCAATGAACACCCCTCTAAACCCCACTTTATATAAGGAAAACTGGGGTTTACATGGGTAAACATTCTTTTTCTGTTTTCTGCTCCCATGTATACATAGGTAGAAACCTCTGTGGTGCAGTGGTTATGATAAACCAGGTATTGCAGCATTGATCCCAGGCTTCCCCAGACTTTTGGATGAGTCTTTAAACCGAGGTTCCGTCTCCGTTTAACCTTAGCTGTTGGTCGGACGTAAAACTGAAACACACACACATCCAAACATAGGTTGTGGGTACTTGTTAGAACTGCCTCATTGAGGCTGTTCTAATGAGCACCAACATTGAGGTGGTTCTAACACGCACCCACAACCTATGTTAGGAATATCAATAAGAAAAACATTAGCAAATATTCATCTGGGCCCAGTTGTTCAAAGCATCGTTAGCTTAACAAGCTCGTTAGTTGTCATATTGTTAACTGTTCTAGCAAGTTTAATATGTAAAATTTTGGTATTTTTGCTGAAAAAATGTGAGCAGCTTTTGCTTCCGCAAAAGCTGCTCACATTTTTTCTGCAAAAATATTAGCATATTTGCCATTTTTAATGATCAAAGTTTTAACGATACGTTAACTAACGATGTCGTTAGTTTTGAACAACTGGCCCCTGAATAATAACCTTTTTGCAGATCTGGAAGAATGCACTATGTCACACATGTGTATTACTGTGATGGTCAAAATGGACATAAACTCCTTGGGGATATCTCCTTTAGAATTATTTTACAATAGGGCTTCTGTGATCTAGTGGTTGAACACTGTTTCTTAACCCTTATCTTGCTGAATATTCATTTAAGCCACACCCATTTCTGTCTATCAGCCAATCAAATTACTTGATGTAATTTATTGCTACAAATTCATACACTGAATGCCAAACAGTGTAGATTCTACAGAAGCCATCTGATCTGGATCTGCTCTGTTTCCAAAGATAGGGGTTGTCGTGAACAGCAAGATAAGGGTTAAACATTAGGTGCTGCTGTGGGTCAGGCCTCACTTGTTTCATGTGGGAGATGCCGTTTTGTGCAAATGAAAGTCTGGTGGTTATCGATATCGCCAGTTTCTCCAGTTTTTGCTCCAGTTATGATTAAGGATCAGCTTCAAATGTGTGAAACAATCTTGAACCCCACTCCTCACCAAGAAAATGGTCTAATTACACCATATTGATGTGTTAATGAATGAGCATTAGGATTACACATGGTGAATTGTTTTGTTTCTTTCATGATTATTGCTCTCATTTTGAACTGATTAGCCACACCCATTTCTGACTTTGAGCCAATCAGATTACTTGATGTAATTATGTGTCCCCCGAAAAAAATTTCTTTCGGAGAGACATATTGTTTCACCCCCGGGCGTCTGTCTGTCCGTCTGTCCGTCTGTCACACATTCGTGTCCGCTCTGTAACTTGAAAACTGTTAGAGCTATCTTCACGAAACTTCGTATAAATATTAATCAGCATTAGACGACATGCAGTGCACAAGAAGCATAACTCTCCCATTTATACTTTTTGAATTATCTCCCTTGTAAGTTTGTTGGTAGGTATATATGTATGGGCAAATCGTGTCCGGTCAATAACTTTCTTATTTTTTGATGGATTTTAAAATTACTCAGCAAAAATATTAACAACCATAAGACGATGTGTGGTGGGCATGAGGCAGGTTGGTGCCTCAAAGGTCAAGGTCATACTTAGAGGTCAAAGGTAAAAAAAGGGGCCTTTTTTTCGTATTTGGTCAATAACTTTCTTATTTTGAGATGGATTTTAAAATTACTTGGCTATATTATTAACAACCATAAGACACTGTGTGGTGCGCATGAGGCAGGTTGGTTCCTCAAAGGTCAAGGTCATACTTAGAGATCAAAGGTCAAAAAAGGGGCCTTTTTTTCGTATTTGGTCAATAACTTTCTAATTTTGAGATGGATTTTAAAATTACTTGGCATAATTATCAACAATCATGAGACCATGTGTGGTGCACATGAGGCAGGTTGGTACCTCAAAGGTCAAGGTAATACTTAGAGGTCAAAGGTCAAAAAGTGGGCCTTTTTTTCGTATTTGGTCAATAACTTTCTTATTTTAAGATGGATTTTGAAATCAAATGGCAGAAATGTGAACCAATATAAGGCGATGTGTTGCGCGCATGACCCAGGTTGGTACCTCAAAGGTCAAGGTCATACTTAGAGGTCAAAGGTAAAAAGGGGTCTTTTTTCGGGTTTTGTCAATAACTTGCCTATTTTTATGCCCCCGGAATCTAAGAGATTCGGGGGCATATAGTTTTTGGTTTGTCCGTCTGTTTGTCTGTTTGTCCGTTTATCCGTTTGTCCGTCTGCAAAAACTTTAACATTGGGCATAACTTTTGAATGGTAGTAGATAGAGCTTTCATATTTCACATGTGTATACCTTATCACAAGACCTTTCCAGTGGTACCATAATTTTTGATCTCGTGACCTTGAACTTGACCTTTGACCTATTTTTTTCAAAATTTTTAAAAACATTAACATTGGCGCTGTCCGGGGGCATCAGTGTTTCACAAACACATCTTGTTAAATAGAATTTTAAGGTTACTTGGCAAACATGTTAACTATCATGGGATGATGTGTTGCATACATGATTCAGTTTGGTACCTAAAATGTCAAGGTCATACATGGAGGTCAAAGGTAAAAAAGGGGCCATTATGCTTTTGATGCATAGCATAACTAAAGAACCGTGTATGCTAGGGTTTTGAAATTTCATATATGGATTCCTCATGGAAAATTAGCTGACGCGTATTTTTTTTCTCGTCCGGATTATGCCCCCTTCAAGAGTTATTGCCCTTTGAATTTTTTTTTTAATAAAATCTTGTCAGCAAGATATCTCAAAAACTATTGGAGATAGAGCGTTGAAAGTAGGTGAATATATTGTTGGTGTTGAGTAGATGAACTGATTAACTTATGACAAAAATCCAAAAAATACTTTGTGAGTTATGGACCTTTGTCATTTTGGTTATTTGTGCCCATTGTAATGTATGCTAAAAGTGATGCATAGCATAACTTTAGAACCGTGTATACTATAGTTTTGAAATTTCATATATGCATTTCTGATGGAAAATAAGCTGACGCGTATTTTTTTTCTCCTCAGGATTATGCCCCTTTCAAGAGTTATTGCCCTTTGAATTTTTTTAATAAAATCTTGTCAGCAAGATATCTCAAAAACTATTGGAGCTAGAGGCTTGAAAGTTTGTGAATATATTGGTGGTGATGTGTAGATGAACTGATTAACTTTTGACAAAATTCCAAAAAATGCTTTGTGAGTTATGGCCCTTTTTTTATTTTGGTAATTTGTGCCCATTGTAATGTATGCTAAAAGTGATGCATAGCATAACTTTAGAACCGTGTTTGCTAGGGTTTTGAAATTTCATATATGGGTTCCTCATGAAAAATTAGCTGACACGTATTATTTTTCTCGGCCGGATTATGCCCCTTTCAAGAGTTATTGCCCTTTGAAATTTTTTTAATAAAATCTTGTCAGCAAAATATCTCAAACACTATTGGAGCTAGAGCCTTGAAAGTTGTTGAGTATATTGGTGGTGATGAGTATATGAACTGATTAACTTTTGACAAAATTCCAAAAAATACTTTGCGAGTTATGGCCCTTTGTGTTTTTGGTAATTTGTGCCCATTGTAATGTATGCTAAAAGTGTATATAGCTTAACTTTAGAACCGTGTATGCTATAGTTTTGAAATTTCATATATGCATTTCTGATGGAAAATAAGCTGACGTGTATTTTTTTTCTCGTCAGGATTATGCCCCTTTCAAGAGTCATTGCCCTTTGAAATTTTTTTAAGAAAATCTTGTCAGCAAGATATCTCAAAAATTATTGGAGCTAGAGGCTTGAAAGTTGGTGAATATATTGGTGGTGATGAGTAGATGAACTGATTAACTTTTGACAAAATTCCAAAAAATGCTTTGTGAGTTATGGCCCTTTGTCATTTTGGTAATTTGTGCCCATTGTAATGTATGCTGAAAGTGATGCATAGCATAACTTTAGAACAGTGTATGCTAGGGTTTTGAAATTTCATATATGGGTTCCTCATGAAAAATTAGCTGACATGTATTTTTTTTCTCGTCCGGATTATGCCCCTCGCAAGAGTTATTGCCCTTTGAAATTTTTTTAATAAAATCTTGTCAGCAAAATATCTCAAACACTATTGGAGCTAGAGCCTTGAAAGTTGTTGAGTATATTGGTGGTGATGAGTATATGAAGTGATTAACTTTTGACAAAATTCCGAAAAATACTTTGCGAGTTATGGCCCTTTGTCATTTTGGTAATTTGTGCCCATTGTAATGAATACTAAAAGTGATGCATAGCATAACTTTAGAACTGTGTATGCTATGGTTTTGAAATTTCATATATGCATTCCTAATGGAAAATAAGCTGACCCGTATTTTTTTTCTCATCCGGATTATGCCCCTTTCAAGAGTTATTGCCCTTTGAATTTTTTTTAAATAAAATCTTGTCAGCAAGATATCTCAAAAACTATTGGAGCTAGAGGCTTGAAAGTTGGACCATGAGTCATGTGCAAGACCAAGGTCCATACCTCCAATGTCAAGGTCATACCTAGAGGTCAAAGGTAAAAAAAAGGACAGTCAGTGTCTGACTTCCTTATTCTTTGATGGATTATGAAATTACTTGGCAGAAATGTTAACCATCATGAGTCGATGTGTTGTACCGCAAAGGTCAAGGCCATACTTAGAGGTCAAAGGTAAAAAAGTGTTTTCTTTGTTTACGGCCAATAACTTTTTTATTTTTCTGTGAACATTTATAAAGTTACAATGCAGAAATGTTCATCTTCATTAGATGATGTGTTGCACACAAGACCCAGCTCAATACCTCCAATTTCAAGGTTATACTTAGCAGTCAAAAATGGGGGGGGGGGGGGAGACATCTGTGTTTTTGTAGAAAAACAAATTCTAGTTTATTCCTACAAATTCATTAATTGAATGTCAAACAGTGTAGATCCTGATCAGATGGCCAGAAGCCATCTGATCTGGATCTACACTGTTTCCAAAGATAGGGGTTGTCGTGAACAGCAAGATAAGAGTTAATGAGAGGTGTGCGAAACCCAGAGTACCTGGAGAAAAAGCATCTGCCCTTCGGTTGCAGAATTTGGTCTCTAAAATGTGACCAGAGCAAGGCTGGAATTTGTACCGTATCATTAAGATACCTAATGATTTAGAGTCAGTGCTCTTAACCACTAGGCCACAGAGGCCTTCACACCTGTGGGTAACAAGGGTTTTCATTACACAGACAGCCTTAAAATCCTAAAAATTTGGACACCTTAAGGACTTGGGGTATTTGTTAAAAAATTTTGACAAATTTGTTTAACGATCCACAGAGGTTGAAAATGGTAAACTGTGTAGACACTGATCAGACTGTAGATGAGTATTTACAATGTTAATGGGATGTTTTTGTCGTATTTCAGTTGTTGGTTGTTTGGTAGTTTCTATGTTCATGTCGGGTCTGGTACACAGAGTATGTGTAACTACCTGGTAAGTGGAACCATGATACAGATTTGATATGTGTCACATCAGGAGTATGAGCCGCATCATGAGTGAACCTGCCTTCACTTCAGGGTTTATGACCGCTCACCTATGCAGAATCGCAAGTCTTAAAATTTAGATACCAGTATAGTAGTCACAGATAAGATTGACTAGAGACCACAAGAAGATTGGGAGTGCCTTTCGCATGCTTTCTACAAGCGGACCAAATGACCATATACTCCACAGCTTTGTTTGTATTACAGTTGAATTCACATAATCAGGTTACTTGGTTTAACTTTTTGTTAAAAGAACATTCCAAAGGCAGGTGCAAAAGATACCCCGGCCTAGTCAATTTTATCTGCGACTACTGTACTATACATAGAGTAAAATTCCACTTTTAAGACCAGCTAAAATTGGGACTAATTCTGCTTTTAATAAAAGCATATTTATTAGGTTTCAGCTGTTCTTTCCTAACTTTTTCTACACCCAGTGTCCTCCAGTACAGTACCACATTTGGCACTGTTCAAAAGTGGTCGTAAAGACCACTTTTGAACATTCTCAAAAGTGTTCTTACTGTAGGTTTGATTTAAGGTTTAACGAGACGTTGCTTCCAATTTTGTGGGACTTTTACCCAACATTGAGATGAAATGACATCTCAAGCCCTGCTGCCTAATGAAACCAATAGGGTTTATGAGCATGGACAGTCCAACACTCGCACCGCTTTGCCTGGGCAGGCTTAGATCGTCTAAGCGGTTTACCAGTACTCGTGTCGGGTTGGTTTCAGCTCTGCTTGGAAGCATCATGCAGCCCATATATTTCTTCAAACCCCGATTGGCGGGTGCCGGTACTCCAGTGCAGGACCACCTTTGAGACTGTTCAAAAGTGGTCTTAAAGACCACTTTTGAACAGTCTCAAAAGTGGTCTTAATGGTGAAATTTTACTGTAAATACAGGTACTGTACTATCCAAGCAGTAAACATCAAGGTGCTTATCAGAATATGTGGAACATACTGCAGGCTGAAATGCCCTTTTTTCTGTAAATGTCAAGAACAGGCCGCGAGGTCATAATATAAAATGTTTTTCATGCTCTACTTACGTGAGAATGACCTTTGAAGTCGCCCCCGCCCGTAGGGGCTTGAAGAAATATATGGGCTGCACAATGCTTCCAGCAGAGCTGAATCCGGCCCGCACACTAGTACTGGTAAACCGCTTAGAGGATCTAAGCCTGTCCAGGAACCGCGGTGCGAGGCGGACCGTCCATGCTAATAAACCCTATTGGTTTCATTGGGCGACAGGGCTTGAGATGTCATTTCATCTCAGTGTCGGGTAAAAGTCCCACAAAATTGGAAGCAACGTCTCCAAAATGACCTTTACAGTGTTGACGGGGACGTTAAACCTCAAATCAAACAAAAACAATGACCTTTGAAATGCTCATGATTATTAAAAGACAAGCAAATTAGGAAATTTGACTGCTCAGATCGGACAGTAAAGAATGTCATTTGTCCTGCTCATAAATTTAAAATGCCAAGAAGTTTGTTGGCATTTTAAAATTTTTGAGCAGGACAAATTTAATGCTTAAATGAGTTGAGCATGAAAACGTTTTACTACCTTGAAGCCTAGTTTTCTCATGATGTGATCCATAAACAGTCCTAACAGTCCTCCCCACTTTGTAGTAAGAGCTATAGACTTATCGTCACTTGGCTCCAGGAGACTAGATTGCCTTCTACTCCTGGGTCTTTGAATACTTGTCCTGTGCAATCTGGTGGGAATATGTTGCATATTGGCCTACATGCTGTAACTAATGTAAGACAGACATTAATTAAGAATTTTTTAAATTAGTTATATGTTTATATATTTAACAAAATGTATGTATACAATAAACAGTATCAAAAATGAAAATGTGTCAATATTATTTCATGGTGCTGCCGAGAGCACATGAAAATCGTTAAGAAACAAATGAAAAACAAAATGAAAAAAAAACAAAAAAAAACAGTTAGTTTTTATTAGAGCTCTCATATGTTCACCAAAAGTAAATATGTCCACTTCAGTATACAAAAAAAAAGAGAAAATCGGCTGAATTCACTTCAGTCATATTTATTCATCATTTAGGATGAAATATACTTCAGCAAAGTCCATTGACTTAGAGGAACATATTTTTCTATATATGGTGATTTCTATGTATATTGTCGAGGCGGTTCTATCGAGACGCCGTAATGTATGTTTTGAGCAAAAATTTAGATTTTTTATGCCCCCGCATCAGCATGATGCGGGGGGCATATAGTTTTTCGGGTTTCCGTATGTGCGTACATGTGTACGTCTAACTGTATGTGTGTGTTTACATACGTATGTGATCCTGTAACCTCAGGTTAAGGTTTTTGTAACAGGTAGAGCCTGAACTTTTAGAAGTCATATTTTCCTAACCATTAGATGGAACTGATTCATCTTTGGTATGATGATAGATATAGGTCCAAAGTTTTATTATGCAATACCCCCACCCATGCCTGTGACCTCAAGGTCAAGGTCAAAGACGTAGAAATTTTCAATGTTAAAGACTCGGGTTAAGGTTTTTGTAGCAGATAGACCTGAACATTTTAGAACTCATATTTTCCAAACCATTTGATGGAATTGGTTCATATTTGGTTTGATTATAGATATAGGTCCAAAGTTTTATTCAGCGATACCCCACCCATGCCCATGACCTCAAGGTCAAGGTCATGGACTTTGAAGAAATTTTCCATTTTAAAGACCCCAGTTAAGGTATTTGTACCTGGTAGAACCTGAACTTTTATGATGGCTTTGGTTCATATGATGATAAATATAGGTACAATGTTTTATTCAGCAATACCCCCACCCATGCCTATGACCTCAAGGTCAAGGTCACAGACTTAGACAATTTTAATGTTAAAATTTTTTAAAGAGCTCAAATTTTCCAACCATATTATGGATTTGGCTTATATTTGCTATGATGATAGATACAGGTCCAAATGTTTATTTGGCAATACCCCCACTCATGCCTAGGGCTTCAAGGTCAAGGTCACAGACTTAGAAATTTTTAATTAGATATTTTAAGAGTTGATATTTTCCAAATCGTACGATGGATTGAGTTTATATTTCATATGATGTTAGATACCTGTCCATTTTATTCAGCGATACCCCCACCCATACCCATGAGGTCAAGGTCACAGACTTAGAAATTTTAATTAGATACTTTAAGAGTTTATATTTTCCAAATCGTATGATGAATTAAGTTTATATTTGGTATGATGATTGATACTGGTCCAATACCCCAACCCATGCACATGCCCTAAAGGTCAAGGTCACAGACAAAGACTTTTTTTATTAAAAGTTTATTCAGAGCTCATACTCACCAACAGGCCTGGGGTCGAATACTTTCAAAAGTATTCGATTACAAATACAAATACTTTGCATTTCACGAATACAGAATACAAATAAAAATACATTTTTTACGAATGTATTCGAATGAGAATACAAATACTTTGCAAATGTATTCAAATACTTTTTGAATACTTTTGAATACATTTCAATAAAAATGGAGGACTTACACCTGGTGACTGTAGTAATGTTTGGGTCATAGACAGATACACATCTCTTTGTTTTCTCTAGAACAGTTTAAGACACAATTAATGAAGGTGTGCAGGATCTTGTATGAAACAGGTCATTTGTAGTGCCTGCAGCATTTATCAATCAAAAGCTAATGATTGATGAATTACATTACATCACATAAACACCTATATAATTCTGACCCCCTTGAACCGCACTTTTATGCAGTTAAACTGGGGTTTACTGTAAACCCAATTTTTCTTATTTCAGCTCTAACATACAGATTGTGGGTACTCATTAGAACCGCCTCTATAGGATAATGTATCACTTTTGAAAATTCTGCTTGATTATTGTGATGACTTTTAACACATTTTTTTTTTATAAATTTCATGATGTAAATACACATTATGCTATTTTATTAAGTCAGTTCAATGAATTCAATCTCTTGCCATGACTAAAGAAGTACTTTGTTTCATTTTTAATGTTCTTATTCATTGTTAGAATTTAGTCATATTGATGATTTTACTGTTCTGTATTTTGTCACCTGTTGTAGCTGCTTGTTGCAATAATTTCTCCATTAGCACCAGTATAGCTATGATATTCCAAATATGATTTGGAATCTGCAGTTTTTAAAACAATACATGTACATACAAATTGATTTTCAAAATCAGTAATTTGCATGTGGAGGTGAGGGGGATTTTGTTCGCCTTCACAAACAGCAGCTGGGATTATGTCCAAAGGGGATATTGTCCACCTAAACAAATGGTGGGGGAGATTTTGTCGGGGGATGGGGGATTTTGTCTGTGATTAAAATGAGGCGGTTATAACAAGTACCCACAATCTATATTTTGAGCAGAAATAAGAAAAATATCACAATTTTTCATCTTAGAATTTGTGATTTTTTGGCAATAAAATTTACAATGTATTTGTATAAGCAGCATGTTTTCGTATTATCAATTCATATACTGCTGAAACTAAATAAGGGTCATTATTGTGTTCTGTTTCTTGTGAGAAACAAGTGTCAAAAGTGGCCAGCACACAATAAATTAATCAGTTTGCCTATTGCCTTCTATTTCTACTTTTGGGATTGCAGTTTTCAGATTGCCTTCATTTTCATTTTACTACTTAGGCATTTTTTTTTTTGGTGTATGATTTATAATATGTTATCAAAAGGGAGAATGTTCTTATCAGACAAAACTCATCAATTTACCAGTATTTGGAATTACATACATGTGGGTAATTTGTAGGTTTTTACTTTGGCATGCATATGGCTCAGTTGTAAAAACACTATATCTTGCCCCTATCTCTCTATCCTGAGGCAATCTTTTGGAAGATGACATACAGGTAACTTCACAGATTAACACATCAAATGCCTACAGTCCCTTAAAAAGGGACCTTGGCAGTGTAGATTAAGATCATATGTCACAGAATATAGTCTGATCAAAGTGTACAGTACTTTCTAATTTTCTAAAGATCACAAAATTTTGCTAAAATAATAAAAGTAAGCAGACACCTCTTAAATTGAAATGGACCTGTCTAATAATACAAATTGAAGAGTTCACTGGACATAAATGGGTAGCAGAAATTATTTTATGCAATCAGCACAATTCAGTCTAACACATCATATATTAACAAATGGATACATTTGTAAGAACTGACTAGAAATAGTCATGTGCCACAGTGGCGGACCATGATTGTGAGTTATTTGTGATAGAAGTGTCTCTGAATATAAAAACAGATGTTATTTTCTTCTGTTTTTCACATCTCTCAGTCAACAAATTATAATGTCAGTCACTTTAAAAGCAATATATTCATAATAATGAAATGTTTGTCATCTTAAAAGCTTTTATTTGCACCAATGCAGTCAAATAAATCAATTAATATTCTTGGATTTCTGTCACCCGGTATGTATTGTATTAAACCAGCTAAAAGTAATTTCAGAAATTCCTACATGTGCAGTCAATGACTTTAGTCACATCAATTAAACCATTTATGTATTGTTTCATATTTTTTTTCCTGTATAGAGCAAAAGTATTCATAATGTATTCGTAAAACTATTCATGAATACATGACTTTTGAAATGTATTCGAATACAAATACAAATACTTTTATTCTAAAAAATCCACGAATACAGAATACTTCACGAATACTCAAAAATGTATTCAAATAGTATTCGAATAAGAATACAGAATACAATTACCCCAGGTCTGCTCACCAAACCGTATAGATTTGCTTCACATTCGGTATGATGATAGTTACAGGTCCAAAGTTGTATATACCCCCACCCCTGACCTCAAGGTCAAGGTCACAGACTTAGTCTTATTAAGCGTTTAAAGTTTTAGGGCTCATATTTATAGATTGGCTTCATATTTGGAATGATGATAGATACAGGTCCAAAGTCTCATTCAGCTTTAACACCGACCCTGGCCATGACCCCAAGGTCAAGGTCACACACTTAGAAAATTTTGTTGCAACATGGATTTTCAGGGTGAGGCGGAGCCCTGTGTCGTCTAGACACATTTCTAGTTTGTCTGGAAATTTTCCTTTTTGGGTGGTAAAATCTTCCTGTACATTTGTATAGGCATGTTTTTGTATTGTTAAGTTACGTAAGGCATACCCGTAAACATTATGGTATATTTTTCTATTTCAGTTTTATATTTTCAATGGTGGCTTTATACTACATCAACAAGATTTCTCAAGCAAGACATCAAGCACCTGTTACCGTTACAACTAAACATACCCCAAAGAAGAGGAGATAACTCTATTGAATAGCGATATCATCATACTTTGGCCCTTTCAACCCTGTAGACAAGTACTGTACAGATACCAATACAAACATTGTAGATCCACCTGTACAAACAGTGTACACATTACAAAAACTCGCCTATATAAAAACATTGTAAGCTTTACTGCCCCAAAAAAACTAAAATTTTAAGATGAAAAATTGTGATATTTTTCTTATTTCTGCTCAAAATATAGACTGTGGGTACTCATTAGAACTGGCTTATCGAGCCGGTTCTAACGAGTACCAACAATCTATATTTTAGAGCAGAAATAAGAAATAAAGGTATACACCAGAAAACTCCAGTTTTATTATATAAAAGTGGGGTTCAAGAGGGTCAGAATTATATAGGCATGTTTTCGTGATGAGTTAAACTTTGATGGCTTCAACACCTTTGGGACCATGAAATTTTGTTTGAGACAGGGGTAGTTTGAGACATTGAGGGTTAATCATATTGCCAGGTTAGGTCACATAATCAGGATATATTTTTGATTTTCTTTTAAATAACACAACATACATTTTCAAGATAAAATAAGAATATTCTCCCTAAATTACCCACATACATTGTATATTGATATCTAAAGTTATGAAAATTTTTCTAAGGACTCGAGAGCGAGTTTGAAACAACCATGATTAATGTGCCATCGGTGTTCGAGCCATCAAAGTCTCACTGTAGCGCTCTCTCATCCGGATCTTCACTGTTTACCTCCTATAATGATTTTGACTAAAGCACCTACTTAGAAGAATGGACATGCCGAAATTCAGTGATGGAAGAGTCCACCTCAGAAATTTTAAAATTTAGGCGTGAAAGGGTTAATCATGTGCATTATGTTAACATGTCTATGTAATAAACGCTCTTGTAACACCCCTGCCCAACCGGGCTTGGGAAAATAGATTGGGCAGCATGATGCTTCCACGCAGAGCGGAAAACTTACCAAACATGAGAACTGGTAAGCAGCTTAGGAGGTTTTAGCCTGACCAGTGCAAGTCGAATCGTCCATGTGTATAAACCATAATGGTTTCTTTGGGTGTTAGGGCTTGAAACTTTGTTCCATCTCAATATCAATTAAAAGCCCCACAAAATTGAAATGACTTGAATAGTGCTGATGGGGATTATAAAACCTCAACACAAGCAAACAAAATCAGACTTTTTATGATGTTACCATCATGGTAGTTCATATACTTGAAAGTGGGGTTTTCAAGGAATAAATTATTTCCCTTATATCTGCTAAAAACATAGATTGTGGTTTTTGTTTGTTTGTTTGAATTGAGGTTTTACACCCCCATCAACACTATTTAGATCATTTTGTAGATGTTGCTTCCAATTTTGTGGCACTTTAACCTGACACTGAGCTAAAATGACAACTAGGGTTTGCAGGGATCATCCAACTCGCACCTCTTTGCCTGGGCACCTTAGACCTTCTAAAGCTGTTTACCAGTACACATGAGCGGTTGGTTTCAGCTCTGCCTGGAAGCATCATGCAGTCCAATCTATTTCTCCAAGCCCGGATGGGCAGGGGCCAATGGATTGTTGTTGCTCGTTAGACTCACTTCAGCGAAGTGTTTCTAACAAATGCACTCTATCTATTTTTGAAGGATAAATGTAAGAAAATATTTTTTTTTCTGGGTCCAGTTATTCAAAGCATTGTTAGCTTAACAAGCTCGGTAGTGGTCAAAACTTTAATAGCTCTGGCATGTACATTATTTAGTACAATGATATTTTTGCTGAAAAAAATATGCAAAAGCATTTCACATTTTTTCAGCAAAATATTAGTGTATTTGCCATGTTAAAAGATCAAATTTTTATGTTAACAAACGACTTTGTGAGTTTTGAACACTGGGCCAAGAATGATTGCTTTCAGAGACAAGATTCATCAAACATGGATGTATTGTTTCAAAGAACAGTACGGTATTTCATATTAATGTAGAATAAATTTTACTACAGATGTTTATCTTAGAAATGTCTTTTTCAGCTCATCTGAACACAAAGTGGTCAAGGTGAGCTGTTGTGATTGACAGCTGTCCGTCTTCTGTCACCCTTTAGCTTTTAACCCATTGTATACTAGTGGACTCTTCCATTGCTCTATGTTGGACAAGTCCAGTTGTCATATTAGGGGTTTCAGGCCTATTTTTTTTCGTTTTTATTCTATTTTTAACAGAAAATTCTGTTAGCAAATAGTGCAGGTCGTGATCAGCGTCTGATCTGGGCCTGCACTGTTTGCCAAGATACGTACCGGCCCCGATAGTTGGTAGAGTGTCCGCTCCGGGGAACGGGAGGTCACGGGTTCGATCCCGGGCCGCGACATACCAAAGTCGTTAAGAATGGTACTAGCTGCTCCTCGCTTGGCACTCAGATTTACGGGGTAGAGCTAGGACTGGTCGACCCAGTGTCAGGATAATGTGACTGGGTGTGGTATCATGTAATGTGTCTGGGACATGATACTTCAGTGAGGCAGCACTTTAAAAACTAGCATTAGCTCCCTGTCGCAACCAGACACCGTCGTGATATGACTGAAAAATTGTTGAAAGCGACGTAAAACCCGAATTCACACACACACATTGCCAAGATACGCCTTTAGTGGTTCCCCGCATACAATGGATTAACTAAACCATCTCCGCAGTAACTGGTTAACTAAATATATTGAAACTTCACAGGAATGATCTCTCAATGTCCTCTCTAAGATTCTTTCAGTTCCTTTGTGCCATGCAGAACTCTGGTTGCCATGGAAAAGGAAAGAAAACTTTTAAAATATCCCAGTCGGTTAAAGGCATTTCAACAAATTTTACAGGGATGTTCTTTAGGTGATTGAGTGATGCATTTAACCCTGCTTTGTTTTTCTGCTAGTTAAGCTTAAACATATTCTTCCAATCATTGTGGACCAAGATCAGACTGCTCCTGGGATTAGGGTCCACACTATTAGCCTGTATGCCAAAAAAAAATGTTTTTCAAAAGTTTGCAAGGAGATGTAGCAGGCAGCATAAACAGACAACATTTTCAGATGCATTTTTTTCTCGACATCCAATTTAGATTTTCTCCAAACCGAGTGCAATGTAAGAAGCTGAATTAACCCATTTTGTACCGAAAACCCTAAAACGGGTACCCTGGCAAACATTGCAGGCCCAGGTTGGGTTTTTGCAAAACATTCAGCCAGTTTCCAAATAAATTTTGATGAAAACACAACCTGAAACCCCTTAATTTTGGAATGGACTCCTGGTACATTGTATATATAAGGAGGAAGATTCCATTTGGTACAAAAAGGGTTAACCCTTGTCCTGCTGAACCCGGATATGCCTTTTCTTTGAAACAATGTAGATCCAGATCAGATGGCTTCTGAAGAAGTCATCTGATCAGGATCTACATTGTTTGTCATTCAGGTTGTGAATTTGTTGTAATAATTTGCATCAAGTAATCTGATTGGTTGATAATCAGTAGTGGGTGTGGCATATATGAATATTCAGCAGGACAAGAGTTAATAGAGATAACATCACCACAATATAGAACAAGGAGAAACAAGAGCTGGCAGTTTGTCTTTAGACATGTATGCATAGGAAATCCAGCATGCACAGCCCTGCTATTTGCTCTGCATTTTATGAATACCTCCTTGCAGCTTTTTTGTGCAGACAGGTAAGTCTATATTCTTGCATACCAGCTAAGGACATCCTGGACAAAATTTGGTGATAGAAATTCTTATCTCACCCAGGTTATCCTATCAAGGGTCTGGATAGGATAAAAATCCAGAATTTTCATGTTTTTGATGTGCACTGGTTGAATAGGATATCATGAACATTGTCGCTTAGTTTCACTTCACTGCACATACAGTGACTTCAAACCACCATCCTTTGTCATCAGAATATGGCATGCGCCAACAATCTAAGTGAGTGCATTATGAAAAAATCCACTCCCAGAAACAAAAAGTATACAGGAAAAAAGAAGCTTTCTAGGTGCGAGAGTTGCCATCACAAGGCTTGCCGAGTGATGCCTGACAGCGATCCAAAGGGACAGATTTTTCTGTCCACCCCTTGCACCCATGTAAGATTCTTATATTCTTGCAAACCGGATAAGGAAATTGATAGTTTTAGCCTGGGATAGAAATTCTGTTGGTAGCCTGGTGTTCTTACCCAGGCAAACTTCATAAGTATAATGTGCCAAAAAAAAAAAAATGTTTAATAAAGTAAAATTAAAATTGTCGGTGGTTTTCTTCGAGAAAAAGATTCCAATATGGTGTTCAGCTGTGGATGTGCATAGCCTCTGTTCCCCTCATCACAGTCCTCCTCAGGCTGGAAATGCCCATCAACAACAGAATCCCTGCAGGCCTCAGTAGCTCAGTTGCGCGTCCGAATCATGGTCAGGAGGATGTGGGTTGGATACCTGCCGGGGTCGGCAACATTCCTTTTTGGAGATTGATCATGAAAACTTTGCTACGGTCATTATGTCCCCCCACCCGAAAGGGAGGGGGACATATTGGTTTTGGTGCAGATCCTGTCGGCGTTGGCGTTGGCTTTGCCTCTTGTCTGCACTCTATCTCCTGAATGGATGGATGAATTTTGATTAAACTTACACAGATACACCATTGGGAGGGGGAAAAGTACTGATTAGATTTTGGTGACCTTGGTCTAATTTTCAAGGTCACAGTGCTCAAAACATTGTCGAATTTTAGGCCAAAAAAGCTTGTCTGCACTCTATCTCCTGAACCAATGGATGGATTTTGTTCAAACTTGGTACATAGTATAATTGGGATGGTCTCAAAAACTAATTAGATTTTGGTGACCTTGACCTAATTTTCAAGGTCACCACGGGACTAAGACTGTTAAAAATAAGCTTGTCTGCACTCTATCTCCTGAACCAATGGATGGATTTGGTTCAAACTTGGTACAAAAAGTAAGTGGGATAGTCTCTAGAACTGATTAGATTTTGGTGACCTTGACCTAATTTTCAAGGTCACCACGGGACTAAGACTGTTAAAAATAAACTTGTCTGCACTCTATCTCCTGAACCAATGGATGGATTTGGTTCAAACTTGGTACATAAAGTAAGTGGGATAGTCTCTAGAACTGATTAGGTTTTGGTGACCTTGACCTAATTTTCAAGGTCACCACGGGACTTAGAGCGCAGACAAGTTTATTTTTAACAGCCTATCTCCTGACCCGATGGATGGATTTGGTTCAAACCTGGTACATAAGGTAAGTGGGACAGTCTCTAGAATTGATGAGATTTTGGTGACCTTGACCTAATTTTCAAGGTCACCACGGGACTTAGATTGTTAAAAATAAGCTTGTCTGCACTCTATCTCCTGAACCAATGGATGGATTTGGTTCAGACTAGATACATGAGATAAATGGGATGGTCTCAAGGACTGATTAGATTTTGGTGACCTTGATTCAATTTTCAAGGTCACCACAGGTCTTAGGCTGTTAAAAATAAGCTTGCCTGTGCTCTTTCTCCTGAACCAATGGATGGATTTGGTTTAAACTTGGTACATAAGATAAGTGGGGTAGTCTCTAGAACTGATTAGATTTTGGTGACCTTGACCTAATTTTCAAGGTCACCAAGGGACTTAGACATATACAAAAGAAATGTCAAGATGCTCTGGACTTCAAACTGGTGGGGGGACATATGTTTTCCTCTGAAATCACTGTTCTAGTTCTCTTCTGCCGCTGATTCAAGAAGGGCAGTTGTCAGTTTCTGGCCAAAGAATCTGCACTGTACTGGTTAACCACTTACATACAAGTCTGCCCAGGAAAGTGTGGATAGGTAAACTGACTCGAAAATGACCTAAATATTTTGACGGGTGTGCTAAACTCCAATACAAACAAACAACAACAGAACCACATATCAGATGCTTTTATTCTGGGTGGGTATACAGGCAGAATTGAGTTTTGAATTAGTGTACATGTCCGAAGACACTTTTTATGCTTGAAGCAATTGTCCTGTATGGACGTATGTGGAAAGCAATGCAAAGTTCCATAGCACTTGCATTTAAGGTAACTTCAAATTCCCATAAATTTAGAAACCAAATTTTTTGGGTGCATCAACAAAATAAAAATGTGTGCATAATTTCCACATCAATATCTGTCTGACTACAAAGTTTCATGAAATAATTTCCAGCAGTTTTCAAGTTTCTGGAGGATTTAGAATTTGCTCTTAAGTCTATGGTACCAGTTTCCATAGCCTGGCTCCCTGGCTATGAGTTATAAAATTCTAACAAAGATTAAAGTACTCCTCCTTGTCTATTTTTCTGCACATATTAATTCCCTTACGCAGCAGAAACTTGGCCAAGTATGAAAAGAAATCCTTTGCTAATAATATAAGATTTTTATATAGAGACTAAAGTATCAGGTAGACACGAACCAGTCTACTGTTTCCATAGAAACCAAAGTTTTCATCACTGAATAAAGATATAAGTATATGCATAATCTACGCTGCACCAGCAATGTGAAACATTTCCCGGAAACTTTTTCATGAAATATGATGCATGGATAGACATTTAGTTGAACATTGTTACACACATACTTTAATTTCATTAATTTGGCATTACTTTAGATTGCTATGGAAACTTGAATTTAACATAGTCTTACAATTGGATGATTATACCCCCGGCATACGAAGTATGTCAGGGGGTATATAGTTTTCCTCTTTTGTTGGTTGGTTCGTATGTTCATTAGTTCGTCAACCTTTATGTTAAAGTTTTGCGTTAAACCTTTTTGATTGCTCATATCTCTGTAACCACAGGTTGGATTCTCTTCATATTTGGTACAGGATATCTCTATAGCATTACCTTTCATATGGAATATCTAAGCCCCTGGGTGGGTTGTATGTCTGTCTGTTCATCTACTTTTACGTCAAAGTTTTGTGTTAAACCGGGGGCATATAGTTTTCGGTTTTCCGTACGTGTGTATGTCTGTCTGTGGGTGTGGGTGTACATACGTATGTGATCCTGTAACCTCAGGTTAAGGTTTTTGTAACAGGTAGAGCCTGAACTTTTAGAACTCATATTTTCCTTACCATTTGATGGAACTGGTTCATCTTTGGTATGATGATAGATATACATGTAGGTCCAAAGTTTTATTAAGCAATACCCCACCCATGCCAGTGACTTCAATGTCAAGGTCACAGACTTAGAAATTTTCAATGTTAAAGACTCGGGTTAAGGTTTTTGTAACAGGTAGACTTGAACATTTTAGAACTCATATTTTCCAAACCATTTGATGGAATTGGTTCATATTTGGTATGATTATAGATATAGGTCCAAAGTTTTATTCAGCGATACCCCGACCCATGCCCATGGCCTCAAGGTCAAGGTCATGGACTTAGAAATTTTCCATGTTAAAGACTCCAGTTAAGGTATTTGTACCTGGTAGAACCTGAACTTTTATGATGGCTTTGGTTCATATGATGATAGATATAGGTACAATGTTTTATTCAGCAATACCCCCACCCATGCCTATGACCTCAAGGTCAAGGTCACAGACTTAGACAATTTTAATGTAAAAGATTTTAAAGAGCTCAAATTTTCTAAATTCTATTATGGATTTGGCTTATGTATGCTATGATGATAGATACAGGTCCAAATGTTTATTTGGCAATACCCCCACTCATGCCTAAGGCTTCAAGGTCACAGACTTAGAAATTTTTAATTAGATATCTTAAGAGTTGATATTCTCCAAACTGTGCGATGGATTGAGTTGATATTTGGTAAATTTTGGTATGTTAGATACCTGTCCATTTTATTCAGCCATACCCCCACCCATGCCCATGAGCTCAAGGTCAAGGTCACAGACTTAAAAAATTTAATTTTCCCCGCGCACAACATAGCCCTAGCGCCTATATTTCTTCACTTATTTCAATATTACTTCACACAAATGTTCCTTATGACAATATCTCGAACACGTTCGACTTTCAAGGTCATGGCCTCAAGGTCAAGGTCACTGTGGTTATTTTTAGAAAAACTTTGTCATCGCTCTAGCTCCTACATTTCTTCACCAATTTTAATAAAACTTCACACAAATGTTCCTTATAAAAATATCTCGAGCAAGTTCCACTTTCAAGGTCATGGTCTCAAGGTCACTGTGGCTATTCTTAGAAAAACTTTGTCATTGCTCTAGCGCCTACATTTCTTCACTGATTTCAATATAACTTCACACAAATGTTCCTTATGACAATATCTCGAGCGAGTTCGAATTTCAAGGTCAGAGTCACTTTGTTTTTTTTCAGAAAAGCTTTGTCATCGCTCTAGCGCCTACATTTCTTCATCAATTTCAATATAACTTCACACAAATGTTCCTTATATAAATAGCTCGAGTGTATTAAACTTTCAAGGTCATGGCCTCAAGGTCAAGGTCACTGTGGCTTTTTTTAGAAAAAACTTTGTCATCGCTCTAGCCCTTATATTTCTTCACTGATTTCAATATAACTTCACACAAAGGTTCCTTATGACAATATCTCTAGCGAGTTCCACTTTCCAGGTCAAGGTCACTGTGGCTATTTTTAAAAAACCTTTGTCATCGCTCTAGCGCTTACATTTCTTCACCGATTTCAATATAACTTCGCACAAATGTTCCTTATGACAATATCTCGAGCCATTTCGACTTTCAAGGTCAAGGTCACTATGGCTTTTTGTGGAAAAACTTTGTCATCGCTCTTACGCCTGCATTTCTTCACTGATTTCAAAACTTCACACAAATGTTCCTTATGACAATACCTCGAACGAGTTTGACTTTCAAGGTCAAGGTCACTGTGGCTATTTTTAGAAAAACTTTGTCAATGCTCTAGCGCTTACATTTTTTCACCAATGTCAATATATCTTCACAGAAATGTTCCTTATGACAATATCTCTAGCGAGTTCCACTTCCAAGGTCAAGGTCACTGGCTATTTTTAGAAAAACTTTGTCATCGCTCTAGCGCTTACATTTCTTCACCGATTTCAATATAACTTTACACAAATGTTCCTTATGACAATATCTTGAGTGATTTCGACTTTCAAGGTCAAGGTCAGTGTGGCTATTTTTAGAAAAACTTTGTCATCGCTCTAGCGACTACATTTCTTCACTGATTTCGATATAATTTCTCACAAATGTTCCTTATGACAATAACTCGAGCGAGTTCGACTTTCAAGGTCAAGGTCACTGTGGCTATTTTTAGAAAAACTTTGTCATTGCTCTAGCGCTTACATTTTTTCACCATTTTCAATATTACTTCTCACAAATGTTCCTGATGACAATATCTCGAGCTATTTCGATATTTCAATGTCAAGGTCACTGTGGCTATTTTTAGAAAAATTTTGTCATCGCTCTAGCGCCTACATTTTTTGATGGATTTTAATAGAACTTCACACAAATGTTTCTTATGATCATATCTCGAGTTGCTTTGACTTTCAAGGTCATAACCTCAAGGTCAAGGTCACTTTGGCTATTTTTAGAAAAAACTTTGTCATCGCTCTACCGCCTACATTTATTACCGTAATTCCCTGTGTATACCACGCACTTTTTTCACCCAGAAAACGGTAAAAAAAATCCCCTGCGTGTAATACAATGGCATAGAAAAATGACATTGTTTTTCTCGAAAAGTCGGCAGGTCACGAAAACCCATTACAAATACAATGTGACACTTTGAGACCCTCATAAAGTTCGTTTGACATATTAATTCATTGAATCATTCATACCATTAAAAATGCAATCAATATTCCTACCTCAGACATCAACCTTTCATCCCTTTTTGGGACATCGGCAAACAGTGCAGTCCCAGATCAGACACCTCAGAAAGACGCCGCAGACATCTGATTTGGATTTACTCTGTTTGATGATTTATAACAGTTCAATTATGACACTATTGTTAATCCCTGTCATATAATTGCCACCCTGCGGTGCATGTCGATAAGGTGTGAAAATATGGTCAAGTTATGTCTCTAATTTGCGTTTATTCCCCGATCATAAAATTTAATCCGCAATCAATGTGAAAATGCTCCTAAGACGAGTTGCTACGACTATTCTACTATCTCGTGAATGGTTATGTTTTGGCGCCAAATAGCAGATGCTTGGCGAGAAAAGTTGAACGCTTTAAATTGTGTTAACACATCTGTATGCTGGTGTTGGTTATTGACACGGAGCTTACAGAAAGCGCTGTTTTCCACTACCGTTTTGCTATCGAGAATTTTTTTACCGTTTCCAAACAATTTTTATGAAAGAGATACGCCCCATTAAGATAAAACAATAGACACGCGTGGGGTTGCTGGGGTCCGATGACGTCATTTACCGATTGCGTGCCGATTCGCCCCAGTCAATTTCTATGCGCCGGATTCAAGTCTGCGGGTTGTCAAAGATCTATTTCAGCGAATCGGCCGATTCGCCCCCGTCAATTTCGGACGCTCGAAAAAAATCGGCCCGTTCGCCCCAGTAAATTTCGGATGCGCGGAAGCTCTACTATGCGACGGATTCAAGTCTGTAGCTTGTCCCAAATCAATTTCAGCGAATCGGCCGATTCGCCCCCGTCAATTTCGGACGCTCGAAAAAAAATCGGCCGGTTCGCCCCAGTCATTTTCGGACGCGCGGAATCTCGCCCGACGGAAAAAAATCGTATGTGATTTTTATTTTCTTTGCGTGATTCACGTAAGATTTTGCGTGAGTGGGAACTCTGAAATTTAATTATGATAGTTAATGCATGTCAACAAAGTTTCAAATTGCACAGGAAATCGGGTTCCTTGAAGTCAGGCATGAATCACCGTTTTATTAACAGTAAATGCAAAATGGGCTTCTTTAATTGAGTGAGATGTTTGACTCACGCTGAGAAGGTGTTAATTATGGGATTAGCATAGAGAACGTGTGAATAACCAGAGGTGTCAAAATACTCAATCTACCTGTAGAAATTTCTGTCAATAACGCTATGGAGCACCTGCCTTGGAGGCATGTTGTCACAATTTTACCTTTGGAAAGAAACCTGTTTCTATCTTTCCTTGTTAAAGAAAACTGGGAAAACGCATTGTCATCTTTCATAACAAATGAATAACCGCACCCTTAAAATGTCACCTTGTCACACACCACCGTTATGGGTAAACGGAGAACTGCCTATGCTGCAAGAGAGAAACTAACCACTATTCTATTCTATAACTACTAGGAAATATACCTATAACCAGTCAGGCTATTTTGATAGTAGCCAATCAAAATTCGTGTACTTTCATTTTCAATCAAAATGGCGTCTGAGAAAAGCATTCTGTGATACTGGGGAAAAGCATGTGCGTGTTTTAGACTGGAATATATTTTTTTTCACATATCTTGGACTCAGAATTGAGGTGCGTGTTATAGATGAGTGCGTGGTATACACAGGGAATTACGGTAATAGATTTTAATATAACTTCACACAAAAGATGCTTATGATAATATCTTGAGCAAGATCTACATTCGCGGTCATGGCCTCAAGTCAAGGTCACTATGGCTATTTTTAGAGAAACATTGTCATCATTCTAGAACCTACATTTATTGATGGATTTTTAAACAAACTTTACACAAATGTTGCATATGATAATATCTCAAGCAAGTTGGACTTTTGCCATTTCAGTGTTTTCCACACACGAAGTTGTCTTGTGCGAGGGGATTGAATCGCATGCGATGCCTTGTTAGATATTTTAAGAGTTTATATTTTCCGAATCCTATGATGAATTAAGTTTATATTTGGTATGATGATTGATACTGGTCCAATACCCCCACCAATAAACGTGCCCTAAAGGTCAAGGTCACAGACAAAGAAATTTTATTAAGAGCTCATACTCACCAAACCATATAGATTTGCTTCATATTTGGTATGATGATAGTTACAGGTCCAAAGTTGTATATACCCCACCCCTGACCTCAAGGTCAATGTCACAGACTTAGTCTTATTATGCTTTTAAAGTTTTACGGCTCACATTTATAGATTGGCTTCATATTTGGAATGATGATAGATACAGATCCCAATCTCATTCACCCATACCAACGACCCTGCCCATGACCTGAAGGTCAAGGTCACACACTTAGAAAATTTTGTTGCAACATGGATTTTCGGGGTGAGGCGGGGCCCTTGGCGGGGGCATCTGTATCGTCTGGACACATTTCTAGTTGCTGATATCTCTGTGACCACATGTTAGATTCACTTCGTTTTGGTAAAGGATATCTCTATTGCATTACCTTTCATATGGAATATCTAAGCCCCTGGGTCAAGCCCCTGTGTGGGCTGTCTGTCTGTTCATTTAATTTTACATCAAAGTTTTGTGTTAAACCTTTTTCATTGCTGATATCTCTGTAACCACATGTTAGATTCTCTTCATGTTTGGTAAAGGATATCTCTATAGCATTACCTTTCATATGGAATATCTAAGCCTCTGGGTCAAGCCCCTGGGTGGGTTGTCTATCTGTCTGTTCATCTACTTTTACGTCAAAGTTTTTTGTTATACCTTTTTCATGGCTGATATCTCTGTAACCACATGTTAGATTCTCTTCATGTTTGATAAATGATTTCATGATGCATGTCCCTTCCCCACCCACGGTGACCTTGACCTCAAGGTCACGGACTTAGAAATTTTACATTTGGTTAAAGTTTTATGTCAAAGTTTATAGATGCCTGTATGTTCTATTAGATGGCCTCACTCCCTTGGTCCATTTAGAAATTTTATGTTTGGTTTAGCTTTTAGAAGCACATTTATAGATTCTTATAGCTTCTTGACTTCATTCATATTACATACAAGCTCGAAAGATATATCAGAGGGTGACGCTGGCCGGGGGTATACGTGACCCACTGGTCGCTTTCTCTTGTTGGATTCTGCGATATTTGGATTTTTTTTTCACAAAACTTGGTACAGAGAAATTTTGATAGCTAGAATGCAGATAGTTTGTTTACCATGGATAATTCAAACTAATTCTAGATACTTTGTCTGATTTGTCCTGAAAAGGTATGTGGTGTTGACTCATTAGAATCACCTCAATGAGGCGATTCTTATTTCACACAACATATCTTTATTTTATAGAAGATCGTAAAGATATCCAAAAGTGATTACCATTATGCCTTATGACCTGGCACGTTGTCCCAGAGATGTTTGTGTTATTGAAGATTGACTCATCACGTGAACAAGTCCGTGAAATAAAGACCCCTCTGAACCCCACTTTTTATTGGGAAAACTGGGGTTTACGGGGGTATTCATTATTTTTCTTATTTCAGCTCCAAGACATAGGTTGTGGGTACTGGTTAGAACTGCCTCAATGAGGCGGTTCTAACGAGCACACACAACTTATGTTTTGTGCATTTATAGGAAAAATATCATGGATTTTCATCAGAAAAATAGCCATTTTGGAGATGTGAAAAATACTCTATGCTGTAAGGGTGTGTTATCGTAATGTGTATATGGGTAGATGATACGATGGAGAGTCATTGTCTGTTACTTTATATTTTTGCAAGGCTTCCAAGTAAGTCTTTGAAACCATTTTCAAGCTATGGAAAGGGCACAAGCGTATTACTAGGTTCACTATGTACACTGTTCAAAGGATGATAACTCCAAAACCAGGTGTGGTTCTGGTGTCCTGCATATCATACCATAATGATGTGCATTTGCATAAATTTTCAAGAAATATCTGTAGCAGTTTTCAAGCAGAGCAGACACAGATATGTCACAGAAACCACATTTTTTAGCTCACCTGTCACGTAGTGACGAGTTGAGCTTTTGGGATCACTTTTTTTGTCCGTCGTGCGTGTGTGCGTCTGTGCGTGGGTCCATCCGTGCATGCATAAACTTTTTTTTCAAATGACATGTCCTCCTAAACCAGTGAATGGATTTTGATATAATTTCACAGGAATGTTCCTTGGATTACCCTCTTTCAAAACTGCCTAAATCATTCCGCTCTGTTAAACAAAATGGCCGCCAGAGCTAAAAATAGAATAAAACCTTTAAATGACATCTCCTCCTAGGCAAATAGCCCGAGTTGAAAATAATTTCTAAGGAATGTTCCTTGAGTGACCCTCTTTCAAAATTGCCTTAATCGTTCTGCTCCGTTAAGCAAATGGCCAGCAGAGCTTAATATAGATAAACCTTTAAATGACATCTCCTCCTAGGCAAATGGTCCGATTTGAAAATAATGTCACAGGAATGTTACTTGAGTGACCCTCTTTCAAAATTGCCTAAATCTTTCTGCTCCGTTTAACAAAATGGCCACCAGAGCTAAAAATAGAAAAAACCTTTTAATGACATCTCCTCCTAGGCAAATGGCCCGATTTGAAAAGAATTTCACAGGAATGTTCCTGGGGTGACCCTCTTTCAATATTGCCTAAATCTTTCTGCTCCGTTAAACAAAATAGCCGCCAGAGCTAAAAATAGAAAAACCTTTAAATGACATCTCCTCCTAGGCAAATGGCAAGATTTGAAAATAATTTCACAGGAATGTTCCTTGAGTGACCCTCTTTCAAAATTGCCTAAATCGTTCTGTTCCGTTAAACGAAATGGCCGCAAGAGCTAAAAATAGAAAAACCTTTCAATGGCATCTCCTAGGCAAGTGGCCCGATTTGAAAATAATTTCACAGGAATGTTCCTTGAGTGACCCTCTTTCAAAATTGCCATAATCGTTCTGCTCCGTTAAACAAAATGGCCACCAGAGCTAAAAATAGAAAAAACCTTTAAATGGCATCTCCTCCTAGGTAAATTGTCCTATTTTGAAAATAATTTCACAGGAATGTTTCTTGAGTGACCCTCTTTCAAAATTATTTAAATCGTTCCGCTCCGTTAAATAAAATGACCACCAGAGCTAAAAATAGAAAAACCTTTAAATGACATCTCCTCCTAGGCAAATGGCCCAATTTGAAAATAATTTCACAGGAATGTTCCTTGAGTGACCCTCTTAAAAAAATCCCTAAATCGTTACGCTCCGTTAAATAAAATGGCCGCAAGAGCTAAAAATAGAAAAACCTTTAAATGACATTTCCTCCTAGGCAAATGACCCGATTTGAAAAGAATTTCACAGGAATGTTCCTTGAGTGACCCTCTTTCAAAATTGCCAAAATTGTTCTGCTCCGTTAAACAAAATGGCCACCAGAGCTAAAAATAGAAAAACCTCTAAATGACATCTCCTCCTAGGCAAATTGCCCTATTTGAAAATAATTTCACAGGAATGTTCCTTGAGTGACCCTCTTTCAAAATTGCCTAAATCGTTCCACTCCGTTAAACAAAATGGCCACCAGAGCTAAAAATAGAAAAACCTTTAAATGACATCTCCTCCTAGGCAAATGGCCTGATTTGAAAATAATTTCATTGGAATGTTCTTTGAGTGACCCTTTTTCAAAATTGCCTAAATGTTTCTGCTTAGTTAAACAAATTGGCCACCAGAGCTAAAAATAGAAAAACCTCTAAATGACATCTCCTCCTAGGCAAATTGCCCTATTTGAAAATAATTTCACAGGAATGTTCCTTGAGTTACCCTCTTTCAAAATTGTCTTAATCGTTCCACTCCGTTAAACAAAATGGCCACCAGAGCTAAACATAGAAAAACCTTTAAATGACATTTCCTCTTAGGCAAATGGCCCGATTTGAAAATAATTTCCCATGAATGTTCCGTGAGTGACCCACTTTCAAAATTGCCTAAACTGTTCCGCTCTGTTAAACAAAATGGACACCAGAGCTAAAAATAGAAAAACCTTCAAATTCCACTACAATGAAAATAGCCTCCAAAGATAAAAGTCTTTGGCCCAACTCTCCTTTAAGCAGTGAATCCTTCATTTCCATAAGCTTTGAAACATCTTGGATTCAGATGAGCGATTCAGGGCCATCATGGCCCTCTTGTTCAATGTTCAAAGGGGCATAACTCCAGAAGTAAGTTAGGCAGAGTAACAGTTCTTGTGTTCTGTACCTCCGGTCTTATGATGCCCATTGGGGCTGGCAGAAATAGATTGGGCTGCATGATTCTTCCACACACAACTGAAACTGACCGTACATGAGTACTGGTCAACGGCTTAAAAGGTCTAAGCCTGCCAAGGCAAAGTGGTGCGAGTCAGACCATCTATGCATATAAACCCAATTGGTTTCATTGGGTGGCAGGGTACTCAATGTCGAGTTAAAGTTTCACAAAAATGGAAGCTACGTCTCCAGAATGCCCTAAATATTCATGACGGCGACCTCAGATCAAACAAACAAAATATTTGTGAGAAGTTTCATCAATATCGGAAACAGTTTCCAAATTACAGAGCTGACACTAGTACAATTGGTAGAAATGGCTATATTCAATGTTGACAATGTTCGAAGGGCCGTAACTCCAAAATTATATTAGCCAAAGTTATGGTTCTTTTGTTCTACACATCGTCTCATGTTGCTTTACATTTGTGAGATATTTTCTCCAATGGTTTTCAGCTTACAGAGCGGACACTAGCACATGGAAAAATAAATCGGTGTTCAAAGGACAATAACTCAAAAAGTAGGCAAACCTTTTTTATGGTTCATATGTTCTGTACGTACTCTTTACATTTTATGAAGTTTCGTGAAATTATCTTAACGGTGTCCGACTTATGGAGCGGACCCTAGCACATGGTAGAAATGGCTATGTTCAAAGGGCAATTACTCCAAAGGCAGGAAAGTCAGAGTTTCGGTTCATATGTTCTGCACGTCGTCTCATGGTGTTTTACACAATCGTGAAGTTTTGTGAAAATATCTCGAACGGGAATGAGAGTTTGGGATCGGATACTTAAATATAAGGCTCTGACGGACCATCGTACAGACAAACAACCAAAATTTCGGAGGGTTTATCATTATTCAAACAAAAGAAAATCTCCGGTAGTTTCAAGTCATCGCTGGCTCCAGATTTTGTGGACGAACGAACTGCAGGTATATGCATTATTCAAGCCTGTAGTCCCTCTCCCGTGAGGGGACTAATAAAAATAGCGTTACATTAAATTATCATGCCTTCAAACTATCTCCATATTAGCAATGTCAAGCAAAAATGTGTCTCCTGACAGGCATCTGTGCAGTCAGATCTGTCATTACTTGGGCAATCGTTACTCAAAGGCTTCTTTGGGCAAACGGGGAAGACTGTGATAACTGAGGATACACAGGCTCATGTTATCTTTCACACTCCAGATAAGGAAGTCCTGGACTTAACCCTGGGATAGAAATTCTTATCATACCCAGGGATAGGATAAGCATCATCATTAATGGAAACACGCCTATATAATTTTGACCCCCTCAAAACCCACTTTTCCTCAAAACTCACTTTTATATAGTAAAGCTGGAGTTTACATGGGGCATTCATTATTTTTTCTTATTTCTGCTCAAAAACAGAGAGTGTGGGTATACATTAGAACCGCCTCAGCGAGGCGGTTCTAATGAGTGCCGACAATCTTAAAGTTAAAAGGTGTAAAATATCAGAATTTTTTATGGGAAAATTTTCAATTTTTGGTGGCAAAATTTTCAATATATTTGAATAGTTGTGTAATGGAATTGAGAATTTTCACATTTGATGTGCACGAGTTGAATAATGATGATGATGATGATTTCGTGTTTAACGACGCGTCAACCCTCTTTGTGGGTCATAAGCGTCAAACGGTTAATGGTTAAACGGCATGAATAATTATGATGATATTAAAAGTAAAAAGTCAGAATGATGATGTATAAAAATCTGAAACAGTTAAATCTTATGAAAAAGTCCAATTTCTTTTAAGAATAAAATAATATTATCAACAGGTACATCTCGAAACAGTTGTTGCAAAGTGTCAGCTTTGAAATATAAAATACGTGAGCGTGAAAAGTCAACACAGTCAATTACGAGTTGAATAGGGCGTCACATACGCGGCCCTTAAGTTTGACGTAACTGCACGTACAGTTGCGTCCGAAACGCCCGCATTGTTGCCATCAAATAAGGCAGATGTCGCCAGCCAAAGTGATTGCATTAAAAAAATCCAATCTGAGAAGTAAAAGAATCTAACATGGGTGCCCCTCGGGGATCACAGATTTTTCTATTCATCCTTCGCACCCATGTTAGATTCTTACGCACATGAAAACAATATCCCTTTGTCTGGAACTACTGTCTCAATGTGCCAATTATTGCTTAACCCTTAAGTTCCAAATGGAATCTTCCTCCTTATATATTGCAAGAGTCCATTTCAAAATTTAGGGGTGTCAGGTGGTGTTTTCTTAAAAATTTATTTGGATAATGACTGAATATTTAGCAAACAGTGGAGGTCCTGATCAGACGCCGCGTTTTGCGGCGTCTGATCTGGGCTTCCACTTTTTGCCAAATACCCGTTTTGGGGTTTCTGGTACCAAATGCATGGTTAATACAGGAAAACGTTACCTATTTGTTACCCACGCAACCAGGAAGCACATTTTCTGTTTCCCCGCTAGATGTACATTTTTAACACACACAATGTCATGTTAATGAAATGAACATTCAGTAGCTGCATGTCATCAAACTAATGTCATGTCAAGAAAGTAATGAAAGGTATACATTTGTTTGTTTGTATTGAAGTTAAACGGCCCAGTCAACACTATTTAGGTCATTTTTGAGCCGGTCATTTTACCTATCCACGTTTATAATACGTAAGCGGTTAACCAGTTAAGTGCACATTCTTTCGCCAGAAACTGACAACTGCCCTTAATGAATCAGCGGAAGGGAGAGAATGGCCATAGAAAAGATTTCATGGTCAATCTCCACGAATGTTACCGACCCCGGCAGATATCGAACCCGCGTCCTCCTGATCACCAGTCAGACGCGCAAAAGGTATACATACAATGTAGTTTCAAGAAATAAACAACTGATTTTGAGTTCAAATTCACCACTACTTGTAATTTTTTTCATCATGTTAAGCCCGTGAAATTAACGCCCCATTTAACCCCACTTTATATAGAGAAAATTGGGGTTTATATTATTTTTTCGTATTTCTGCTCCAAGACATAGGTTATGGGTACTCGTTAGAACTGTCTCAATGAGGCAGTTCTAACGAGCACCCAAAACCTATGTTTGCAGTATAAATAAGAAAAATATCACGGATTTTCATCAGAAAAGTAGCCATTTTGGAGATGAGAAAAAATGCACCATGTCGCACGGGTGTTATTGTAATGTAAGAAGCTCGCTAGAAAAAAAAAATGTTAAAGCACTACATGTATTCTTTAGAAGGTAAGAATAATAGGGCGTTATTGCCTTTTACATTTGTGAATTTGTGTTTACATTTGTATGGAGGACCATTTTGCAAGCTGATTTTATGTATTCTTGGGTACCTTTATTGGACAATTTTCCCATTCAAGCCTGCCCAGACAAAAAGTAGTGCGAGTCAGACCGTCCTTTGAACTCTAGCGGTTTCTTTGGGCGGTAAAGCATGCGAAACAATGTCATCTTCATAGCGAAAACACGCCCAAACAAATGCATTGTAAATTTTAGCGCTGAAAAAAAGAAAAAAGAAATTAAGATGATTTTTTAATCTATTTTTTTTTTTTTTTTTTTTTTTCATATTTCCGCTCAAAATATAGATTATGGATACACTCTGAGAACCGCCTCATCGCGGCGGTTCTAACGAGTACCAACAACCTATATTTTAGAGCAGAAATAAGAAAAGGTTTACCCCTGTACACCCCAGATTTACTATATAAAAGTTGGGTTCAAGGAGGTCAGAATAGGCGTGTTTTCGTGATGCAATGTCGGGTAAATATCCCACAGACACCAGAATAGCCTACGTTAAATCTAAAAAAAAAAATTCAAAGCACATTCTTTGAAGTAGATGAATGAGAAAATTATTGAAAAGAAAATCCTAGGCTCGTTTTCAGTTTTCGAAGATGCCGCATAAGATTTAGATAAACTGAAAACGACCCATCACGAAAACATGCCTGTATAATTTTACCCCCCTTGAACCCCACTGTTATATATTAAAACTGGGGTTTACAGGGGTAAGCCATATTTTTCTTATTTCTGCTCAAAACATATATTTGAGCAGAAATAAGAAAAATATCGCAATTATTCATCTTAAAATTTTATTTTTTTTCGGCGGTAAAATTTACTGGCGTGTTTTCTTAATGCCCATTACATAACGATAACACATCCGTGCGAGATAGTGCATTTTTTCACATCTCCAAAATGGCTACTTTTCTCATGAAAAGCCGTGATATTTTTATGCCCCCGCATCGTATGATGCCGGGGGCATATAGTTTTTCGGTTTTCCGTACGTGCGTACATGTGTATGTCCGTCTGTACGTGTGTGTGTACGTACGTACATGTACGTGATCCTGTAACCTCAGGTTAAGGTTTTTGTTACAGGTAGAGCCTGAATTTTTAGAACTCATATTTTCCTAACCATTTGATGGAACTAGTTCATCTTTGGTATGATGATAGATATAGGTCCAAAGTTTTATTAAGCAATACCCTCACCCATGTTTGTGACCTCAAGGTCAAGGTCACAGACTCAGAAATTTTCAATGTTAAAGACTCAGGTTAAGGTTTTTGTAACAGGTAGACCTGAACATTTTAGAACTCATATTTTCCAAACCATTTGATGGAATTGGTTCATATTTGGTATGATTATAGATATAGGTCCAAAGTTTTATTCAGCGATACCCCCACCCATAAACATGACCTCAAGGTCAAGGTCATAGACTTAGAAATTTTCCATGTTAAAGACTCCAGTTAAGGTATTTGTACCTGGTAGAACCTGAACTTTTATGATGGCTTTGGTTCATATGATGATAGATATAGGTACAATGTTTTGTTCAGCAATACCTCCACCCATGCCTATGACCTCAAGGTCAAGGTCACAGACTTAGACAATTTTAATGTTAAAGATTTTAAAGAGCTCAAATTTTCCCAACCATATCATGGATTTGGTTTATATATGCTACGATGATAGATACAGGTCCAAATAATTATTTGGCAATGCCCCCACTCATGCCTATGGCTTCATGGTCAAGGTCACATACTTAGACATTTTTAATTAGATATTTTAAGAGTTGATATTTTCCAAATCGTGTGATGGATTGAGTTTATATTTGGTATGATGTTAGATACCTGTCCATTTTAGTCAGCGATACCCCCACCCATCCCCATGAGCTCAAGGTCAAGGTCACAGACTTAGAAATTTTTAATTAGATATTTTAAGAGTTTATATTTTCCAAATCGTTTGATGAATTAAGTTTATATTTGGTATGAAAATTGTTACTGGTCCAATACCCCCACCCATGCACGTGCCCTAAAGGTCAAGGTCACAGACAAAGAAAATTTTGTATTTAAAGTTTATTAAGAGCTCATACTCACCAAACCATATAGATTTGCTTCATATTTGGTATGATGATAGTTACAGGCCCAAAGTTGTATATACCCCCACCCCTGACCTCAAGGTCAAGGTCACAGACTTAGTCTTATTATGCTTTTAAAGTTTTAGGGCTCATATTTATAGATTGGCTTCATATTTGGAATGATGATAGATACAGGTCCCAAGTCTCATTCACCAATACCAACAACCCTGTCATGACCTCAAGGTCAAGGTCACACACTTAGAAAATTTTGTTGCAACATGGATTTTCGGGGTGAGGCGGGGCCCTTGGCGGGGGCATCTGTGTCGTCTGGACACATTTCTAGTTCTTACAAATAATTCAAACATAGGTTGATGAGGCGGTTCTAACGAGTACCCACAACCTATGTCTTGGAGCAAAAATAAGAAAAATAATGTACACCCCCGTAAACCCTAGTTTTCTCTATATAAAGTAGGATATAGGGGGGGGGGGTCTTCATTCCACGGACTTGTTATCGTGATGTAGACTCTATTGGTCTCCCCTTTACGCTCCCTGTCCAAAGACGGTGAACTTGTCGCGACTCATGCAAGGAGTTTGTATAAAGATAATATCAGAACAAAAACCAACGTAACAACCAACCCAGCAACAACAGAAACGACACAAGTACTCCTACGCTTTTGTAGCAATGGGTTCAGTCCAAATCCACCTAGTCTTTTAGATGGATGACATTCCAGTGAGCACGCCCTTTCTTGAGCTGATGGTTTAAAATCCGGTCCTGTGAAGGGTCCCGAGTAGGACCTCCGTCGCACATGTTGTTCAGAAACGGAAAGGTTAGTCAAAGAACCCCATCGCATGTTCTGTGTCGGCACGCCCAGATTATTTAAGCTGATGTCACTTTTTGCGGGAGATGGGCTTCGACGAATCTCGACATAGTTAATGTCCACGTTTTGTGTTGATCTTTTATGCTCGTGGCTTCTGCACAAAAACGGTCGCATTTTCTTTGCTGTAATTATTTTTGGATTGGTAGTTCATCAGTCGACCTAAAGTTATAATACTCCAAATGCTATCCGTCAGCTATTGTCCACATGTCTATGGCTGAGCATGGCCAGTGCATTATCCAGGTAGCGGTTATTTTTAGCCCCGCTTTTCCCGTCGCTGTGACGTCAGAGTGCAGTGTAAAGAGAGTTATCTGTAAAAGATTGACTGCAATTATATGCTGAGATACTGGAAACCAAGACCAGATGCCACAGAACACTGAGTCTGATCACGATCTACATGGTTTGCTTGAAATGCAGGAAATTAAGGGTCAAACAAAACAGCCTAACTCCACATCACGAAAACTTGAACCCTTCAACCCCACTTTTATATAGTAAAACTGGGCTTTTCAGGCGTGTACCTTATTTTTCTTATTGCTGCTCTTAAACATAGATTGTGGGTACTCGTTAGAACCGCCTCGATGAGGCGGTTCTAACGAGTTCCAACAATCTATGTTTTGAGCAGAAATATGAAAAATAAAACTATTTTTCATCTTATTTTTTTTCGGCGATAATGTTTGTAATGTATTTGTATAGGCGTATTTTCGTAATGATGTACAGGACCACATTACGATAACACACCCGTGCGACATAGTGCATTTTTTCACATCTCCAAAATGGCTACTTTTCTGATGAAAATCCGTGATATTTCTCTTATTTATACTCCAAACATAGGTTGTCGGTGCTCGTTAGAACCACCTCGTCGGGGCGGTTCTAATGAGTACCCACAACCTATGTCTTGGAATAGAGAGAGAAATAAGCGTATATAATACAATGTAGTGTATACTCCTGTTAACCCCAGTTTTCTCTGTATAAAGACGGGATTTAGAGGAGTGTTCATTTCACGGCCTTGTTTACGTGATGCTCAGAGACAATCGACCAACCACTGCCGTCAGTATTTTGATTGCTGTACTGAATCGGAAATACTGACAGCTCCAGTATTGTTATTCTGTTTGTTTGATTTGATTCGAGGTTGAACGTCCCCGTCAACGCTGTATAGGTCATTTTGGAGACGTTGCTTCCAATTTTGTGAGACTTTTACCCGACATCGAGATGAAATGACATATCAAGTCCTGTCGCCAAATGAAACCAATAGGGCTAATAAGCATGGACGGTCCGACCCGCACAGCTTTGCCTGGGCAGGCTTAGATTTTCTAAGCGGTTTACCAGTACTCGTGTGCGGTCGGTTTCAGCTCTGTGTGGAAGCATCATGCAGCCCATCTATTTCTTCAAGCCCCGATGGATGGGGGCAACCCTTAATTGGTAATGGATCTGTCCCAAGCTAGTAGGTGGAGGATTCTATGTGCCAAATTTGGGTTTAACGCTGTATATAAAGATTCATTTTAATTTTGAAATTAACACGATTTGACATATTCATTATGTTAGAAATAAAGTCTTTCATATTTCATAACACGCCTAGGTCTCATTGAGTCGTGCTTTCTCCGTAGGTCGTGCTTTTCAAATTCACTCGATTTTGTTACTAATGAATCCACGTTCCGTGATTATGTTCCATTCGAAAAGGTTCTTAGTACAGTCACGAAAACTTATAGCGGAAGAAAGGAATTCTAGGACAGAATATCTGCTGAGAGTATAAGGGGCACGACTTAACGGGAACAAAGCATACGTTGTATTTTATTGCCGAAAAAAAAAAATGAAAACGAAAATTTTAAGTTGAAAAATTGTGATATTTTTCTTAGTTATTGCTCAAAATACAGACTATGCGTACACGCTAGAACCGCCTCGTCGAAAATAAGCTTTACCCCCTGCAAACCCCAGTTTACTTTTTAAAAGTAAGGGGTCAAAATTATAAAGGCGTGTTCGTGATGTATAGAACTAGGAATTGTAAGATGGAATTTTTGATAGTTTCCTTATTTATGCTCCAAACAATAATAATAATAATAACAATCGACCTTATTTATAGAGCGTAACACATTTAGTACAAATTGCTAATCTTCCATGTGGCCCTCTTTTCCTGGGTAGGAACCAGTACTAATCAATGTGGATAAAGTTTTTTGCTCAAGGAAACAACACATGGCGCTTGCAAGGATCGAACCGGCTACCTCTCGATCTCAAATCCGATGCTTTATCACTGCACCACAGCGCTCCAATGTGGGTGCTCGATAGAATCGCCTCAATGAGCGTCAACAACCTATGTTTTGAGTACAAATAAGAAAAATAACACCCATTTTCATCAGAAAAAGTTACAATTTGGAGATATGAAAGAATGCACTAAGTGGCACGAACGTTTTTTTTTTTTTTTTTTTTTAAAGACAAAGAAAATAATGTAAACCCATGTTCCCTATAAAAAGAGGGGTTTACAAGAGTATTCATTGTTAACGTGATTTGAGAGTTGTAAGAGATGACAACCCAGCAGGCACATGACGTAATTGCGACGTCGAATCAACGTCAGTGCAACGTTGCACCGACGTTGATTAGACGTTGCCCTAGCAGCGCGGGCCTGCTGGGCATAACGCGTCTAAATTAGATAGCAATTTGAGTACTGAAAACATTTTATGCCTAAAATGGTAGGCAAACTACATTTTCAAACGATTCGCTGTTCGATTAGCCATAAAGATCCATTTCGTTTATGCAGCGTGTTATATAAAATCCTCATTGTAAAATTTAATACTTTAATAGAAGGTTTTCGCGAAAATAAATGCCAGCACTTACATGTACATCCAAAATACTAGAAGAAAAGCAGCAAAAAGTGCTAAATTGCAATTGCTTCGACAAAATAAATGGTTTACTGTCTTCTAAAACAACTTATTTTCCAATACGTTGCTGTTACAGACATGGGCCAAGACACGGTATACATTCAAAAACGCAAAATATCCATTTTTGTTTTTTTAACCATGCTTATCATTTTATTCATGGTCTTTGTGGAATAGTTCAGCCCTACTTGTTGAAGCTGAAATTGACTGACGAAGTCACATGCGGATCTGACCTGGTCCTTTTCTTGGCCAAGGTTCGAGATGTTGTTTACGGCTTCCAGCGGCTTATCAATCTTCGACACGTGGGGGTGACATAAGTATAATTAACTGACAAAAGCCTCTTAAACCCATTTTCAACCGAATCTTCCTCACTTTATATAGCAGTGGTCCATTTCGAAATATAGGGGTGTCAGATTAAACGTATGTTTAATAGACTTTTTTTTGATAGTGATGGAACGTTTCGCACACCGTGAAGGCCCTGATCAGACGCCCCGTTTTGCGGCGTCTGGTCTGGGCCTGCACTGTGTGCCAATTTTCCATTCGCCCGGGTTTTCTCGACTAAAATGAGTTAATTCAATATGCAACATCATTCGTCTTTTGTTCGAAGCTTTATTGGAAAACATGCCACCTTCCAAAGCCGATATTAGGGGATCCGAGATTTTCACGGGGTAAAACATTCGTATTTCACCTTACGTATCCCACCCAAGTGTAAGATTTAAAAAATAAATAAATAAAAATTGTAACGTGCCATATGCATATTGATTGCATAGGACATCACTTAACCTGAGAACGACATATCACGTTATGGCGGTCGACAAAATCATAGCATTAAGTCGATTCTTTGTCTGTGTGTGTTGAGGTTTAACGTCACCGTCAACACTATGTAGGTCATTTCCGATATTGTGGGGCTTTCACCCGACAATTGAAATGAAGTTACATCTCAAAGCTCTATCACCCGAAGAAGACACTGGGGTTTAAGGGACGGGCCGACCTGGCACGCTTTGACCTAAATGGTTTGTCAGTACTCAAAAGTTCGGTTGGTTTCGGCTTTGCGCGTAAGCTCCGTGGAGTCAAATCTATTTCTCCAAGCCCCGAAGGGCGGGGGCAAATGAAAGCGATTGTAATATTATAATTTCGTAATACATGTAAAAGGGTATGCAAGAAAAAGATTCTATCATCATGGGTGTTCGTGTGAGATAGAAAAAGATCACTTGCTCGCCATCACTCGGCATAATTAGTGATGCCGAACTTTGACCCATGGGACGGGTGTTTGAAAAATCCATGAAAAATCTTTATATTTTCGCCCTTGGGACAAGGCTACCCAGCTGTATGGTAACTTGATATTTTCTTTCTTGCACATCAGATAAGGAAATCCCTGGTTTTAGCTTGGGATAGAAATTCTGTTCTTACCCGGGTCAGGGTAAAAATCGAATATTCTCTTGATATACACTGGTTGAATTGCAAATGCACCGTTGTTATGGTTGACGTCACAGCACGTTACGTGACGTCACTCAATATCACGGTAGTGTCATCACAGCATGGCGAACGTCGGTTATCGAAGTGGCTGCAGTATTAAAATGGAAGGTATGCAAGAAAAAGAATCCTTATATACATGGGTTTGAGGGATGGATAGAAAAATCCGTCCCTCGGGATCACTGTCCGGCATCACTCGGCTTCTCGGGATCACTGTCCGGCATCACTCGGCAAGCCTCGTGATGCCGGACAGTGGCCCTCCCATCCACCCCTCACACCCATGTTAGATTCTTATAGTCTCATACCGCTTACCCCACACTAGACAGTAAAACTTCAATATCTCCAACACAGATAGCACGTTTACATCACGAAAACACGCCTAGGTAATTTTGACCATACAGTAAAACTGTGGTTTACAGGGGTGAACATTATTTTTTTATTTCTTTTCAAAAACATAGATTTTGGCCTCGTTGAGGCGGTTCTAACGAGTACCCACAATCTATGTTTTGAGCAGAAATACGAAAAGTATCAATCTTTTTTATTCTGCTTTTTTTTTTTTTTTTTTTTTGTGGAAACATTTTCAATATATTTGGATAGGCGTGCTTTCTTAATGACCGAGAGGAATTCAAACCCGCTCTTGAGTCCCTTTAGTTCCATTTAGAATACTAGTGAGGGATTTTTCGCATTTTCTCTTGAAAAGGTATGTTGTCTGCATTACAATCGCCTCACTGAGGCGATTTCAATGAGTAGACATGACATTCCTTTATAATATTGAAGATCGGGAATATTAAGGTTCCCCCCCCCCCCCCCCCCCCCCCACCCATCGGGGCTGGCAGAAAAAAAAGGTTGCATGTTGCTTCCACGCAGAGCAGAAACTGGCCACACGTGAGTACCGGTAGACCGCTTAGAAGGACTAAGCCTGCCAAGGCAAAGTGATGTGAGTCAGACCGTCCACTGCATATAGGCATTTGGTTTCATTGTGCGGCAGGGGTTGAGATGTCAATTCATCTCTATGTCGGGTAAAAGTCCCACAAAATTGGAAGCAATGTCTCCGAAATGATTATATAGTGCTATGACAATCTCAGTAGTTCAATGTACCGCTACATGTATCTCGAACAATTTTCATGGCCCTTAACCCATTGTAGGTGGGAAACCCCTAAAGGGGTACCATGGCAAACAGTGCATGCCCAGATCAGACGCCGCAGAACGCGGCGTCTGATCAGGGCCTGCACTATTTACTAACAGAATTTTCCGTCAAAAATAGAATAAAAACGAAAACAAGAATACTGTCGATGGCGCGCCATCGCAAATCCCCACGCTTTCTACAGAGGGGCCAAGTACCGAAAACCCCTCACCCTGGGCCCTAGTTTGACCCCAGGGTCAAAATTTTACTTGTATTGTATTCTACTAATCACCCCCTTCAATTTGATATTCCATATGACTTTATTCGGTAAAATTTGAATTTTGACCCCCTGAACCCCCGAAGTCCGACCCCTTGGGCATGACCCAGGGCAGACAGACAGACGGAGGCGTTCACAATATCCCCGAACGCTTTTTTTAAAAGCGTGGGGATAAAAATTGGCCTGACACCCCTTTATATGACAAACGGACTTGTTCAACATACAGCAATGGAAGCGTCCACTGGCATACAATGGGTTAAGATATTGAAGGTGTCTAGGATCTTAAGTCCTGTTATCCCTCCAGCAGACAATGGTAGAGAAAATAGACATAGAAATTTTATTTACAGTCGAATATAACATCAGTGCATAGTAGCGCTATAGTGCCTTTTCGTTTGATTTGAGGTTTAACGTTCCCGTCAACACTATTTAGTCATTTTGGAGACGTTGCTTCCAATTTTGTGGGACTTTTACCCGACATTGAGATAAAATGACATCTCAATCCCTGCCGCCCAATAAAACCAATAAGGTGGGCCGACTCGCACCACTTTGCCTGGACAGGCTTAGGCCTTCTAAGTGGTTTACCAGTACTCGTGTGCGGTCGATTTCAGCTCTGTGTGGAAGCATCATGCAGCCCAATCTATTTCCCCAAGCCCCGATAGGCGGGGGCAAACGACAAAATAGTGTAAAACAACAAATGGGATTAAAAGTATATCACAGCATGCAAACATTAGAAAATACAAAGTGCTTTACAGATACACATATTAAAAGTATAATATCACAGGGATGTTTTTTATCAGTTAGCCACTATATTCACTACATTGTAACATACTGACCTGATAAAGATATACTATCTTAGGACAAGTGAGCTTTATCAGGTCAACGTAATATTGAACGTCTATGGACTGGACTACTGGAAAAAATGACAAAAATCTAGGAGTGAACAAGGGTATTAACTGATAAATAGAATACCAGATTCGTGTCATTTGATATCAAGTTTATCAGGCTCGGCTTCGAGAACGCATGTATAATCGCTCGGCAAGCCTCGCGATTCTACAAGCGTTCTCAAAGCCTTGCCTGATAAACTTGATACCAAATGACACGAACCTGGTATTCTCTATTTATCATTCTTTTTTTTTTTTTTTTTACTCTCTGTTTTCTTTTTTACTTTTCTCTTTCTCCTTTGTCCATCTTCTCGTCTACTATCACTTCTATCCTCACGGAGACCACAGAGGTTGACGTGTCGTTATACCCCAAACCCCGACATAAATTTACCATTCACCCTACCTAATTTTTTGGAGTTATTGAAGTTCAACTGTCTGCATCTTCGCAAGCCAAGGGTACTATTTACAAGGAACGTTTACAAGGAACGCAGTGGTAGTGGAGTTAGTGCCTTTGGCTTGCGAAGATACCGACGGCTTTGCCTGACGCAATTAAGACATGCACAAGATGAGAACTCTGATTGGCTTACGATAACACGTGTGTGACGAAGTGCATTCTTTCATTATTCTTCTGATATGATGAGCATTGATATTATTTTTCTGTTTTGAGGTTACGGTCCACCAAATATTTACAAATATGCCCCTTTGATTATTTCTGTACAGAAAATTGTTCCCGGCTAACTACTCCCACAATTAACATTCAATCAAGCTGAAACTTGATATATAGTTAGACAATGATGTGGAACAGCACATGCTGTTAGGGCCCCGCACCGGTCATAACTGTATTGCTTTTGTCCGTATGTTTGTCACGCCTTAACAACAACAAATAAAAAACTTAACCTCGGTTATAACTTCTGAAGTTTTTGCCTTATTCTCATGAAACTTCATTAAAATACTAACCATTACAATACCTACATTCTGACAAAGAGCCATAGCTATATTGCTTTTCAGTGTCCACGTGTTTGTCACGCCTTAACCAAAAACCTTATCATCGGCCATAACTTCCAAAGTATTTGCCCTACTCTTGTGTAGCTTCAAACACATACCATCACAAGACTTACATTCTGCCTTAAACAAATAGCCTAACTCGGTCATTACTTCAAAAGTATTTGCCTTTCCTCATGAAACTTCACACACATACTATCACAATTAGAGGCCTCCGTGGTGCAGTGGTTACGCTACTCGCCTTGTAAACCAGCGGTCGCAGGATCGATCCCAGGCTTCTCTAGACTTTCGGAAGAGTCTTTAAACCAAGGTCCCGTCTCCGTATGACCTCAGCTGTTGGTGGGACGTAAAATCCAAACACTCAATCACTTACCATCACAAGACCTGCATTCGGACAAAAACTTGTACCATACCTCTTTGTCAGCTTTGTGTGGGACCCTTTCTGGTGTGGTCAGTAATCTACTGTTGTAGTTTTGGGCCATCAAAATAAAACAAAGTTATGCCCCTTGGACAATTTCTGGAAACATTTTGTTTCGGGTAACACCACCTGCAATTTAGATTCTGTCAAGCTGAAACTTGATAGAAAGTTAGACCCTGATGTGGAGCAGGACGTATTGTTTCGAGGTTACAGTCCATCAAATATTTACAGAGCTATTTATCCCCTTTGAAAAGTTTGGGAACATTTTGTCTCTGGTTAAGTCCTCGTACAATAAAATTTGATAAAGCTGAAACTTATATATAGTTTGACCACAATGTGTAGCAGCGCATCTTGTTTCAAGGTTACGATCCTCCAAAAATTAATTGCGGTATGTCCTATGAACATTTCTGTAGACATAGTTTGTGGCTAACTTCTCCTGTAAGGAACATTCGATATAGCAAAAACTTGATATTTAGTTTGACTTTGACGTGGAGCAGCGCTTGTTGTTTAAAGTAGTTCATATTGTGTCAAGGTTGCAGTCCAACAAATATTAACTTGACACGGTCGTATAATACCCCATTTGCGGAGCTCTTGTTTAGTTATGACACCAAGTCTTACCTGGTGCAAGTGCAGTGAGGGGCGGGGCATGGTGCATGCTTGCAGCACTTTTATTTACAGTGAAATTCCGCTTTTAAGACAAGCTGAAGTCGTTTAGAAACCTATTTAATATGCTTTCGTTTTTCTTTCTTTGTGTTTTCTACTTCCAGTGACCTCTTATAATAGACCACCTTTTGGACTGTACAAAAGTGGTCATAAAGGTTTTTAAAGGTTTTTTTTTACCATATTTGGGCATGGTGGCCATATTGGTCATGTGACCCAGTCCTTACGAACAAACTTTCGTTCCCTCTTCCCATAGATGCTCCAAATGTAATTTGGTATCAATCAAACCAGCAGTATAAATGGAGAAGAAGCTAAAAATACTGATTCTGAGCCGTCCAGGACAAAGGTCTGTAAATGACCTTAACCTTTGGAATTGATAAACTTCCATTAAGCTGACTGCAAATATCATTTTTGATGCCACAGGCTTCCGTGCAATTAGAAAATCCACCGTTTTGCCCTTTTTACATACAAATGCCTAAGCGACCAAATTTTACCTTGACGTAAACAAGTCAGGGTGAAACAAAAGTCGTCATTTTTTCCTGAAAAAAAAAAAGCTTTGTAGGGCCCGATGCTACATACCAAGTTTCAAGGCCATTGGCCATTTGATGGGCATGGCGGCCATATTGCTCAATTGGGCCAGTCCTTGCGACCAAACTTTCCTTCTCTCAACATGTAATTTGGTTTTAATTGACCAAGTTGTTTCAGAGGAGCTTTAGTTTGAAAATGTTGACGAGACGCAGACGCAGACGAAGGACCAATGCCTATACTATAAGCTCCCCAGAAGCCATCGGCTCTGGTGAGCGTAAAATAAGGCATATAATTTATGCCCCCGTAAACCCCATTTTTCATATGAAGTTGTTTCAGAGGGGTCTTAGTTTCAACGACTTGTTATCGCAATGGGAAACAGGAACTTTGATATGTTTGACCCAGAGAGATGTCGCGTTGTATAGATGGTCACCTGGGGCCAGTTGTTCAAAACTAACGACATCGTTAGTTAACGAATCGTTAAAACTTTGATCATTAAATATGGCAAATATGCTTATTTTTTTTGTTGAAAAAATATGAGCAGCTTTTGCATATGCAAAAGCTGCTCACATTTTATCAGCAAAAATAACAAAATTTTAGATATTAAACTTGCTAGAACAGTTAACAATATGACAACTAACGAGCTCGTTAAGCTAACTATGCTTTGAACAACTGGCCCAGGTTAACAAACCATTGGAACAAACACCCCTGTAAATACCACATTATACAGTCGAACTTCGATAGCTCGAACACCTTAAGGACTTCGAAAATCTGTTCGAGACAGAGGTAGTTCGAGCTGCTGAGGGTCACTGACAGGAGGCATAACGAGATACGTTTGGACATCTTTTCGGTGTTCTAAAATGAAAATGTATGCTGTATGATTTGTGTACTCATTAGAATCGCCTCATGGAGACGATTCTAATGAGTACACACAGCATACATTTGTAATATAAAAGACGAAAATCTCCTAAATTATCCCCCACTATTTCTTATGTAGAGGATTTCCCTAGTGGCTCAAGAACGGGTTCGACTCACCCATGGTAAACGAGCCATCGGTGTTCGAGCCATAAAAGTTCTATACTGTATAGAGAAAATGTATATCTTCCTTATTTGTGCTCAGTGGGTAATTTTTTGGACCGCCTTAATGAGGCAGTTCTAACGAGCACCCATATTTTACGTCAAATGAGGCTGTTCAAGCGAGCAGACACAATTTACGTCAAAAGACACAGTTTGCGGGTACTTGTTTGAACCGCCTTATTTCTTATGTAGAAAAAAAAATTCTGAATGAGGCGAATCTAATGAACACCCACAATTTACGTCAAAAACATAGTTTGTGGGTACTTGTTTGAACCGCATTAATGGGGCGATTGTAACGAGCACCCACAATTTACTTCAAAAACATAGATCGTGGGTACTTGCCGCCTTGCCGGGCAAGCAGATTTTACGTTCGGTTTAGATATAAGTCTAACGGGCACGCGCAAAAAAAAAAAAAAAAATCTAAAGGGGACATCCAATTTACGTTTGGTACTATCACAGACTGAGGCGCAAAAGGTATACATACAATGTAGTTTCAAGAAATAAACAACTGATTTTGAGTTCAAATTCACCACTACTTGTAATTTTTTTCATCATGTTAAGCCCGTGAAATTAACGCCCCATTTAACCCCACTTTATATAGAGAAAATTGGGGTTTATATTATTTTTTCGTATTTCTGCTCCAAGACATAGGTTATGGGTACTCGTTAGAACTGTCTCAATGAGGCAGTTCTAACGAGCACCCAAAACCTATGTTTGCAGTATAAATAAGAAAAATATCACGGATTTTCATCAGAAAAGTAGCCATTTTGGAGATGAGAAAAAATGCACCATGTCGCACGGGTGTTATTGTAATGTAAGAAGCTCGCTAGAAAAAAAAATGTTAAAGCACTACATGTATTCTTTAGAAGGTAAGAATAATAGGGCGTTATTGCCTTTTACATTTGTGAATTTGTGTTTACATTTGTATGGAGGACCATTTTGCAAGCTGATTTTATGTATTCTTGGGTACCTTTATTGGACAATTTTCCCATTCAAGCCTGCCCAGACAAAAAGTAGTGCGAGTCAGACCGTCCTTTGAACTCTAGCGGTTTCTTTGGGCGGTAAAGCATGCGAAACAATGTCATCTTCATAGCGAAAACACGCCCAAACAAATGCATTGTAAATTTTAGCGCTGAAAAAAAGAAAAAAGAAATTAAGATGATTTTTTAATCTATTTTTTTTTTTTTTTTTTTTTCATATTTCCGCTCAAAATATAGATTATGGATACACTCTGAGAACCGCCTCATCGCGGCGGTTCTAACGAGTACCAACAACCTATATTTTAGAGCAGAAATAAGAAAAGGTTTACCCCTGTACACCCCAGATTTACTATATAAAAGTTGGGTTCAAGGAGGTCAGAATAGGCGTGTTTTCGTGATGCAATGTCGGGTAAATATCCCACAGACACCAGAATAGCCTACGTTAAATCTAAAAAAAAAAAATTCAAAGCACATTCTTTGAAGTAGATGAATGAGAAAATTATTGAAAAGAAAATCCTAGGCTCGTTTTCAGTTTTCGAAGATGCCGCATAAGATTTAGATAAACTGAAAACGACCCATCACGAAAACATGCCTGTATAATTTTACCCCCCTTGAACCCCACTGTTATATATTAAAACTGGGGTTTACAGGGGTAAGCCATATTTTTCTTATTTCTGCTCAAAACATATATTTGAGCAGAAATAAGAAAAATATCGCAATTATTCATCTTAAAATTTTATTTTTTTTCGGCGGTAAAATTTACTGGCGTGTTTTCTTAATGCCCATTACATAACGATAACACATCCGTGCGAGATAGTGCATTTTTTCACATCTCCAAAATGGCTACTTTTCTCATGAAAAGCCGTGATATTTTTATGCCCCCGCATCGTATGATGCCGGGGGCATATAGTTTTTCGGTTTTCCGTACGTGCGTACATGTGTATGTCCGTCTGTACGTGTGTGTGTACGTACGTACATGTACGTGATCCTGTAACCTCAGGTTAAGGTTTTTGTTACAGGTAGAGCCTGAATTTTTAGAACTCATATTTTCCTAACCATTTGATGGAACTAGTTCATCTTTGGTATGATGATAGATATAGGTCCAAAGTTTTATTAAGCAATACCCTCACCCATGTTTGTGACCTCAAGGTCAAGGTCACAGACTCAGAAATTTTCAATGTTAAAGACTCAGGTTAAGGTTTTTGTAACAGGTAGACCTGAACATTTTAGAACTCATATTTTCCAAACCATTTGATGGAATTGGTTCATATTTGGTATGATTATAGATATAGGTCCAAAGTTTTATTCAGCGATACCCCCACCCATAAACATGACCTCAAGGTCAAGGTCATAGACTTAGAAATTTTCCATGTTAAAGACTCCAGTTAAGGTATTTGTACCTGGTAGAACCTGAACTTTTATGATGGCTTTGGTTCATATGATGATAGATATATGTACAATGTTTTGTTCAGCAATACCTCCACCCATGCCTATGACCTCAAGGTCAAGGTCACAGACTTAGACAATTTTAATGTTAAAGATTTTAAAGAGCTCAAATTTTCACAACCATTTCATGGATTTGGCTTATATATGCTACGATGATAGATACAGGTCCAAATAATTATTTGGCAATGCCCCCACTCATGCCTATGGCTTCATGGTCAAGGTCACATACTTAGACATTTTTAATTAGATATTTTAAGAGTTGATATTTTCCAAATCGTGTGATGGATTGAGTTTATATTTGGTATGATGTTAGATACCTGTCCATTTTAGTCAGCGATACCCCCACCCATCCCCATGAGCTCAAGGTCAAGGTCACAGACTTAGAAATTTTTAATTAGATATTTTAAGAGTTTATATTTTCCAAATAGTTTGATGAATTAAGTTTATATTTGGTATGAAAATTGTTACTGGTCCAATACCCCCACCCATGCACGTGCCCTAAAGGTCAAGGTCACAGACAAAGAAAATTTTGTATTTAAAGTTTATTAAGAGCTCATACTCACCAAACCATATAGATTTGCTTCATATTTGGTATGATGATAGTTACAGGCCCAAAGTTGTATATACCCCCACCCCTGACCTCAAGGTCAAGGTCACAGACTTAGTCTTATTATGCTTTTAAAGTTTTAGGGCTCATATTTATAGATTGGCTTCATATTTGGAATGATGATAGATACAGGTCCCAAGTCTCATTCACCAATACCAACAACCCTGTCATGACCTCAAGGTCAAGGTCACATACTTAGAAAATTTTGTTGCAACATGGATTTTCGGGGTGAGGCGGGGCCCTTGGCGGGGGCATCTGTGTCGTCTGGACACATTTCTAGTTCTTACAAATAATTCAAACATAGGTTGATGAGGCGGTTCTAACGAGTACCCACAACCTATGTCTTGGAGCAAAAATAAGAAAAATAATGTACACCCCCGTAAACCCTAGTTTTCTCTATATAAAGTAGGATATAGGGGGGTGGGGGGTCTTCATTCCACGGACTTGTTATCGTGATGTAGACTCTATTGGTCTCCCCTTTACGCTCCCTGTCCAAAGACGGTGAACTTGTCGCGACTCATGCAAGGAGTTTGTATAAAGATAATATCAGAACAAAAACCAACGTAACAACCAACCCAGCAACAACAGAAACGACACAAGTACTCCTACGCTTTTGTAGCAATGGGTTCAGTCCAAATCCACCTAGTCTTTTAGATGGATGACATTCCAGTGAGCACGCCCTTTCTTGAGCTGATGGTTTAAAATCCGGTCCTGTGAAGGGTCCCGAGTAGGACCTCCGTCGCACATGTTGTTCAGAAACGGAAAGGTTAGTCAAAGAACCCCATCGCATGTTCTGTGTCGGCACGCCCAGATTATTTAAGCTGATGTCACTTTTTGCGGGAGATGGGCTTCGACGAATCTCGACATAGTTAATGTACACGTTTTGTGTTGATCTTTTATGCTCGTGGCTTCTGCACAAAAACGGTCGCATTTTCTTTGCTGTAATTATTTTTGGATTGGTAGTTCATCAGTCGACCTAAAGTTATAATACTCCAAATGCTATCCGTCAGCTATTGTCCACATGTCTATGGCTGAGCATGGCCAGTGCATTATCCAGGTAACGGTTATTTTTAGCCCCGCTTTTCCCGTCGCTGTGACGTCAGAGTGCAGTGTAAAGAGAGTTATCTGTAAAAGATTGACTGCAATTATATGCTGAGATACTGGAAACCAAGACCAGATGCCACAGAACACTGAGTCTGATCACGATCTACATGGTTTGCTTGAAATGCAGGAAATTAAGGGTCAAACAAAACAGCCTAACTCCACATCACGAAAACTTGAACCCTTCAACCCCACTTTTATATAGTAAAACTGGGCTTTTCAGGCGTGTACCTTATTTTTCTTATTGCTGCTCTTAAACATAGATTGTGGGTACTCGTTAGAACCGCCTCGATGAGGCGGTTCTAACGAGTTCCAACAATCTATGTTTTGAGCAGAAATATGAAAAATAAAACTATTTTTCATCTTATTTTTTTTCGGCGATAATGTTTGTAATGTATTTGTATAGGCGTATTTTCGTAATGATGTACAGGACCACATTACGATAACACACCCGTGCGACATAGTGCATTTTTTCACATCTCCAAAATGGCTACTTTTCTGATGAAAATCCGTGATATTTCTCTTATTTATACTCCAAACATAGGTTGTCGGTGCTCGTTAGAACCACCTCGTCGGGGCGGTTCTAATGAGTACCCACAACCTATGTCTTGGAATAGAGAGAGAAATAAGCGTATATAATACAATGTAGTGTATACTCCTGTTAACCCCAGTTTTCTCTGTATAAAGACGGGATTTAGAGGAGTGTTCATTTCACGGCCTTGTTTACGTGATGCTCAGAGACAATCGACCAACCACTGCCGTCAGTATTTTGATTGCTGTACTGAATCGGAAATACTGACAGCTCCAGTATTGTTATTCTGTTTGTTTGATTTGATTCGAGGTTGAACGTCCCCGTCAACGCTGTATAGGTCATTTTGGAGACGTTGCTTCCAATTTTGTGAGACTTTTACCCGACATCGAGATGAAATGACATATCAAGTCCTGTCGCCAAATGAAACCAATAGGGCTAATAAGCATGGACGGTCCGACCCGCACAGCTTTGCCTGGGCAGGCTTAGATTTTCTAAGCGGTTTACCAGTACTCGTGTGCGGTCGGTTTCAGCTCTGTGTGGAAGCATCATGCAGCCCATCTATTTCTTCAAGCCCCGATGGATGGGGGCAACCCTTAATTGGTAATGGATCTGTCCCAAGCTAGTAGGTGGAGGATTCTATGTGCCAAATTTGGGTTTAACGCTGTATATAAAGATTCATTTTAATTTTGAAATTAACACGATTTGACATATTCATTATGTTAGAAATAAAGTCTTTCATATTTCATAACACGCCTAGGTCTCATTGAGTCGTGCTTTCTCCGTAGGTCGTGCTTTTCAAATTCACTCGATTTTGTTACTAATGAATCCACGTTCCGTGATTATGTTCCATTCGAAAAGGTTCTTAGTACAGTCACGAAAACTTATAGCGGAAGAAAGGAATTCTAGGACAGAATATCTGCTGAGAGTATAAGGGGCACGACTTAACGGGAACAAAGCATACGTTGTATTTTATTGCCGAAAAAAAAACATGAAAACGAAAATTTTAAGTTGAAAAATTGTGATATTTTTCTTAGTTATTGCTCAAAATACAGACTATGCGTACACGCTAGAACCGCCTCGTCGAAAATAAGCTTTACCCCCTGCAAACCCCAGTTTACTTTTTAAAAGTAAGGGGTCAAAATTATAAAGGCGTGTTCGTGATGTATAGAACTAGGAATTGTAAGATGGAATTTTTGATAGTTTCCTTATTTATGCTCCAAACAATAATAATAATAATAACAATCGACCTTATTTATAGAGCGTAACACATTTAGTACAAATTGCTAATCTTCCATGTGGCCCTCTTTTCCTGGGTAGGAACCAGTACTAATCAATGTGGATAAAGTTTTTTGCTCAAGGAAACAACACATGGCGCTTGCAAGGATCGAACCGGCTACCTCTCGATCTCAAATCCGATGCTTTATCACTGCACCACAGCGCTCCAATGTGGGTGCTCGATAGAATCGTCTCAATGAGCGTCAACAACCTATGTTTTGAGTACAAATAAGAAAAATAACACCCATTTTCATCAGAAAAAGTTACAATTTGGAGATATGAAAGAATGCACTAAGTGGCACGAACGTTTTTTTTTTTTTTTTTTTTTTAAAGACAAAGAAAATAATGTAAACCCATGTTCCCTATAAAAAGAGGGGTTTACAAGAGTATTCATTGTTAACGTGATTTGAGAGTTGTAAGAGATGACAACCCAGCAGGCACATGACGTAATTGCGACGTCGAATCAACGTCAGTGCAACGTTGCACCGACGTTGATTAGACGTTGCCCTAGCAGCGCGGGCCTGCTGGGCATAACGCGTCTAAATTAGATAGCAATTTGAGTACTGAAAACATTTTATGCCTAAAATGGTAGGCAAACTACATTTTCAAACGATTCGCTGTTCGATTAGCCATAAAGATCCATTTCGTTTATGCAGCGTGTTATATAAAATCCTCATTGTAAAATTTAATACTTTAATAGAAGGTTTTCGCGAAAATAAATGCCAGCACTTACATGTACATCCAAAATACTAGAAGAAAAGCAGCAAAAAGTGCTAAATTGCAATTGCTTCGACAAAATAAATGGTTTACTGTCTTCTAAAACAACTTATTTTCCAATACGTTGCTGTTACAGACATGGGCCAAGACACGGTATACATTCAAAAACGCAAAATATCCATTTTTGTTTTTTTAACCATGCTTATCATTTTATTCATGGTCTTTGTGGAATAGTTCAGCCCTACTTGTTGAAGCTGAAATTGACTGACGAAGTCACATGCGGATCTGACCTGGTCCTTTTCTTGGCCAAGGTTCGAGATGTTGTTTACGGCTTCCAGCGGCTTATCAATCTTCGACACGTGGGGGTGACATAAGTATAATTAACTGACAAAAGCCTCTTAAACCCATTTTCAACCGAATCTTCCTCACTTTATATAGCAGTGGTCCATTTCGAAATATAGGGGTGTCAGATTAAACGTATGTTTAATAGACTTTTTTTTGATAGTGATGGAACGTTTCGCACACCGTGAAGGCCCTGATCAGACGCCCCGTTTTGCGGCGTCTGGTCTGGGCCTGCACTGTGTGCCAATTTTCCATTCGCCCGGGTTTTCTCGACTAAAATGAGTTAATTCAATATGCAACATCATTCGTCTTTTGTTCGAAGCTTTATTGGAAAACATGCCACCTTCCAAAGCCGATATTAGGGGATCCGAGATTTTCACGGGGTAAAACATTCGTATTTCACCTTACGTATCCCACCCAAGTGTAAGATTTAAAAAATAAATAAATAAAAATTGTAACGTGCCATATGCATATTGATTGCATAGGACATCACTTAACCTGAGAACGACATATCACGTTATGGCGGTCGACAAAATCATAGCATTAAGTCGATTCTTTGTCTGTGTGTGTTGAGGTTTAACGTCACCGTCAACACTATGTAGGTCATTTCCGATATTGTGGGGCTTTCACCCGACAATTGAAATGAAGTTACATCTCAAAGCTCTATCACCCGAAGAAGACACTGGGGTTTAAGGGACGGGCCGACCTGGCACGCTTTGACCTAAATGGTTTGTCAGTACTCAAAAGTTCGGTTGGTTTCGGCTTTGCGCGTAAGCTCCGTGGAGTCAAATCTATTTCTCCAAGCCCCGAAGGGCGGGGGCAAATGAAAGCGATTGTAATATTATAATTTCGTAATACATGTAAAAGGGTATGCAAGAAAAAGATTCTATCATCATGGGTGTTCGTGTGAGATAGAAAAAGATCACTTGCTCGCCATCACTCGGCATAATTAGTGATGCCGAACTTTGACCCATGGGACGGGTGTTTGAAAAATCCATGAAAAATCTTTATATTTTCGCCCTTGGGACAAGGCTACCCAGCTGTATGGTAACTTGATATTTTCTTTCTTGCACATCAGATAAGGAAATCCCTGGTTTTAGCCTGGGATAGAAATTCTGTTCTTACCCGGGTCAGGGTAAAAATCGAATATTCTCTTGATATACACTGGTTGAATTGCAAATGCACCGTTGTTATGGTTGACGTCACAGCACGTTACGTGACGTCACTCAATATCACGGTAGTGTCATCACAGCATGGCGAACGTCGGTTATCGAAGTGGCTGCAGTATTAAAATGGAAGGTATGCAAGAAAAAGAATCCTTATATACATGGGTTTGAGGGATGGATAGAAAAATCCGTCCCTCGGGATCACTGTCCGGCATCACTCGGCTTCTCGGGATCACTGTCCGGCATCACTCGGCAAGCCTCGTGATGCCGGACAGTGGCCCTCCCATCCACCCCTCACACCCATGTTAGATTCTTATAGTCTCATACCGCTTACCCCACACTAGACAGTAAAACTTCAATATCTCCAACACAGATAGCACGTTTACATCACGAAAACACGCCTAGGTAATTTTGACCATACAGTAAAACTGTGGTTTACAGGGGTGAACATTATTTTTTTATTTCTTTTCAAAAACATAGATTTTGGCCTCGTTGAGGCGGTTCTAACGAGTACCCACAATCTATGTTTTGAGCAGAAATACGAAAAGTATCAATCTTTTTTATTCTGCTTTTTTTTGTTTTTTTTTTTTTTTTGTGGAAACATTTTCAATATATTTGGATAGGCGTGCTTTCTTAATGACCGAGAGGAATTCAAACCCGCTCTTGAGTCCCTTTAGTTCCATTTAGAATACTAGTGAGGGATTTTTCGCATTTTCTCTTGAAAAGGTATGTTGTCTGCATTACAATCGCCTCACTGAGGCGATTTCAATGAGTAGACATGACATTCCTTTATAATATTGAAGATCGGGAATATTATGGTTCCCCCCCCCCCCCACCCATCGGGGCTGGCAGAAAAAAAAGGTTGCATGTTGCTTCCACGCAGAGCAGAAACTGGCCACACGTGAGTACCGGTAGACCGCTTAGAAGGACTAAGCCTGCCAAGGCAAAGTGATGTGAGTCAGACCGTCCACTGCATATAGGCATTTGGTTTCATTGTGCGGCAGGGGTTGAGATGTCAATTCATCTCTATGTCGGGTAAAAGTCCCACAAAATTGGAAGCAATGTCTCCGAAATGATTATATAGTGCTATGACAATCTCAGTAGTTCAATGTACCGCTACATGTATCTCGAACAATTTTCATGGCCCTTAACCCATTGTAGGTGGGAAACCCCTAAAGGGGTACCATGGCAAACAGTGCATGCCCAGATCAGACGCCGCAGAACGCGGCGTCTGATCAGGGCCTGCACTATTTACTAACAGAATTTTCCGTCAAAAATAGAATAAAAACGAAAACAAGAATACTGTCGATGGCGCGCCATCGCAAATCCCCACGCTTTCTACAGAGGGGCCAAGTACCGAAAACCCCTCACCCTGGGCCCTAGTTTGACCCCAGGGTCAAAATTTTACTTGTATTGTATTCTACTAATCACCCCCTTCAATTTGATATTCCATATGACTTTATTCGGTAAAATTTGAATTTTGACCCCCTGAACCCCCGAAGTCCGACCCCTTGGGCATGACCCAGGGCAGACAGACAGACGGAGGCGTTCACAATATCCCCGAACGCTTTTTTTTAAAAGCGTGGGGATAAAAATTGGCCTGACACCCCTTTATATGACAAACGGACTTGTTCAACATACAGCAATGGAAGCGTCCACTGGCATACAATGGGTTAAGATATTGAAGGTGTCTAGGATCTTAAGTCCTGTTATCCCTCCAGCAGACAATGGTAGAGAAAATAGACATAGAAATTTTATTTACAGTCGAATATAACATCAGTGCATAGTAGCGCTATAGTGCCTTTTCGTTTGATTTGAGGTTTAACGTTCCCGTCAACACTATTTAGTCATTTTGGAGACGTTGCTTCCAATTTTGTGGGACTTTTACCCGACATTGAGATAAAATGACATCTCAATCCCTGCCGCCCAATAAAACCAATAAGGTGGGCCGACTCGCACCACTTTGCCTGGACAGGCTTAGGCCTTCTAAGTGGTTTACCAGTACTCGTGTGCGGTCGATTTCAGCTCTGTGTGGAAGCATCATGCAGCCCAATCTATTTCCCCAAGCCCCGATAGGCGGGGGCAAACGACAAAATAGTGTAAAACAACAAATGGGATTAAAAGTATATCACAGCATGCAAACATTAGAAAATACAAAGTGCTTTACAGATACACATATTAAAAGTATAATATCACAGGGATGTTTTTTATCAGTTAGCCACTATATTCACTACATTGTAACATACTGACCTGATAAAGATATACTATCTTAGGACAAGTGAGCTTTATCAGGTCAACGTAATATTGAACGTCTATGGACTGGACTACTGGAAAAAATGACAAAAATCTAGGAGTGAACAAGGGTATTAACTGATAAATAGAATACCAGATTCGTGTCATTTGATATCAAGTTTATCAGGCTCGGCTTCGAGAACGCATGTATAATCGCTCGGCAAGCCTCGCGATTCTACAAGCGTTCTCAAAGCCTTGCCTGATAAACTTGATACCAAATGACACGAACCTGGTATTCTCTATTTATCATTCTTTTTTTTTTTTTTTTTACTCTCTGTTTTCTTTTTTACTTTTCTCTTTCTCCTTTGTCCATCTTCTCGTCTACTATCACTTCTATCCTCACGGAGACCACAGAGGTTGACGTGTCGTTATACCCCAAACCCCGACATAAATTAACCATTCACCCTACCTAATTTTTTGGAGTTATTGAAGTTCAACTGTCTGCATCTTCGCAAGCCAAGGGTACTATTTACAAGGAACGTTTACAAGGAACGCAGTGGTAGTGGAGTTAGTGCCTTTGGCTTGCGAAGATACCGACGGCTTTGCCTGACGCAATTAAGACATGCACAAGATGAGAACTCTGATTGGCTTACGATAACACGTGTGTGACGAAGTGCATTCTTTCATTATTCTTCTGATATGATGAGCATTGATATTATTTTTCTGTTTTGAGGTTACGGTCCACCAAATATTTACAAATATGCCCCTTTGATTATTTCTGTACAGAAAATTGTTCCCGGCTAACTACTCCCACAATTAACATTCAATCAAGCTGAAACTTGATATATAGTTAGACAATGATGTGGAACAGCACATGCTGTTAGGGCCCCGCACCGGTCATAACTGTATTGCTTTTGTCCGTATGTTTGTCACGCCTTAACAACAACAAATAAAAAACTTAACCTCGGTTATAACTTCTGAAGTTTTTGCCTTATTCTCATGAAACTTCATTAAAATACTAACCATTACAATACCTACATTCTGACAAAGAGCCATAGCTATATTGCTTTTCAGTGTCCACGTGTTTGTCACGCCTTAACCAAAAACCTTATCATCGGCCATAACTTCCAAAGTATTTGCCCTACTCTTGTGTAGCTTCAAACACATACCATCACAAGACTTACATTCTGCCTTAAACAAATAGCCTAACTCGGTCATTACTTCAAAAGTATTTGCCTTTCCTCATGAAACTTCACACACATACTATCACAATTAGAGGCCTCCGTGGTGCAGTGGTTACGCTACTCGCCTTGTAAACCAGCGGTCGCAGGATCGATCCCAGGCTTCTCTAGACTTTCGGAAGAGTCTTTAAACCAAGGTCCCGTCTCCGTATGACCTCAGCTGTTGGTGGGACGTAAAATCCAAACACTCAATCACTTACCATCACAAGACCTGCATTCGGACAAAAACTTGTACCATACCTCTTTGTCAGCTTTGTGTGGGACCCTTTCTGGTGTGGTCAGTAATCTACTGTTGTAGTTTTGGGCCATCAAAATAAAACAAAGTTATGCCCCTTGGACAATTTCTGGAAACATTTTGTTTCGGGTAACACCACCTGCAATTTAGATTCTGTCAAGCTGAAACTTGATAGAAAGTTAGACCCTGATGTGGAGCAGGACGTATTGTTTCGAGGTTACAGTCCATCAAATATTTACAGAGCTATTTATCCCCTTTGAAAAGTTTGGGAACATTTTGTCTCTGGTTAAGTCCTCGTACAATAAAATTTGATAAAGCTGAAACTTATATATAGTTTGACCACAATGTGTAGCAGCGCATCTTGTTTCAAGGTTACGATCCTCCAAAAATTAATTGCGGTATGTCCTATGAACATTTCTGTAGACATAGTTTGTGGCTAACTTCTCCTGTAAGGAACATTCGATATAGCAAAAACTTGATATTTAGTTTGACTTTGACGTGGAGCAGCGCTTGTTGTTTAGAGTAGTTCATATTGTGTCAAGGTTGCAGTCCAACAAATATTAACTTGACACGGTCGTATAATACCCCATTTGCGGAGCTCTTGTTTAGTTATGACACCAAGTCTTACCTGGTGCAAGTGCAGTGAGGGGCGGGGCATGGTGCATGCTTGCAGCACTTTTATTTACAGTGAAATTCCGCTTTTAAGACAAGCTGAAGTCGTTTAGAAACCTATTTAATATGCTTTCGTTTTTCTTTCTTTGTGTTTTCTACTTCCAGTGACCTCTTATAATAGACCACCTTTTGGACTGTACAAAAGTGGTCATAAAGGTTTTTAAAGGTTTTTTTTTACCATATTTGGGCATGGTGGCCATATTGGTCATGTGACCCAGTCCTTACGAACAAACTTTCGTTCCCTCTTCCCATAGATGCTCCAAATGTAATTTGGTATCAATCAAACCAGCAGTATAAATGGAGAAGAAGCTAAAAATACTGATTCTGAGCCGTCCAGGACAAAGGTCTGTAAATGACCTTAACCTTTGGAATTGATAAACTTCCATTAAGCTGACTGCAAATATCATTTTTGATGCCACAGGCTTCCGTGCAATTAGAAAATCCACCGTTTTGCCCTTTTTACATACAAATGCCTAAGCGACCAAATTTTACCTTGACGTAAACAAGTCAAGGTGAAACAAAAGTCGTCATTTTTTCCTGAAAAAAAAAAGCTTTGTAGGGCCCGATGCTACATACCAAGTTTCAAGGCCATTGGCCATTTGATGGGCATGGCGGCCATATTGCTCAATTGGGCCAGTCCTTGCGACCAAACTTTCCTTCTCTCAACATGTAATTTGGTTTTAATTGACCAAGTTGTTTCAGAGGAGCTTTAGTTTGAAAATGTTGACGAGACGCAGACGCAGACGAAGGACCAATGCCTATACTATAAGCTCCCCAGAAGCCATCGGCTCTGGTGAGCGTAAAATAAGGCATATAATTTATGCCCCCGTAAACCCCATTTTTCATATGAAGTTGTTTCAGAGGGGTCTTAGTTTCAACGACTTGTTATCGCAATGGGAAACAGGAACTTTGATATGTTTGACCCAGAGAGATGTCGCGTTGTATAGATGGTCACCTGGGGCCAGTTGTTCAAAACTAACGACATCGTTAGTTAACGAATCGTTAAAACTTTGATCATTAAATATGGCAAATATGCTTATTTTTTTGTTGAAAAAATATGAGCAGCTTTTGCATATGCAAAAGCTGCTCACATTTTATCAGCAAAAATAACAAAATTTTAGATATTAAACTTGCTAGAACAGTTAACAATATGACAACTAACGAGCTCGTTAAGCTAACTATGCTTTGAACAACTGGCCCAGGTTAACAAACCATTGGAACAAACACCCCTGTAAATACCACATTATACAGTCGAACTTCGATAGCTCGAACACCTTAAGGACTTCGAAAATCTGTTCGAGACAGAGGTAGTTCGAGCTGCTGAGGGTCACTGACAGGAGGCATAACGAGATACGTTTGGACATCTTTTCGGTGTTCTAAAATGAAAATGTATGCTGTATGATTTGTGTACTCATTAGAATCGCCTCATGGAGACGATTCTAATGAGTACACACAGCATACATTTGTAATATAAAAGACGAAAATCTCCTAAATTATCCCCCACTATTTCTTATGTAGAGGATTTCCCTAGTGGCTCAAGAACGGGTTCGACTCACCCATGGTAAACGAGCCATCGGTGTTCGAGCCATAAAAGTTCTATACTGTATAGAGAAAATGTATATCTTCCTTATTTGTGCTCAGTGGGTAATTTTTTGGACCGCCTTAATGAGGCAGTTCTAACGAGCACCCATATTTTACGTCAAATGAGGCTGTTCAAGCGAGCAGACACAATTTACGTCAAAAGACACAGTTTGCGGGTACTTGTTTGAACCGCCTTATTTCTTATGTAGAAAAAAAAATTCTGAATGAGGCGAATCTAATGAACACCCACAATTTACGTCAAAAACATAGTTTGTGGGTACTTGTTTGAACCGCATTAATGGGGCGATTGTAACGAGCACCCACAATTTACTTCAAAAACATAGATCGTGGGTACTTGCCGCCTTGCCGGGCAAGCAAATTTTACGTTCGGTTTAGATATAAGTCTAACGGGCACGCGCAAAAAAAAAAAAAAAAATCTAAAGGGGACATCCAATTTACGTTTGGTACTATCACAGACTGAGGCGCAAAAGGTATACATACAATGTAGTTTCAAGAAATAAACAACTGATTTTGAGTTCAAATTCACCACTACTTGTAATTTTTTTCATCATGTTAAGCCCGTGAAATTAACGCCCCATTTAACCCCACTTTATATAGAGAAAATTGGGGTTTATATTATTTTTTCGTATTTCTGCTCCAAGACATAGGTTATGGGTACTCGTTAGAACTGTCTCAATGAGGCAGTTCTAACGAGCACCCAAAACCTATGTTTGCAGTATAAATAAGAAAAATATCACGGATTTTCATCAGAAAAGTAGCCATTTTGGAGATGAGAAAAAATGCACCATGTCGCACGGGTGTTATTGTAATGTAAGAAGCTCGCTAGAAAAAAAAAATGTTAAAGCACTACATGTATTCTTTAGAAGGTAAGAATAATAGGGCGTTATTGCCTTTTACATTTGTGAATTTGTGTTTACATTTGTATGGAGGACCATTTTGCAAGCTGATTTTATGTATTCTTGGGTACCTTTATTGGACAATTTTCCCATTCAAGCCTGCCCAGACAAAAAGTGGTGCGAGTCAGACCGTCCTTTGAACTCTAGCGGTTTCTTTGGGCGGTAAAGCATGCGAAACAATGTCATCTTCATAGCGAAAACACGCCCAAACAAATGCATTGTAAATTTTAGCGCTGAAAAAAAGAAAAAAGAAATTAAGATGATTTTTTAATCTATTTTTTTTTTTTTTTTTTTTCATATTTCCGCTCAAAATATAGATTATGGATACACTCTGAGAACCGCCTCATCGCGGCGGTTCTAACGAGTACCAACAACCTATATTTTAGAGCAGAAATAAGAAAAGGTTTACCCCTGTACACCCCAGATTTACTATATAAAAGTTGGGTTCAAGGAGGTCAGAATAGGCGTGTTTTCGTGATGCAATGTCGGGTAAATATCCCACAGACACCAGAATAGCCTACGTTAAATCTAAAAAAAAAAATTCAAAGCACATTCTTTGAAGTAGATGAATGAGAAAATTATTGAAAAGAAAATCCTAGGCTCGTTTTCAGTTTTCGAAGATGCCGCATAAGATTTAGATAAACTGAAAACGACCCATCACGAAAACATGCCTGTATAATTTTACCCCCCTTGAACCCCACTGTTATATATTAAAACTGGGGTTTACAGGGGTAAGCCATATTTTTCTTATTTCTGCTCAAAACATATATTTGAGCAGAAATAAGAAAAATATCGCAATTATTCATCTTAAAATTTTATTTTTTTTCGGCGGTAAAATTTACTGGCGTGTTTTCTTAATGCCCATTACATAACGATAACACATCCGTGCGAGATAGTGCATTTTTTCACATCTCCAAAATGGCTACTTTTCTCATGAAAAGCCGTGATATTTTTATGCCCCCGCATCGTATGATGCCGGGGGCATATAGTTTTTCGGTTTTCCGTACGTGCGTACATGTGTATGTCCGTCTGTACGTGTGTGTGTACGTACGTACATGTACGTGATCCTGTAACCTCAGGTTAAGGTTTTTGTTACAGGTAGAGCCTGAATTTTTAGAACTCATATTTTCCTAACCATTTGATGGAACTAGTTCATCTTTGGTATGATGATAGATATAGGTCCAAAGTTTTATTAAGCAATACCCTCACCCATGTTTGTGACCTCAAGGTCAAGGTCACAGACTCAGAAATTTTCAATGTTAAAGACTCAGGTTAAGGTTTTTGTAACAGGTAGACCTGAACATTTTAGAACTCATATTTTCCAAACCATTTGATGGAATTGGTTCATATTTGGTATGATTATAGATATAGGTCCAAAGTTTTATTCAGCGATACCCCCACCCATAAACATGACCTCAAGGTCAAGGTCATAGACTTAGAAATTTTCCATGTTAAAGACTCCAGTTAAGGTATTTGTACCTGGTAGAACCTGAACTTTTATGATGGCTTTGGTTCATATGATGATAGATATAGGTACAATGTTTTGTTCAGCAATACCTCCACCCATGCCTATGACCTCAAGGTCAAGGTCACAGACTTAGACAATTTTAATGTTAAAGATTTTAAAGAGCTCAAATTTTCCCAACCATATCATGGATTTGGCTTATATATGCTACGATGATAGATACAGGTCCAAATAATTATTTGGCAATGCCCCCACTCATGCCTATGGCTTCATGGTCAAGGTCACATACTTAGACATTTTTAATTAGATATTTTAAGAGTTGATATTTTCCAAATCGTGTGATGGATTGAGTTTATATTTGGTATGATGTTAGATACCTGTCCATTTTAGTCAGCGATACCCCCACCCATCCCCATGAGCTCAAGGTCAAGGTCACAGACTTAGAAATTTTTAATTAGATATTTTAAGAGTTTATATTTTCCAAATCGTTTGATGAATTAAGTTTATATTTGGTATGAAAATTGTTACTGGTCCAATACCCCCACCCATGCACGTGCCCTAAAGGTCAAGGTCACAGACAAAGAAAATTTTGTATTTAAAGTTTATTAAGAGCTCATACTCACCAAACCATATAGATTTGCTTCATATTTGGTATGATGATAGTTACAGGCCCAAAGTTGTATATACCCCCACCCCTGACCTCAAGGTCAAGGTCACAGACTTAGTCTTATTATGCTTTTAAAGTTTTAGGGCTCATATTTATAGATTGGCTTCATATTTGGAATGATGATAGATACAGGTCCCAAGTCTCATTCACCAATACCAACAACCCTGCCATGACCTCAAGGTCAAGGTCACACACTTAGAAAATTTTGTTGCAACATGGATTTTCGGGGTGAGGCGGGGCCCTTGGCGGGGGCATCTGTGTCGTCTGGACACATTTCTAGTTCTTACAAATAATTCAAACATAGGTTGATGAGGCGGTTCTAACGAGAACCCACAACCTATGTCTTGGAGCAAAAATAAGAAAAATAATGTACACCCCCGTAAACCCTAGTTTTCTCTATATAAAGTAGGATATAGGGGGGGGGGGGGGTCTTCATTCCACGGACTTGTTATCGTGATGTAGACTCTATTGGTCTCCCCTTTACGCTCCCTGTCCAAAGACGGTGAACTTGTCGCGACTCATGCAAGGAGTTTGTATAAAGATAATATCAGAACAAAAACCAACGTAACAACCAACCCAGCAACAACAGAAACGACACAAGTACTCCTACGCTTTTGTAGCAATGGGTTCAGTCCAAATCCACCTAGTCTTTTAGATGGATGACATTCCAGTGAGCACGCCCTTTCTTGAGCTGATGGTTTAAAATCCGGTCCTGTGAAGGGTCCCGAGTAGGACCTCCGTCGCACATGTTGTTCAGAAACGGAAAGGTTAGTCAAAGAACCCCATCGCATGTTCTGTGTCGGCACGCCCAGATTATTTAAGCTGATGTCACTTTTTGCGGGAGATGGGCTTCGACGAATCTCGACATAGTTAATGTCCACGTTTTGTGTTGATCTTTTATGCTCGTGGCTTCTGCACAAAAACGGTCGCATTTTCTTTGCTGTAATTATTTTTGGATTGGTAGTTCATCAGTCGACCTAAAGTTATAATACTCCAAATGCTATCCGTCAGCTATTGTCCACATGTCTATGGCTGAGCATGGCCAGTGCATTATCCAGGTAACGGTTATTTTTAGCCCCGCTTTTCCCGTCGCTGTGACGTCAGAGTGCAGTGTAAAGAGAGTTATCTGTAAAAGATTGACTGCAATTATATGCTGAGATACTGGAAACCAAGACCAGATGCCACAGAACACTGAGTCTGATCACGATCTACATGGTTTGCTTGAAATGCAGGAAATTAAGGGTCAAACAAAACAGCCTAACTCCACATCACGAAAACTTGAACCCTTCAACCCCACTTTTATATAGTAAAACTGGGCTTTTCAGGCGTGTACCTTATTTTTCTTATTGCTGCTCTTAAACATAGATTGTGGGTACTCGTTAGAACCGCCTCGATGAGGCGGTTCTAACGAGTTCCAACAATCTATGTTTTGAGCAGAAATATGAAAAATAAAACTATTTTTCATCTTATTTTTTTCGGCGATAATGTTTGTAATGTATTTGTATAGGCGTATTTTCGTAATGATGTACAGGACCACATTACGATAACACACCCGTGCGACATAGTGCATTTTTTCACATCTCCAAAATGGCTACTTTTCTGATGAAAATCCGTGATATTTCTCTTATTTATACTCCAAACATAGGTTGTCGGTGCTCGTTAGAACCACCTCGTCGGGGCGGTTCTAATGAGTACCCACAACCTATGTCTTGGAATAGAGAGAGAAATAAGCGTATATAATACAATGTAGTGTATACTCCTGTTAACCCCAGTTTTCTCTGTATAAAGACGGGATTTAGAGGAGTGTTCATTTCACGGCCTTGTTTACGTGATGCTCAGAGACAATCGACCAACCACTGCCGTCAGTATTTTGATTGCTGTACTGAATCGGAAATACTGACAGCTCCAGTATTGTTATTCTGTTTGTTTGATTTGATTCGAGGTTGAACGTCCCCGTCAACGCTGTATAGGTCATTTTGGAGACGTTGCTTCCAATTTTGTGAGACTTTTACCCGACATCGAGATGAAATGACATATCAAGTCCTGTCGCCAAATGAAACCAATAGGGCTAATAAGCATGGACGGTCCGACCCGCACAGCTTTGCCTGGGCAGGCTTAGATTTTCTAAGCGGTTTACCAGTACTCGTGTGCGGTCGGTTTCAGCTCTGTGTGGAAGCATCATGCAGCCCATCTATTTCTTCAAGCCCCGATGGATGGGGGCAACCCTTAATTGGTAATGGATCTGTCCCAAGCTAGTAGGTGGAGGATTCTATGTGCCAAATTTGGGTTTAACGCTGTATATAAAGATTCATTTTAATTTTGAAATTAACACGATTTGACATATTCATTATGTTAGAAATAAAGTCTTTCATATTTCATAACACGCCTAGGTCTCATTGAGTCGTGCTTTCTCCGTAGGTCGTGCTTTTCAAATTCACTCGATTTTGTTACTAATGAATCCACGTTCCGTGATTATGTTCCGACAGAATATCTGCTGAGAGTATAAGGGGCACGACTTAACGGGAACAAAGCATACGTTGTATTTTATTGCCGAAAAAAAAAATGAAAACGAAAATTTTAAGTTGAAAAATTGTGATATTTTTCTTAGTTATTGCTCAAAATACAGACTATGCGTACACGCTAGAACCGCCTCGTCGAAAATAAGCTTTACCCCCTGCAAACCCCAGTTTACTTTTTAAAAGTAAGGGGTCAAAATTATAAAGGCGTGTTCGTGATGTATAGAACTAGGAATTGTAAGATGGAATTTTTGATAGTTTCCTTATTTATGCTCCAAACAATAATAATAATAATAACAATCGACCTTATTTATAGAGCGTAACACATTTAGTACAAATTGCTAATCTTCCATGTGGCCCTCTTTTCCTGGGTAGGAACCAGTACTAATCAATGTGGATAAAGTTTTTTGCTCAAGGAAACAACACATGGCGCTTGCAAGGATCGAACCGGCTACCTCTCGATCTCAAATCCGATGCTTTATCACTGCACCACAGCGCTCCAATGTGGGTGCTCGATAGAATCGCCTCAATGAGCGTCAACAACCTATGTTTTGAGTACAAATAAGAAAAATAACACCCATTTTCATCAGAAAAAGTTACAATTTGGAGATATGAAAGAATGCACTAAGTGGCACGAACGTTTTTTTTTTTTTTTTTTTAAACACAAAGAAAATAATGTAAACCCATGTTCCCCATAAAAAGAGGGGTTTACAAGAGTATTCATTGTTAACGTGATTTGAGAGTTGTAAGAGATGACAACCCAGCAGGCACATGACGTAATTGCGACGTCGAATCAACGTCAGTGCAACGTTGCACCGACGTTGATTAGACGTTGCCCTAGCAGCGCGGGCCTGCTGGGCATAACGCGTCTAAATTAGATAGCAATTTGAGTACTGAAAACATTTTATGCCTAAAATGGTAGGCAAACTACATTTTCAAACGATTCGCTGTTCGATTAGCCATAAAGATCCATTTCGTTTATGCAGCGTGTTATATAAAATCCTCATTGTAAAATTTAATACTTTAATAGAAGGTTTTCGCGAAAATAAATGCCAGCACTTACATGTACATCCAAAATACTAGAAGAAAAGCAGCAAAAAGTGCTAAATTGCAATTGCTTCGACAAAATAAATGGTTTACTGTCTTCTAAAACAACTTATTTTCCAATACGTTGCTGTTACAGACATGGGCCAAGACACGGTATACATTCAAAAACGCAAAATATCCATTTTTGTTTTTTTAACCATGCTTATCATTTTATTCATGGTCTTTGTGGAATAGTTCAGCCCTACTTGTTGAAGCTGAAATTGACTGACGAAGTCACATGCGGATCTGACCTGGTCCTTTTCTTGGCCAAGGTTCGAGATGTTGTTTACGGCTTCCAGCGGCTTATCAATCTTCGACACGTGGGGGTGACATAAGTATAATTAACTGACAAAAGCCTCTTAAACCCATTTTCAACCGAATCTTCCTCACTTTATATAGCAGTGGTCCATTTCGAAATATAGGGGTGTCAGATTAAACGTATGTTTAATAGACTTTTTTTTGATAGTGATGGAACGTTTCGCACACCGTGAAGGCCCTGATCAGACGCCCCGTTTTGCGGCGTCTGGTCTGGGCCTGCACTGTGTGCCAATTTTCCATTCGCCCGGGTTTTCTCGACTAAAATGAGTTAATTCAATATGCAACATCATTCGTCTTTTGTTCGAAGCTTTATTGGAAAACATGCCACCTTCCAAAGCCGATATTAGGGGATCCGAGATTTTCACGGGGTAAAACATTCGTATTTCACCTTACGTATCCCACCCAAGTGTAAGATTTAAAAAATAAATAAATAAAAATTGTAACGTGCCATATGCATATTGATTGCATAGGACATCACTTAACCTGAGAACGACATATCACGTTATGGCGGTCGACAAAATCATAGCATTAAGTCGATTCTTTGTCTGTGTGTGTTGAGGTTTAACGTCACCGTCAACACTATGTAGGTCATTTCCGATATTGTGGGGCTTTCACCCGACAATTGAAATGAAGTTACATCTCAAAGCTCTATCACCCGAAGAAGACACTGGGGTTTAAGGGACGGGCCGACCTGGCACGCTTTGACCTAAATGGTTTGTCAGTACTCAAAAGTTCGGTTGGTTTCGGCTTTGCGCGTAAGCTCCGTGGAGTCAAATCTATTTCTCCAAGCCCCGAAGGGCGGGGGCAAATGAAAGCGATTGTAATATTATAATTTCGTAATACATGTAAAAGGGTATGCAAGAAAAAGATTCTATCATCATGGGTGTTCGTGTGAGATAGAAAAAGATCACTTGCTCGCCATCACTCGGCATAATTAGTGATGCCGAACTTTGACCCATGGGACGGGTGTTTGAAAAATCCATGAAAAATCTTTATATTTTCGCCCTTGGGACAAGGCTACCCAGCTGTATGGTAACTTGATATTTTCTTTCTTGCACATCAGATAAGGAAATCCCTGGTTTTAGCCTGGGATAGAAATTCTGTTCTTACCCGGGTCAGGGTAAAAATCGAATATTCTCTTGATATACACTGGTTGAATTGCAAATGCACCGTTGTTATGGTTGACGTCACAGCACGTTACGTGACGTCACTCAATATCACGGTAGTGTCATCACAGCATGGCGAACGTCGGTTATCGAAGTGGCTGCAGTATTAAAATGGAAGGTATGCAAGAAAAAGAATCCTTATATACATGGGTTTGAGGGATGGATAGAAAAATCCGTCCCTCGGGATCACTGTCCGGCATCACTCGGCTTCTCGGGATCACTGTCCGGCATCACTCGGCAAGCCTCGTGATGCCGGACAGTGGCCCTCCCATCCACCCCTCACACCCATGTTAGATTCTTATAGTCTCATACCGCTTACCCCACACTAGACAGTAAAACTTCAATATCTCCAACACAGATAGCACGTTTACATCACGAAAACACGCCTAGGTAATTTTGACCATACAGTAAAACTGTGGTTTACAGGGGTGAACATTATTTTTTTATTTCTTTTCAAAAACATAGATTTTGGCCTCGTTGAGGCGGTTCTAACGAGTACCCACAATCTATGTTTTGAGCAGAAATACGAAAAGTATCAATCTTTTTTATTCTGCTTTTTTTTGTTTTTTTTTTTTTTTTGTGGAAACATTTTCAATATATTTGGATAGGCGTGCTTTCTTAATGACCGAGAGGAATTCAAACCCGCTCTTGAGTCCCTTTAGTTCCATTTAGAATACTAGTGAGGGATTTTTCGCATTTTCTCTTGAAAAGGTATGTTGTCTGCATTACAATCGCCTCACTGAGGCGATTTCAATGAGTAGACATGACATTCCTTTATAATATTGAAGATCGGGAATATTATGGTTCCCCCCCCCCCACCCATCGGGGCTGGCAGAAAAAAAAGGTTGCATGTTGCTTCCACGCAGAGCAGAAACTGGCCACACGTGAGTACCGGTAGACCGCTTAGAAGGACTAAGCCTGCCAAGGCAAAGTGATGTGAGTCAGACCGTCCACTGCATATAGGCATTTGGTTTCATTGTGCGGCAGGGGTTGAGATGTCAATTCATCTCTATGTCGGGTAAAAGTCCCACAAAATTGGAAGCAATGTCTCCGAAATGATTATATAGTGCTATGACAATCTCAGTAGTTCAATGTACCGCTACATGTATCTCGAACAATTTTCATGGCCCTTAACCCATTGTAGGTGGGAAACCCCTAAAGGGGTACCATGGCAAACAGTGCATGCCCAGATCAGACGCCGCAGAACGCGGCGTCTGATCAGGGCCTGCACTATTTACTAACAGAATTTTCCGTCAAAAATAGAATAAAAACGAAAACAAGAATACTGTCGATGGCGCGCCATCGCAAATCCCCACGCTTTCTACAGAGGGGCCAAGTACCGAAAACCCCTCACCCTGGGCCCTAGTTTGACCCCAGGGTCAAAATTTTACTTGTATTGTATTCTACTAATCACCCCCTTCAATTTGATATTCCATATGACTTTATTCGGTAAAATTTGAATTTTGACCCCCTGAACCCCCGAAGTCCGACCCCTTGGGCATGACCCAGGGCAGACAGACAGACGGAGGCGTTCACAATATCCCCGAACGCTTTTTTTAAAAGCGTGGGGATAAAAATTGGCCTGACACCCCTTTATATGACAAACGGACTTGTTCAACATACAGCAATGGAAGCGTCCACTGGCATACAATGGGTTAAGATATTGAAGGTGTCTAGGATCTTAAGTCCTGTTATCCCTCCAGCAGACAATGGTAGAGAAAATAGACATAGAAATTTTATTTACAGTCGAATATAACATCAGTGCATAGTAGCGCTATAGTGCCTTTTCGTTTGATTTGAGGTTTAACGTTCCCGTCAACACTATTTAGTCATTTTGGAGACGTTGCTTCCAATTTTGTGGGACTTTTACCCGACATTGAGATAAAATGACATCTCAATCCCTGCCGCCCAATAAAACCAATAAGGTGGGCCGACTCGCACCACTTTGCCTGGACAGGCTTAGGCCTTCTAAGTGGTTTACCAGTACTCGTGTGCGGTCGATTTCAGCTCTGTGTGGAAGCATCATGCAGCCCAATCTATTTCCCCAAGCCCCGATAGGCGGGGGCAAACGACAAAATAGTGTAAAACAACAAATGGGATTAAAAGTATATCACAGCATGCAAACATTAGAAAATACAAAGTGCTTTACAGATACACATATTAAAAGTATAATATCACAGGGATGTTTTTTATCAGTTAGCCACTATATTCACTACATTGTAACATACTGACCTGATAAAGATATACTATCTTAGGACAAGTGAGCTTTATCAGGTCAACGTAATATTGAACGTCTATGGACTGGACTACTGGAAAAAATGACAAAAATCTAGGAGTGAACAAGGGTATTAACTGATAAATAGAATACCAGATTCGTGTCATTTGATATCAAGTTTATCAGGCTCGGCTTCGAGAACGCATGTATAATCGCTCGGCAAGCCTCGCGATTCTACAAGCGTTCTCAAAGCCTTGCCTGATAAACTTGATACCAAATGACACGAACCTGGTATTCTCTATTTATCATTCTTTTTTTTTTTTTTTTTACTCTCTGTTTTCTTTTTTACTTTTCTCTTTCTCCTTTGTCCATCTTCTCGTCTACTATCACTTCTATCCTCACGGAGACCACAGAGGTTGACGTGTCGTTATACCCCAAACCCCGACATAAATTTACCATTCACCCTACCTAATTTTTTGGAGTTATTGAAGTTCAACTGTCTGCATCTTCGCAAGCCAAGGGTACTATTTACAAGGAACGTTTACAAGGAACGCAGTGGTAGTGGAGTTAGTGCCTTTGGCTTGCGAAGATACCGACGGCTTTGCCTGACGCAATTAAGACATGCACAAGATGAGAACTCTGATTGGCTTACGATAACACGTGTGTGACGAAGTGCATTCTTTCATTATTCTTCTGATATGATGAGCATTGATATTATTTTTCTGTTTTGAGGTTACGGTCCACCAAATATTTACAAATATGCCCCTTTGATTATTTCTGTACAGAAAATTGTTCCCGGCTAACTACTCCCACAATTAACATTCAATCAAGCTGAAACTTGATATATAGTTAGACAATGATGTGGAACAGCACATGTTGTTAGGGCCCCGCACCGGTCATAACTGTATTGCTTTTGTCCGTATGTTTGTCACGCCTTAACAACAACAAATAAAAAACTTAACCTCGGTTATAACTTCTGAAGTTTTTGCCTTATTCTCATGAAACTTCATTAAAATACTAACCATTACAATACCTACATTCTGACAAAGAGCCATAGCTATATTGCTTTTCAGTGTCCACGTGTTTGTCACGCCTTAACCAAAAACCTTATCATCGGCCATAACTTCCAAAGTATTTGCCCTACTCTTGTGTAGCTTCAAACACATACCATCACAAGACTTACATTCTGCCTTAAACAAATAGCCTAACTCGGTCATTACTTCAAAAGTATTTGCCTTTCCTCATGAAACTTCACACACATACTATCACAATTAGAGGCCTCCGTGGTGCAGTGGTTACGCTACTCGCCTTGTAAACCAGCGGTCGCAGGATCGATCCCAGGCTTCTCTAGACTTTCGGAAGAGTCTTTAAACCAAGGTCCCGTCTCCGTATGACCTCAGCTGTTGGTGGGACGTAAAATCCAAACACTCAATCACTTACCATCACAAGACCTGCATTCGGACAAAAACTTGTACCATACCTCTTTGTCAGCTTTGTGTGGGACCCTTTCTGGTGTGGTCAGTAATCTACTGTTGTAGTTTTGGGCCATCAAAATAAAACAAAGTTATGCCCCTTGGACAATTTCTGGAAACATTTTGTTTCGGGTAACACCACCTGCAATTTAGATTCTGTCAAGCTGAAACTTGATAGAAAGTTAGACCCTGATGTGGAGCAGGACGTATTGTTTCGAGGTTACAGTCCATCAAATATTTACAGAGCTATTTATCCCCTTTGAAAAGTTTGGGAACATTTTGTCTCTGGTTAAGTCCTCGTACAATAAAATTTGATAAAGCTGAAACTTATATATAGTTTGACCACAATGTGTAGCAGCGCATCTTGTTTCAAGGTTACGATCCTCCAAAAATTAATTGCGGTATGTCCTATGAACATTTCTGTAGACATAGTTTGTGGCTAACTTCTCCTGTAAGGAACATTCGATATAGCAAAAACTTGATATTTAGTTTGACTTTGACGTGGAGCAGCGCTTGTTGTTTAGAGTAGTTCATATTGTGTCAAGGTTGCAGTCCAACAAATATTAACTTGACACGGTCGTATAATACCCCATTTGCGGAGCTCTTGTTTAGTTATGACACCAAGTCTTACCTGGTGCAAGTGCAGTGAGGGGCGGGGCATGGTGCATGCTTGCAGCACTTTTATTTACAGTGAAATTCCGCTTTTAAGACAAGCTGAAGTCGTTTAGAAACCTATTTAATATGCTTTCGTTTTTCTTTCTTTGTGTTTTCTACTTCCAGTGACCTCTTATAATAGACCACCTTTTGGACTGTACAAAAGTGGTCATAAAGGTTTTTAAAGGTTTTTTTTACCATATTTGGGCATGGTGGCCATATTGGTCATGTGACCCAGTCCTTACGAACAAACTTTCGTTCCCTCTTCCCATAGATGCTCCAAATGTAATTTGGTATCAATCAAACCAGCAGTATAAATGGAGAAGAAGCTAAAAATACTGATTCTGAGCCGTCCAGGACAAAGGTCTGTAAATGACCTTAACCTTTGGAATTGATAAACTTCCATTAAGCTGACTGCAAATATCATTTTTGATGCCACAGGCTTCCGTGCAATTAGAAAATCCACCGTTTTGCCCTTTTTACATACAAATGCCTAAGCGACCAAATTTTACCTTGACGTAAACAAGTCAAGGTGAAACAAAAGTCGTCATTTTTTCCTGAAAAAAAAAAGCTTTGTAGGGCCCGATGCTACATACCAAGTTTCAAGGCCATTGGCCATTTGATGGGCATGGCGGCCATATTGCTCAATTGGGCCAGTCCTTGCGACCAAACTTTCCTTCTCTCAACATGTAATTTGGTTTTAATTGACCAAGTTGTTTCAGAGGAGCTTTAGTTTGAAAATGTTGACGAGACGCAGACGCAGACGAAGGACCAATGCCTATACTATAAGCTCCCCAGAAGCCATCGGCTCTGGTGAGCGTAAAATAAGGCATATAATTTATGCCCCCGTAAACCCCATTTTTCATATGAAGTTGTTTCAGAGGGGTCTTAGTTTCAACGACTTGTTATCGCAATGGGAAACAGGAACTTTGATATGTTTGACCCAGAGAGATGTCGCGTTGTATAGATGGTCACCTGGGGCCAGTTGTTCAAAACTAACGACATCGTTAGTTAACGAATCGTTAAAACTTTGATCATTAAATATGGCAAATATGCTTATTTTTTTGTTGAAAAAATATGAGCAGCTTTTGCATATGCAAAAGCTGCTCACATTTTATCAGCAAAAATAACAAAATTTTAGATATTAAACTTGCTAGAACAGTTAACAATATGACAACTAACGAGCTCGTTAAGCTAACTATGCTTTGAACAACTGGCCCAGGTTAACAAACCATTGGAACAAACACCCCTGTAAATACCACATTATACAGTCGAACTTCGATAGCTCGAACACCTTAAGGACTTCGAAAATCTGTTCGAGACAGAGGTAGTTCGAGCTGCTGAGGGTCACTGACAGGAGGCATAACGAGATACGTTTGGACATCTTTTCGGTGTTCTAAAATGAAAATGTATGCTGTATGATTTGTGTACTCATTAGAATCGCCTCATGGAGACGATTCTAATGAGTACACACAGCATACATTTGTAATATAAAAGACGAAAATCTCCTAAATTATCCCCCACTATTTCTTATGTAGAGGATTTCCCTAGTGGCTCAAGAACGGGTTCGACTCACCCATGGTAAACGAGCCATCGGTGTTCGAGCCATAAAAGTTCTATACTGTATAGAGAAAATGTATATCTTCCTTATTTGTGCTCAGTGGGTAATTTTTTGGACCGCCTTAATGAGGCAGTTCTAACGAGCACCCATATTTTACGTCAAATGAGGCTGTTCAAGCGAGCAGACACAATTTACGTCAAAAGACACAGTTTGCGGGTACTTGTTTGAACCGCCTTATTTCTTATGTAGAAAAAAAAATTCTGAATGAGGCGAATCTAATGAACACCCACAATTTACGTCAAAAACATAGTTTGTGGGTACTTGTTTGAACCGCATTAATGGGGCGATTGTAACGAGCACCCACAATTTACTTCAAAAACATAGATCGTGGGTACTTGCCGCCTTGCCGGGCAAGCAAATTTTACGTTCGGTTTAGATATAAGTCTAACGGGCACGCGCAAAAAAAAAAAAAAAAAAAAATCTAAAGGGGACATCCAATTTACGTTTGGTACTATCACAGACTGAGGAGCATTCGTGGTGTAGTGGTTGCGCTACTCGCATTGTAAACCAGGGATCGCAGGATCGATCCCGGGCTTCTCCAGAGTTTTGGATGAGTTTTTAAACCGAGGTCCCGTCTCCGTATGACCTTAGTTGTTGGTGGGACGTAATACAATCACTCACTATCACAGACTGACATCTGACGAAATACACATAGGTGTATTATCGTGAGTTTTACATCCCGCCAACAACTTAGGCCATATAGAGACGGGACCTCCGTTTGAAGATTCATCCGTAAGTCTGGAGACGCCTGGAATCGATCCTACGACCCCTGGCTCCGAGGTCATAAAACAGTAAAACTTATAAGCAGGACAAAGAACATTCTTTGCTGATCTATGCCTCTTTCATTTGTATTTTAATATCTGTGAGCATTGTTTTCATGCTCGTTTTCATGCTCAACTGAGCATGAAAAAAAAAAAAAAAAAAAAAAAACGGGGATGACAGCTTATCCACATTCGATCTGGTATGTTAGGTATTTTTTGTTCCGGTTTGCTGGGTTTTCTCCCCTCTCGATTCATTTGCAAAGTGACTATAAGTAGGCCGCAGGGGTTCAACAAAATTTGGTCGGCAACATTCTTTCGTGAAGTCTCTCCCTTTAATTGAATTAAGACGGGCAGTTGTCAGTTTCTGGCGAAAGTATGTGCACTGTACTGGTTAACCGCTTAAGTATAAGCATGCCTAGGAAAAGTGTGGCTAGGTCAACTGACCGGCTTGATATGTCCTAAATAGGGTCGACAGGGCCGTAAAACACACACAGAAAATTAAAATCAAAGCACTGACAGCACTGGTCTGAGTGAGGCTAAGAAAACGGAGACTTAGACATTTGAGCCAGCGCATGACAAAACCTACAATAAGATGTGCGCCCAACGAAGACTCAGATCAGCCTGCGCATCCGCACAGTCTGATCAGAGTCTTCGTTGTGCGCTCTAAGGATAGCTAAGGGCCCAGTGCTCCTTCATGCAGCAAAAGAAGTCTCTGGTTAGACTATATGGATGCGCAGGCTGATCTGAGTCTTCGATGGGCGCACATGTCTTAATGTAGGTTTTGTCGTCCGCTGGCTCATTTCTTTAACACTTAAACTAAATTCCTGTCTTTTAACCTATTGTATGCTAGTAGACTCTTCCATTGCTATCTGTTGGACAATTCCATTTGTCATATAAGGGGTGCCAGGCCTGTTTTTTTTTTTTTATTTGTCGCTTGAATTCTATTTTTGACGAAAAACTATGTTAGCAAATAGTGCAGGCTCTGATCAGACGCCGCGTTCTGCGGCGTCTGATCTGGGCCTGCACTCTTTGCCAAGGTACCCGTTCATACTTCCATGAACGCATCGAGTCGCGTGATTATCGGTGACGTCCAATGGGCGTTGATGACGTCAACGTGTTTCCGTTCTTCGTAGAAAAACAGGTGTAAACGTTTTTCAGCTTTAAAAATTGCCCTATGAGCATTTTTTCGCCCAGTGATTATTTTTCTGCTTGGCATGAAAGTATGAACGACAGCGGGGTTCATTTACTTTGCACGCGACCCGCTGCGTTCATATTTTCATGAACATTAGAAAAATAAAATTCATTTCTTAAACAAACACTCATGTAAGATCCTCTATTTACATAACACACTGACATTACAACGGTAAGAATTACACGACTATAAATAACCGTTATCTGCATTTCCTGAAAATCGATGAAAGCCACGTGAACATCAGCAGTATAAAGCCGCTGTGCTCAGTTGACAGTTGACCCAAAGAATAAGACAGAGCACGAATATAACCCACAATAAGACCTGTGCGGCAGGCCATTACGAAAACCCGCCTATACAAGTACATTGTAACCGTTATCGCCGAAAAAAATAAAATAAGATGAAAAAAATGCTATATTTTTCTTGTTTCTTCTCAAAATATAGATTGTGGGTACTCGTTAGAACCGCCTCATCGATGCCTTTTTTTTTGGTTTGGGTTTTACGGCCCTTTCAAGATTATTTCACTCATATCGAGCCGATCGTTAATCAGAGGTGGGCGAAAACCGGATTACCCGGAGCATGTTGAACTTTTTCCTTCATTCGCCGGAAATTACCGAGTTGAATATCGATTTCCGTAGGAAATCGGCAGTTAAAGTTACCTTTATATTTTGAAGGTTTTTTATATTAAAATTATGAAGGAAAAAAATCTTAACTCCTCGTATCTTATTTATCCTTAACACTAGAAAAAAGTCACTGTTATCCTCATGTAAGAAAATTATTCAGTTTTTATTTGGTGCATTTCAAAGTAATGAATAATTAATTCTTATTGCTTCCATCTGCAATTTAATGTCATGCCTATATGCTCCATAGACGGCAATGTATTTTTTAAAAAAACGTTCAGATTTCCATGTTTGGTTGCCAATATTAAATAGAAATGATTTGTTTGGAATTAAGTCACTGTTATATACTGTTAGACTGTTGTTCAAAGTTTACGATGCTATAAAGTTTATTTCTACTGAAAAATGATAAATTGCTTCCCCGAGAGCTTAAAAATCGTTTATAAGCTGTTTTTCAGTACTGCCGTTCATGATGCGAAAATCGCTAAGTCCACATTATATGTACCAGAAATCGTATCAAACCTGTAAAGCTTTTTTGTATTAATTTTGTAATTACTAGTAATAAACAACATGCGGATAATATACTTGATACAGTGGTTATATTTCTCGGATTTCTTTATTTTATTTTGTCTCAGTTTTGTTACATTTTTGTTTTCATTCAATATGAATGGGCGGCAAATATGTCAAAAGGACAAAAAATGTCGAAATCATTAACTGTGAAATGGCGATTAAAACCACAGTAGGGTAAAAATGGGGGGGCCAATCTAGTCCTCAGGACTAGATTCCACCCTCTGACGTCATATCCGGCGGCCATCTTGGATCACGTGACATCCGGTCGGCCATCTTGGATGACGTACATCCGGCCGCCATCTTGAACCGTCGTCATGTCCTGTCGGCCATCTTGGATGACGTCATAACGCGCCACTTTTATCGCGGTCAAATTTATTGGGGGGGAAAAAACGCGCCATTTTTTTTTCGGGCGCTTTCGTGTGCTATATTGTCCATGCACCTTCTAAGCGCAACTTCGGTCATTACCCCTTATGATCCCCTGTCTGGGGTTTAAGCATTGGGCGGGGGGGGATGGGGAGTGGACCTTTTTTCGAGCCCTAGAGCGATACTGTATTAACTCCTATGACTGTCGGATACTATAGCCGTGTTGATTGTTTTAACACCATCGCCTCTAGAGGAGTTTGGGCTTGTTGTCCTTCGCCTCCTTAATACATCAATTACACGATTCAATAGTATCTGATTTCACATTGAAATGCCCCATCCTATTATACTTTTTTTCATCGATAAGTTAACTAAGTACAAAGGTGTAGTAAATTATGTGACCTTGTAAAATTGTGAATTATTATAAAATGTGTATAGGCGACTTTTGTCAATACTTAAAATACACAAGTGAAAGTATTGAGCAGACGATATTCTGTCACTTGGGCACTGGGGATTCTGTTCAACAACTGCACATATAACAAATGTTTTAAAAAGTTAAAATAACACAAAATGACTGTTCAAGAAGAAATTAAGGAGGCAAGGACGAACATAGAATATTGACCAGATATCGGAAAGAAATATCAAATAAGACGTAACATTGCTTTTTTTTCTTTATTGGGTTTTCCAAAAAATAGGAAAAAAAAAACACCATAGTACATGTACATATTTGACAATAAAAAAGTGACATATTTTATGTCGAGTCCAGGTTCACAGGTTCATTTTACACATTCTGTACAATTGTCCAGGGTGTTCGGCTTCTTTGTTTTTTTCATCGTTTCTATCACAGCTGTGTCTTCCGGCGTAAAACCATCGAATCCACGTTTTCTGCCTTCGCGTAATAACTCATCCTTAGCTCTCAATGCGATCGCTTCCGATGGACTCACTAAGTTGACTTTTAATCTGTCACTTCCTTTACCTTCCTGTGAATTGTTATTTTCCGCTATATTTCCTTGTTTTTCGGATTTTCTATCATAATCCCTGGTGTCTGATACTTCTGGCGGGTCGTATTCTTTTAAGATTTTGTCAAACAAAAATTTGCGTTTGTTGACGGCAGATTTCCAAGCTTCCTCGGTGTCATAATCGTCGTAAAGTTTCAAATCGGATACCGTATTTTTAACAGTAAGGTAAGTACGATCTTTTTTCATGGCTTCAAACCACAACATTTCGTTGACAAAAACGTTCGCCAGCACTTTTCTGTACGTGGGTAACATAATATCATACACTTTCTTCCTAGCTGCCTCTTGGTCTTTCCCTTTGTCCAGCATGTACTTGGCGACTCTTTCATTAAACTCTAACTGGCAACGCTCATACACCTCCTCAATCAATAAACGCCAAGCGTCATCTGAATCTGCTTCTTTACTATCTTCTATTGTCTCCTCCTCCTCCTCCTCTTCCTCCGCCTCCATTTCCTCCTCCTCATCCGTGTAATCCTGTAAACTCGTGTCATCGCCACCATTTTTATCGTCGCCTTCTTCCAGTTCTAAGGTTTCTCGACTCTCACTATCATCTATCGTGTCATCATCTTTAAAGTCCCCATGAACGGTTTTAACGTGTCGACGCATGTTGTCTCCCCTTTTGAACTGTTTGGAACAAATTTGGCAAGCATACATGATACTTTTTCGTTATTTTTGTGTTAAAAAGAAAATATATTAATTTGTCCTGAAATGCTACTCGATGTGGCCGCTTCGGAGATTTTCGCATAAATGAGGAGGAGGAGGAAGATACATAACATTTAATTGTATAAAAAAAAATCCGGATGAATCCTGCCCAAACCGGATCGAGACTGTTCTCAACCATTATGACTAGGTCGAAACATTGAGCTCCCACCTAGCACACACACATAGCCTCCATACACCCAGATATGGGAAGAGAAGAATGCGGGGGTACTGACTAAAGACGGTAAGAGGAGATAGTGAAGAGGAGGTAATAAGGTAGTGAGGAGGCGATGAGGAGGCAGTGAGGAGGTAGTGAGGGTACCCGGGAGCCAGTGACTGTAACAAGCATGCTAAAACAATAGGCACAAATATAGCCATGGCGTCCGCCAAAGTGCCCTTGAAACGATGAGGTAATGAGGAGGAATTGAGGAGTGAGTGAGGAGGCTGTGAGGAGGTAGTGAGGAGGCTGTGAGGAGGTAGTGAGGAGGCGGTAAGGAGGTAGTGAGGAGGCAGTGAGGGGTAACTGGGGACAGGTGAGGGTAACAAGCGTTAGCATAATGAGTGATTGTTGAAAATGTTTTAAAGAGACGATAAGGCAACACCGAACATGCCCAAACTCGTTCTCCATAGTAAGAAGCGATGAGGAGTTAGTGAGGAGGCGTTGAGGAGGTAGTGAGGAGGTGGTGAGGAGGTAATGAGGACCTAGTGAGGAGGCATTGAGGAGGTAATGAGGAGGTGGTGAGGAGGCAATGAGGGTTACCAGTGCAAGTAAGTAACCTGGAGGCAGTGAGGGTAACCAGGACATGCGTGTTGAATGAATGTTGAAGATGTTTTAAAGGGTCCATAAGGGCAACACCGAACATGTCCAAACTCGTTCTCCGTAGTAAGAAGCGATGAGGAGGCAGTGAGAGGTAGTGAGGAGGTAATGAGGAGGCGGTGAGGAGGTAATGAGGAGGTAGTGAGGAGGCGGTGAGGAGGTAATGAGGAGGCGGTGAGGAGGTAGTGAGGAGGCGGTGAGGAGGTAATGAGGAGGCGGTGAGGAGGTAATGAGGAGGTAGTGAGGAGGCGGTTAGGAGGTAATGAGGAGGTAGTGAGGAGGCGGTGAGGCGGAAGTAAGGAGGCGGTGAGGAGACAATGAGGGTTACCAGTGCAAGCCGGTGGAGGCAGTGAGGGTAACCAGAGCATGCGTGTTGAATGACTGTTGAAGATGTTTTAAAGGGACGATAAGGCCAACGTCGAACAAGCCCAAACTAATTCACCGTAGTAAGAAGCGATAAGAAGGTAGTGAGGAGGCCTTGAGGAGGCAGTGGAGGAGGTGTTGAGGAGGTAATAAGGGGCAGTGAGGAGGTAATGAGGAGGTAGTGAGGAGACGTCGAGGAGGAAGTAAGGAGGCGGTGAGGAGGCAGTGAGGGTTACCAGTGCAAGCCGGTAACCTGGAAGCAGTGAGGGTAACCAGGGCATGCGTGTTGAATGACTGTTGAAGATGTTTTAAAGGGTCGATAAGGTACCGAACACTCGTTTTCCGAAGTAAGAAGCGATGAGGAGGCGGTGAGGAGGTGGTGAGGAGGCATTGAGGAGGTAGTGAGGAGGCAGTGAGGAGGTAGTATTGAGGATAACCGGCAAGAGCGTGTTAAAATAATAAACGCGGTTATAGAGCGTATCCGGCAGTCATAGGAGTTAATACAGTATCGCTCTAGGGCTCGAAAAAAGGTTCACTCCCCATCCCCCCCCCCCGCCCAATGCTTAAACCCCAGACAGGGGATCATAAGGGGTAATGACCGAAGTTGCGCTTAGAAGGTGCATGGACAATATAGCACACGAAAGCGCCCGAAAAAAAAATGGCGCGTTTTTTCCCCCCAATAAATTTGACTGCGATAAAAGTGGCGCGTTATGACGTCATCCAAGATGGCCGACAGGACATGACGACGGTTCAAGATGGCGGCCGGATGTACGTCATCCAAGATGGCCGACCGGATGTCACGTGATCCAAGATGGCCGCCGGATATGACGTCAGAGGGTGGAATCTAGTCCTGAGAACTAGATTGGCCCCCCCATTTTTACCCTACTAACCACCATGAAAAGTTAATTGGCAGGCTGAAGCCAGTGACTGATTTTGTTTGTTTGTATTGGAGTTTAACGGCCCAGTCAACATTATTTAGGTCAGTTTTTTTTTAGCCGGTCAGTTTACCTGCCCACACTTTTCCTGAGCAAGCTAATACGTAAGCGGTTAACCAGTAAAGTGCACATTCGCCTCATCGAGGGGGTTCAAACGAGCACCAACACTCTATGTCTTGTGCTGAACAAAACACTGTTTGCTAATCTGTTAATTTCTGTTAATGAGTTTCAACTCTGCATGTCCGCACAGTTACTTTGCAAACAGTGTAGAGCATGGTGCGACTGCCCAGGATGAGCCGTCTTTTCTCCAGATCTACACTGTTTGCCATTCTGTTGATGACTTTGATTAAACCACCGTCAATAAAAATGGAATTGTCTAAATTCATATTACGAAATTACGCCTATACTGACAAATTTTAACCACAAAAAAAAAAAAAAAAAAATGAAAATGTTTAGATAGAAAATTCTGCTATTTTTCATACTTCTGTTCCAAAAATAGATTAGAGGAACTCGTCAAAGCCGCCTCGGTGAGGCAGTTCTAACGAGTATCCACAATCTTTGTTTTGATCAAAAATAAGAAAAAATAATGTATACTACTGTAAACCCCAGTTTCACTGTATAAAACTTATTTATCTTCACTGCAGCTGGTGCTGTGCCGTGTGGCGGCCGTAAAAATCTCCCCGTACATCCATCATAGTGCAGATTATATTTTCTGGTCCTTTGGGATCATTGGGTTCATTTAGAATCATTTTGAAAATAGAGTTCTGCTTAAGCCGGTGCTTGAGGGCGTGGTCGGTGTCGCACATTTCAGTACTGGTCATGAACAGACTCAATAAAACCGAGTCTGCTATTTTCGTTTATTTGGTGTATTCTTTGCTTCCAAAGGCTCAAACTATTCAGAACTTATTTATCTTCACTGCAGCTGGTGCTGTGCCGTGTGGCGGCCGTAAAAAGTCTCCCCGTACATCCAGCATAGTGCAGATTATGTTTTCTGGTCCTTTGACATCATTGAGTTCATTTAGAATCATTTTGAAAATAGAGTTCTGCTTAAGCCAGTGTTAGAGGGCGTGGCCGGTATTGCACATTTCAGTACTGGTCATGAACAGACTCAATAAAACCGAGTCTGCTATTTTCGTTTATTTGGTGTATTCTTTGCTTCCAAAAGATCTAACTATTCAGAACTTATTTAAGGATTCACGATAATATAGGTGTGTATTTGTGATGAGAGCTGGATCAATCAATTAATCAAATATTTTATTCTCTCAATCTATCATACATAATGGCAATATAAGGCGATACAAACAATTGTTACATTAATTCAGAGATGAAAGAATCTACTTTAGTAGAAACCGTCCTCTATCCGAATTTTCCACTATTTTCCGCATATCAAAGGTACATGTATGTCTTTTGTTTAAAGGTTAATAAAGGCATTTCTTTTGCTTGTTTGATTTGAGGTTTTAGAGTAACAGTCAAATAAATAATGTATACCCTTATAAACCCCAGTTGTACTATATAAAAGTGGGGTACACGTGGGTCAGAATTATATAGGTGTGTTATCGTGATGAAGAAGTTAACAAACGTGCTTTAATTAGGGCCCCGCACTGAAAGTGTGGGTGCCCTATAGTAATCACTCTGTCCGTCCGTCTGTCTGTCTGTCTGTCTGTCCATCTGTCTGTCTGTCTGTACGTCTGTCCGTCTGTCCGTCCACAATTTTTTCAATCCTCCATAACTTTCTTATTCCTGGATGTATTTAAATATTACTTGGCAGAAATGTTAACCATAATGTGATGGAGTGTTGCGCGCAAGACTCAGGTCCGTACCTCAAAGGTCAAGGTCATACTTAGAGGTTAAATGTCAAAAAAGGGTCTTTCCTGTGTCCAATTAATAACTTTGTTATTATTATTCCTGGATGGCAGAAATGTTAACCATAATGTGATGGAGTGTTGCGCGCAAGACTCAGGTCCGTACCTCAAAGGTCAAGGTCATACTTAGAGGTTAAAGGTCAAAAAAGGGTCTTTCCTGCGTCCAATTAATAACTTTGTTATTATTCCTGGATGGATTTAAATATTACTTGGCACAAATGTTAACCATAATGTGGCCCCGCACTGAAAGTGTGGGTGCCCTATAGTAATCACTCTGTCTGTCCGTCCGTCTGTCTGTCTTTCTGTCTGTCTGTCCGTCTGTCCGTCCACAAATTTTTTATCCTCCATAACTTTCTTATGGCCCCGCACTGAAAGTGTGGGTGCCCTATAGTAATCACTCTGTCCGTCCGTCTGTCTGTCTGTCTGTCCGTCTGTCCGTCCACAATTTTTTTCCTACTCCTCTGATAGCGCTGCCGGGGCCCTAGTCAGTTTCACTGACAGCTCTAGTTTAACAATGAGTTGGCGCGTGCCCGTCGTCCCCCACTATGTGTTAATCTGTGTAACCCTTAAAGTGCCAATCATAATATTGAAGATAACAATTTGATTAATTAAATTAAAATAAAATAAATAAATAAATAAATAAATAAATAAATAAATAAATAAATAAATTAACAGTCTCATCATTGTTCACTTTTTGTGATTGATTTAATAGACAATTTTTGTGGTGTCTTCATTTATGTACAGTTTTATTAACCTTTAAAGTGTAAATCATAACTAGTGCAGATGACATTTTCCAGGTTTTGAGTTGATTAATTTCGAAAACGCGTCTATTAAAAAATATTGAAATTTTTACCACCAAAATTGCTACTTTTCGTATTTCTTCTCGAAACATAAATTGATGGAATAAATATGCCGTATTTGTAATCACCTTCTGTGACCGACTTTTAAGGCACTTTTTATATCTTTCTTGAATTCTTAAAGTGTCAACCATGGCTCGACAAACAACATTTTTCGAAATTGTGTTAAAATTGTTTAGGACAAACATTACAGCCAATTCAAATATGAGTGAAATGTCCTTTATAATAAATAAATAAATAAATAAATAAATAAATAAATAAATAGGCTAATCTGTGTTTTACACATTATGTAACTTTTATGGCGTCCTTTCAAGTATTCAGGGAATATCTTATACAATATACTGTATATCGGTGTAGTGTTAACTCTTTAAGGTGTCAATCATGACTTGGGAAGACAACATTTTTCAAAATGTGTTTACCTGTAAGTTACTTTTTATGGCGTCCTTTTAATTATTCAGGAAATATCTTATACAATATACTGTATAGTAGTAGTATCGTTTATTTTTGTCTCACCAGTGTATATACATTAAAACTTATCTTATATTTAAAACTAACAAGTACATATACAACTGCCATTCTAAAAGAATTGTGAGAGACAGTAAAACTTGAGTATAGCATTAGCATTACAAGTATTAGCATTTATAAAAACCTGTATACCATGATATACAGATATATGAAAGTGGGCCCTGCCCCGAGAAAAACCGGCTTATGGAAGTTTTCACTATCTGATACCTTTAACATTCCCGCCTAGAACACAGACCATAGGCACCCGCAAGAACCGCCACATTGAGGCGGCCCAAACGGGAGCCCACAATCCATGCTCCAGAAGAACGGGGACTACAGTAATGTATACCCCCACAAACCCCAGTTCCACTAAATAAAAGTGGGGCTCAAGGGGATCATAACCATAGAGGCATGCATTGGGAATGGCACAGCCAGCTTCTCTCAAGACACCGCACACATTCTCACTTGTACAAAACACACACACACACACACACACACACACACACACACACACACACACACACACACACACACACACACACACACACACACACACACATAAGTATGAACAAGAACACACACACACAATAGCATGAAATATCATGGCGTTTGAATCTGTGCGGTATGAATTATGGCACATGCACAGTGCAAAAAGCATAGCATTCATACACTTATTTAGTAAAACGCCATTTCACAATACATAAAAGTTAGGGTTTTGGCCGGAGACGTGCGCTTAAAAATTAATGTTATTTTTCTGGAATAAAAGTTACAGACGACTTAAAAAGTTTCTCCTACGTTCAAGTATCAATGAACAAACTTTGGCACATGACCTCACCATTCTAGGATCAGACAAAAGAAAACACAGTTTTTGCATATTGCTATAACCTTCAAATGCAGGATTTACCAACAATGCCTCTCTAATTAAACTCAGCCTTAAATCATCATATATAGGACAGACCACCAGTACGTGTTCCTCATCTTCGATGCAAGAGGTACAATGGAAACAAACTCGCTCACTCAAATTCAAATTTTGATAGCGTCCAGTTTCCACCTTAATGGGGGCTGTTCCAGACCTAAACTTAGCCAGCGATCCTCTATGCTTTCTAGACAGTATTTCTAAGCAGTAAGGCTCAACACGAAAATCATTTTTCATTTGCTTGTATGTACGAAGTTTGTTTCCACCAGCGCCTCTTCTCGCCGAGGTCCGATTTAAATCACTGTGCCATTTCTGAACAAAGTCATCATATACTTTATCTACAATTTGTGAGCATATAAAACTTGGTTCTATGGGATATGAAATTTGGTAGTTTTCCTGTACATTGTACTTTTGGAACTGTTTTCTAACTCTAAAATTCCAGTTTCTACATGAATTAGTACTTTTTGTATCACACCAAATAAACACTCGTTTGTTTAGTCGACTATTGTCCATGTTCACTAAACGGCACCAATGATTTAAAACCGACTTCCACAACCTACATTCCATTGGGTACCATGCAGTGTCACCACTTACAGCTGCAACTGGTGTGTATTTACCTACATTTAGAAAATATCTAGCTGCTCGATTTTGCACGGCCCGAATACAGTTGAAACATTCCGTTCCCCATATTGGGGCTCCGTACATAATTACAGGGCACACAATACTCTCATATAGCTTGTAAAAGACACTATAGGGCACATCACCAAAAGACTTTGCCTTAGCAATAATCAGGCCTAATGCTCTATTTGCAGACTTAGCCACAGCCTTAGCTGTTTCTGAGAAATCTAGAAATTCAGTTAGAATGAGGCCTAAGTATTTATAAGACTCAACTACCTCCAACTTTACATCACCAATAGTAAAATTTGTATCTGATCTGGGAATTGATGGTGTTCGAAAATGAACTATTTTAGATTTTGTTGCATTTATCACCATCCTGTTCAGCGTGCACCATGTACTCAAAATATTCAGTAGAACTTGCAGATCCTGCGGATTTTCAGCCAAAAGGACAATGTCGTCAGCAAATAACAAGATGTTTATCTTGTCCTCCCCACAAACCACACCAATACCCGTGCTTTTCATTTTCAAAGCAAGATCATTTATGAAGAAGCTGAACAGGACTGGTGATAAAGGACAGCCTTGCTTTAAGCCACATTTTACCTCAAACCAGTCAGTATTGAAACCATTTATTCTAACTGTACACAAGACCTTGTCATACAGCGTCCTTATAGCTGCAAATAATTTATCTTTAACCCCAATATCATGTAGCTTGTGCCACAAAATATCTCTATTCACAGAATCAAATGCCTTTTGAAAGTCTATAAAGGCACAATAAGTTGACTTTCTTGTTTTTTTCCTTGTTTCAATAATGCTGGTCAGAGTTGTCAAATGATCTAATGTGCTTCTCTTTTTCCTGAAACCATTTTGCTCATCGACAATGATGTTATGCTGTTCATTCCAGCTAATTAATCTTTCGTTCAAAATTGTACAGTACACTTTATATGTCACAGGTGCTAAAGTAATGCCTCTGTATGAAAGTGGATCCCTAGAATCGCTGGTAGAGGCTTTAGGAATAGGGTTTATAATACCTTTTGACCAAGTTTCTGGGACTTTTCCAGCCTCAAAACATGCATTAAAGAACTTATGCAGAAATGTAATTATTTTGGCATTTTTCAAAACCTCACCAGGAATCTCATCCACCCCAGAGGCTTTATTTGACTTTAACTGTAAGACTGCTCGACGAACCTCCTCGAGAGTGATTGGACGACAAAAATCGCTAACCTCTGGTTGGCTTTGATTTTCATTTGTATAATTAGGACTTTGAAATTTTATCTCATGATCATTTTGCAATGAAGTTTTTGGATTATACATTTTCTCAAAATCCTGCTTCCACTTTTGTAAGACAATTTTTGGATCAGTGCTTATTGGTCCTTCTTCAGTTTTAACTTCAAAGGGAATTTTTTGATTTCTATTATCTGCCACACCAGTGCGCCCAATCGTCTTCCAGAACTCTCGAGGGTTTGTGTCCAGACTGCTGACCATTTCGTTTTGTACCTGAACCCAATATCGCCTTTTCGTACGCTGTACTTCTCTATCAAAATCTTTACGCATCCAAATAAAGATATCTTTAAGCTCATTTTGATTTTTGTCTTTTGTTTTCAGCCAATTTCGTTCTGCTATGCAGATTTGATTCCATTTGTCTGCAAGGCTATCATTCCACCAGGGCTTCCTGTGTCTTCGACGTTTATTATCCAGCCCAAATATCAGAGTTATATGCCTATATGGCAACTTCCGTGACATTTCATTTCTTACAATGCCACAAAATTCGCCATACAACAAATTTACCTCTTCCTGAACAGAATTTGATGACCCAATTTCCTGGATTTTCTCATTTAATGACAATAAGAAACTTTCATCATTACAAAAGTCTGGTGGAATGATGCTGCAGTCAAACTTAATGGAAGACACATTTGGTATGTTTGATATATTCCGATTTTCATGACCAACCAACTGAATACTGCACCTCAGCAATGAATGATCAGGCACATGCCTCGACTCATAGCCAACATCCTTGCATGCTAAATTTACCATATCTGATGAACTTAATATTTCAAAACTTTTAATGTAATGCAGAGAAGTATACGGAACAGCAAAATAGTCAACAACGGCTCTGCCTTTCACTGAAATTGAAGTAAAACCATTATTCTGCGGATCTATTCTTCCATTTAAAACACAGCAATTACTATCAGTCAAAAAATTGCAAAAATATTGACCATGAGCATTCCTGCTGAAGTCCAGTATATCTCTTGGCGGTACCTCACCCACTCCTTCAATATAATCTACCAAATCACCTAAGCGACTATTAAAGTCGCCACAGATGTAATATGGACCCATATTTTGATACTGGTATACTTTAGTCAACAGGGTGTCAAAAAATTCATCAACATTTACATATCTAGATGAGCCCTCGGGTGGCAGGTAACACACACACAAATTAAACATAGACCCAGTTAAAACATGTTTAAAATTTATCCACACAATACCTTCATAACACTTGTCAAGAACCTGAATATTATAGCTACTAGCAAAGGTATTTTCAATTAAAAAACCAACACCGCCTGAGCCATTTTTAGCATTAACGTGAATATTTGGACGATTTTGCCCAAACCAAGTGTAACCAGCCACCCTGAGCTCTTCATTTTCAATCAAATGTGTTTCGGCTACAGCCAGTATATCAACATTCATATATTGCAGACAGGAATATCTGACCTTGAAATTTATACTGTATATCGGTGTAAGATATTAACTCTTAAGGTGTCAATTATGATTGCGGCAGACCATCACGAAAATTTGACCCCTATAACCCCTCTTTCATATGGTAAAACTTCCGTTTGCAGGGGTATACATTATTTTTCTTATTTCTTCTTAAAAACCTAGATCGTGGGTACTCGTTAGAACCGCCTCGCCGAGGCGGTTCTAACGAGTATCCATCATCTATGTCTTGAGCAGAAATAAGAAAAATATCTTCTTTTTTTTCATCTGAAAATTTTCATTTTTTTGGTGGTAAAATTTACAAAGTATATGTATAGGCGTGTTTTCGTCATGGAACAAAATTGGGTTTAATGTAAGAACTTTCTCATCTGAGTTCATCTCGGCTCCCGCCCATAGGGGCTTGAAGAAATATATGGGCTGCATGATGCATCCACGCAGAGCTGAATCCGGCCCGCACAATAGTACTGGTAAACCGCTTAGAGGATCTAATTGGATTCCAGGACATTTTCCCCCCCCCCCCCAATGAATTAATCTAAAAATGGACATTTGCCCCCCAGTTGAAAATGCAACCCGGACATTTGCCCCCCCAGAGCTTATTTCTGGTATGGACATCTGCCCCCCCCCCCCCCCCAGTGCTTATTTTACAGGTGGACATTTGCCCCCCCCCCTCACTGCTTATTTCAGAAAGGGACATTTGCCCCCCCCCCCCCCCCCAGATAGACCAGGGCTAACACTACGGAGGAAAACAATGTATTTATTGTTTTTTTTATCATCAGAAATACAAAATGTTAAGCAATAAATTACTCCATCTATATAAATATGAATCCCATAATAACCTGCTGTTATGGACAACCCCTACGTTAGAAAGCAGTATGGATCCCGATCAGATGCCATATCTGATGGGGATCTATACTGTTTGTCATGCAATTTGTTAAAGTAACAAAAATATACCAAGAATGTGATGGTTTATAATCAACAATTGGATATGCTTAATTTATTCAGCAGGATAAGGGTTAAGCAAGTCAGCTACAGAACCATTTGAGTTTGTGCCTCACTGAGGGTCCAGTGTCAGACGCCTATACTCACGGTTTTTACACTTGATACACTGATGGTTAATTCTTGAAGAAATTGAAATGATCTTGAATGGGCTGTAAAACTTTAACCAAAACGTTATCATGTAAATTATGTAGCTATATACAAGTCTGTGTAATGAATATCCTTGTCTAGCCAGGTTGGGGGGCAAATGTCCCTTTCTGAAATAAGCAGTGGGGGGCAATTGTCCACGTGTAAAATAAGCACTGGGGGGGGGGGGGGGGCAGATGTCCATACCAAAAATAAGCTCTGGGGGGCAAATGTCCGGGTCGCATTTTCAACTGGGGGGCAAATGTCCATTTTTACATTAAGTCATTGGGGGGCAAACGTCCCGGGGGGGCTAACGTCCGGAGACCATCTAAGCCTCATGTCAAGGAACCGCGGTGCGAGGCGGATGCTAATAAACCCTATTGGTTTCATTTGGCGACAGGGCTTGAGATGTCAGTTCATCTCAATGTCGGTAAAAGTCCCAAAAAATTGTAAGCAACGTCTCCAAAATGACCTTTACCGTGTTGACGGGGACGTTAAACCTCAAATCAAACAAAATCTGAGTTCATCTTGATCGAGTCTTATAGGCGTGTCATCGTGATTGCATGGCTAACAATAGTTTTCATGGCGTTATTTATTTAAATAAATAGATAAAATAAATGCATAAAAAGATCGGAGTCAAGAGATTTCACGTATCATATTTGACCTTAATCCTTATTTAAAATCACTGGACAAGAGACTGACAAGAGATATAGACCCAATATCCTACATGTCAAAAAAAAAAATAATAATAATAAATAATAGAAAAAAAAAACACTACTACTACTACTAATATTGATAATTATAATAATAATAATAATTATTATTATTATTATTATTATTATTATTAAGCAATTCTACATAATGTAGCTCTTCAATATGTTAAATATGTTCGTTCATACTAGATGGCTCGAAATGAAAAGGCATGGTTGTTACTTCAAGAAGTTCTTTTTCATATTTAGATAGCCTTAATTTGAGCACTACTTAAGCGCTCCTTTGAATACCTACAGGTAGATCAAAGTGTCATATCTGCAGATATATGATTATTGATTGCCTGAGGTCAGCGACTGGAGAAAAAATATTGGCTATTATTTACCTTGATCCCAGTGGTGTACAGGGAGATAACTCGAATATCTCGCCCAGATGGGTTTTAACGGAAATTCACGACTTATTCCGATCGCCGCCTATGAAGGAAAAAGTTCGGTATGGCAAAACCACCTGACCTTCCGTTGCAGAACTTGGCGTCTCACACGTGGCCCGAGCGAGGCTCGAACCTACGGCGGTGAGAGACCTAATGACTAAGAGTCAGCGCTCTTATCCACTAGGCCACGGAGGCCCGTTCTCATCGATGCAGTTCTAACAAGAAACCACAATTTATATTTTTAGCAGAAATAAGAAACATAAAGTTTACCCCGGTAAAACCCAGTTTTCCTATATATAGGTGGGGTTCAAGGGGGTCAAAATTATGTAGGCGGATTTTTGTGATGCGAAGTCTCCGATTAGCCTGCATATCCTTCAGTTTGGAGTTTTCAAAATATAGATTGTGGGTACTCGTTAGAACCGCCTCATTGATGCGGTTCTAACGAGAAACCACAATTTATATTTTTGAGCAGAAATAAGAAACATAAAGTTTACCCCGGTAAAACCCAGTTTTCCTACATAAAGGTGGGGTTCAAGGGGGTCAAAATTATGTAGGCGTGTTTTTGTGATGCGAAGTCTCCGATTAGCCTGCAGATCTTTCAGTTTGGAGTTTTCTTCCGGCCAGGAGGCTATACAAAGCTCCATGCCAGCGATCAGGGAAATGTCTGATCAGGCTGCTCATATATGCGCTGCTTGATCGGAGTCTCCACTGGTCGCACGTCTTAATGTAGGTTTCGAAGGATATAGAGGATCTTACATGAGTGTTCATGTATTATTGAATTTATTAAACGAGTTGAGGAAACGGGATAAAATGCGAGGCTTTGGTTTTTCTAATGTTCATGAAAATATGAATGCAAGATTCTATTTATCATATGATATTTAAAACGCATTTTATTCACGATTGTTTACAGAAATGTCAATATTCCGCCATTAGTAAACGCGACGCCGTTAAGGACGTCGTACATGTAACGTTACGGAACGTATCTAGCTAACTTGCATGTTTAATCCACTAGTGGATTATCGAAAATAATGCATGGCGTTATTACACTCTCAGACGCGACGTCATATGATAAATATTATTTCATCATAAAGCAATATATACTGAAGGAAACTTCTAATGCAAAACCATAGGCGAGTATGTCAGCATCCAGCGCAGCCTCAAACGTTACCGCAACTGGAGCAGGTCCGGCCCTCGCCCATCGGGGCTTGAAGAAATAAATGGGCTGCATGATGCTTCCACACAGAGCTGAATCCGACCGCACACGAGTACTGGTAAACCGCTTAGAGGATCTAAGTATGCCCAGGCAAAGCGGTGCAAGTCGGACCGTCCATGCTTATAAACCCTATTGGATTCATCGGGCGACAGGGCTTGAAATGACATTTCATGTCAATGTCGGGTAAAAGTCCCACAAATTGGAAGCAACGTCTCCAAAATGACCTATATAGTGTTGACGGGGACGTTAAACATCAAGCAACTGTAGCAGGCACCCAGCCAAGAGTGGAATCGGCAGTTGAATGATATCCGCCGAGAGACGCCAAGTTATGCACTGGAAGGTCAGATGGTTTTTCTTCGGGTAATCCGGTTTTCGCGCACCTCTGATTAATGATAAGCTCGAAATAAGTGAGGGAATCTCGGAAGGGCCGTAACACCCCCCCCCGACCCGCACATACGGACACCCAAAAATGTCACTATTTCACTGAGTCAATGGGTCGTCGATCCGTGACAGTTATCAATGTTGCTGGTGGCCACACCAAACACTGTGATTTTTATCTCGAAAACATGTGACCCCCGGCGGTTCTAACGATTACTCACGATCTATATTTTGAGCAGAAATATGAACAATATTACAATGTTTCATATTAAAATGTTCTTTTTTTCCGGCGGTAAAGTTTACAATGTATTTGTATAGGCGTGTTTTCGTAATGGTACTGATCTTGTGTTATTGGACTCCCTATTGCGATCTTATTCTTTGCTTAAGCCAACTTTGGTTATAATTTACGGAGTGGCTATTGACAGTCGACTGGTTTATGCAAAATTTATGCAAAAATAAAGATGAAATATATATAGGCTATAAAACACACTGAATTTCGTTTTGCATTGGAAGTTTCTTTCAGTATATAATGCATTTGAACCAGGGCATGGAAAAACCGTTACAAGCCTGTCAGCGAGGGTTTGACCAGTCTTTGAAACTATACAGTCTGATCAGAGCGTTCGCTGTTAGTATTACTTTTCTATCAGCCAAAGATCGATTAGGCTAATCCGCGTTTTTGCTGGATGGATAGGTCTACTTGTATAATTTGCTGTGTCCCGTGTTTTTTTTTTTCTTTTTACCTTTTTATTGAATCGAAAGGAGGTTGTGTATCAATTTTAGCATGAATAACCCTTTTTGTACCAAATGGAATCTTCCTCTTCATATTTAGCAGGAGTCCATTCCAAAAGTAAGGGGCGTCAGGTTGTTTTTTCTTCAAAATTTATTTGGAAAATGGCTTAACTTTTCACAAACAGTGTAGGCCCAGATCAGACGCCGCGTTCTGCGGCGTCTGATATTGGCCTGCACTGTTTGCAACCTACCCGTTTTGGGGTTTCCGGTACTAAATGGGTTAGTTTGAAAAGCCCCAGTGAACATGAGATTTTATCGTGGTGTTTTTTTTTTTATTATTTTGTCATCCAAGTCCGACGTATTTTCAAAGGACTTAGAGGCAGCGCCCAGCAAAATCTAGAAGAAATATTGTGTGATCAGTGACCGTTCCAACCATCCTGCGTGTCTGCACAGTCTGATCAAAGTATTCGCTGTTAGCCTTAGCCTAGCCGAGCTATCCAAAGCACAAAAAGCGAATGTTCTGATTCGATGTACATACTGGTCTGCCTGCCTGTAAGGTTCGGCCTGCACTCCCAGCAGGCACATGACGTAATTGTGACGCCACACCAACGTCGGTACAACATTATGACATTAATGCGTTGCATGACATTGCACCGACGTTGATTTGACGTTGCCCTTACGACGTATGTCTGCTTGGCTGATTCAAGCAGTATATGTATTTCGAAGTGTCAACACAATGAGACATTGACACCGAGGTAGGTTAGGAAATACTAACACGCATATACAAATAAATACATTGTAAACTTTATCGCCGAAACAGCGAAAATTTTAAGATGAAAAATTGTAATATTTTTCTTATTTCTGCTCAAAATATAGATTTTGGGTTCAAGTCAGAACGCCTCATTGAGGCGGTTCTAACTATGTTTTAGAGCAGAAATAAGAAAACAAAATTCCCCTGTAAACACCAGTTTTACTCTATAAAAGTGGGTTTCAAAGGGGTCAAAATTATATAGGCGTTTTTTCTTGATGGTTTAACCCTCAAATGCCAGTACTCGAAGCAATATCTTTGGTCCCCTCGACTTCGACATAACGGGAGTCACCTGTTGGTCGATTCAAAATCAATCGATTGATTTTCAATCGACCCCAAAAGATAGAATGAAAGGTCGCTGATCACACAGGCCTTCATGTATATTTTCTTATAATAAGGGCTTGCTATTGTGATGTCCGTTGGGGTTGGGGGTCGGGGAGTACACTGAACTTTGCCTACTACATAACATAGCCTGGGGCTCCTTTTTAGGGTTCAAAAATTTAAATTTCACTATTATTATTTTTTAGGTGGGGGCGGGGGTTGGGGTGGGGGTGGGGGTGTAGGGAAAAAGTCGTTATTACTATGGGTTTGACCATTTAGCAGATATTTGTGGGGGGGGGGGTTCACTTCTAAACCTGATTATGTTTTGGGATTGTCATATAGCCTTGGTTAGTTTGATGTAGGAAGGGTAAATGCTTACTGCGTATTGACTGTTTTAATTATGTTTTTCATTTCCCTTGCCGCAGAACAATTCAGTGGCTTTATAGTAATTAAGAGCTATGCTGTCAGAAACTGTTTAAAGCTCTTTTGTTACCAAATGCAATCATTACAGACAGAAATTAGTTAAAACACATTTTGTTTTCTATACAGAAGGCAAGCCAGTGTTATTTTTGGGGGTATGCTGAAATTTTCAGATTTTATTTATTTATTTATTTATTTTTATTTATTTATTTATTTATTTATTTATTTATTTATTTATTTATTTATTTATTTTTTTTTTTTGCGGTGTGTGTGTGTGGGGGGGGGGGGGGGTGGGGTCTGATGATATACTGGATGTTTTTTGGGGTACACTGTCAATCTTGGTGTTTTGGGGGTCGAACATTAGATTCTGGGCCCCAGCCTATGTGGTAGGCAAATTTCAGAGTACCCCCCCCCCGCCCCCGGGTCGTGATGATACACATTTGTCCAAGAGCACATGGTCTCATAATGCTACCTGGTGGTCCTATCTTTCTGTCAAGTGCGTAAGACCGACTAAAATGAGAAAATGTGATATTTTCCCCCAGTTCCCCATACGTTTTTTTCGTTACCGGTTATGAACTACAGACCCTGATTGGTGTCGATGACCTCTGTACCACCTGCATAAAACATCTTGCATAGGTACATGTTGTGTGCCCCCGCCCATAGGGGCTTGAAGAAATATATGGGCTGCATGATGCTTCCACGCAGAGCTGAATCCGGCCCGCACAACACTACTACTGGTAAACCGCTTAGAGTATCTAAGCCAGTCCAGGAACCCCGGTGCCTATAAACCCTATTGGTTTCACTGGGCGACAGGGCTTGAGATGTCATTTCATCTCAATGTCGGGTAAAAGTCCCACAAAATTAGAAGCAACGTCTCCAAAATGACCTTTACAGTGTTGACGGGGACGTTAAACCTCAAATCAAACAAAAACAAAAATATGTTGTGTGCACTCATTAGAATCGCCTCATTGAGGCGTTTCTAATGAGTACACACAACATACCTTTATTTCATAGAAGATAATTGAGATATCCCTAAGTGATCCCAATTATGACTCATGGCATGCCTCAGTATTTCGAAACACCTCTATTTCGAACAAATGTTCATGGTCTAACAGTGTTCGAGTTACTGAGGTTCGACTGTATTTGGTTTGATCCCAGTAATTGTGACGTCACACTGTCGGCACAAGGTCATGACGTTTATGCAACGTCACAACAACGTCGGTGCAACGTCCTGACGTTGCACCGACGTTGATTTGACGTTGTCCCAGAAACGCGTGCCTGCTGGGATGTAATAGGCGAGCGCAAGGGGACATAGATAGATAACGCACGCATAAAATAAAGTATTTTTTTTTTTTTTTTTTACATATAAACGATTACAAATACAAACCACAGAGAATCTGGTTGCATTTTTTTTCCGACACACAAACCTACCGAAGAGTATTAGGGCCAGGTAAACTTTTCTGTTGAAAGGTACCTCAAAATTTCGACTTAATATCTTGAAATTCGAAATTAGTATCTTGAAATTTCGACTCACTATCTCATTATTAAATCGAAATTTCGAGATGAAGAGACAATAAGTCGAAATTTCGAGTTATTATCTCGAAAGTACGAGTGAAAAAGTCGCAATTTCGAGATACAAAGTCGATTTCGAGTTAATATAAGTCGAAATTTCTAGATACTAATTGAATTTCGAGTTATGTCTAAATTTCGAGATACTAAGTCGAATAGTAAGTCGTAATTTCGTTATTAAGTCAAAATTTCGAGATACTAAGTCGAAATTTCGAGTGAACTATCTATACCTGGCCCTTCCGTACTAATGCTCTTCCGTATATTGTAGTGTCATTTTGTCGTAGTTTTTAAATGACATATATTCTGAAGAAAAAAGTTGTGATATTTCTTTACTTTTGCTTCGAATACAGATTGTGGGTGTTCATCAGGAGGTGCATTACGCAAACACACCCGTACGACACATAGTGCATTTGTTCACATCTCCAAAATGGCTACTCTTCTGATGAAATATTTTTCTTATGTTTTCTCCAAGCATATGTTGTTGGTGCTCGTTAGAACCGCCTCACTGAGGCGGTTCTAATGAGTACCAACAATCTATGTCCTAGAGCAGAAATACAGAAAACAGTGTCTATCCCCGTAAACCCCATTATTCTTTCTATAAAGTGGGATTTGGAGGGGTGTTCATTTCACGGACTTGTTAACATGGTTGTTAGGGAGACGGGCAAGCGCACAGGAGGATGGGCAAACATTCATGTAGGCAGACAGACAAAACATGCGACAACACACACTTGGGTTGGGCCGCATAGTGCCTCCACGCATAGCTGAAACCGACCGCACATGATTTCTGGTAACGAAGCCTGTCCAGGCAAAGTGATGCGTGTCGGACCGTCCATGCATATAAACCCGTTTGGTTTCATTGGGCAGCAGGACTTGAGATGTCATCTCATCTCAATGTCTGGTAAACGTCCTACAAAATTGGAAGCAGCGTCTCCCAAATGACTAAAATTGTGTTGGCGAGGACGTAACAAACAAACAAACAAACCATACAAAACAAAACAAAAAAAAAAAAAACGACAACTACAACGAACAGGCAAAATAATTGAATACATATCAATTTAAGACTACAAAATTATGGCAAGAATAAAAACAGAAAACAACCTGAGAATTCAAAGTATACTATCGTTTCACTGATTTGCCTTAGCCTATATGACATCATGTTAACACGTCATGCACTTCATGCACGGGAAAACCGGATTTACAAGGGTTTACATTGCATGTACACGAATTTTCCAAATGCTAAGAATACATATACTGTGAGAACTAGTTTCAACCGCCTCAATGATGCGGTTCTTACTCGCACCCATAATCTATGTCTGGGAACATACATTGTGGGTACTAGTTAGAACCGCCTCAATGAGGCGGTTCTAACGAGCACCCACAATCTATGTTTGGAGGAGACCATGCTAAGGAAATAAAGTGAGAAAAATGCTAGAACGCCGTCGCAGCACACGGATTTGTTGTAGGAATGCGCACCTCCGGATTAATCCTTAAGACGCCGAGAAAAACTACATCTGAAAATGTCGTCTTCTTATGTCTGCTGATTTTTTTGGCAATTTTTTTAAAAATATTTTTGCATACAGGCAGACAGTGTGGGCCCCGATCAGACTGTTCCGATCTGGGTCCACACTGTCTGCAAAAATTACGAAATAAAAAAAAAAACAAAAACGGCAGACGACAATTGCCGTGAGTTAATGAAATCGCTATACCAGACACTGGCTATTTTGGGAAGTAAATCTGCAGTTTAAGGGTCGGAATTTGCGAGCGTTAAACCGAAGATTCACCCCCCCCCCCCCCCCTCCCCCCAAATGACAGTTTTTTAGTTCTAACGCTCTTATTCACTTGTTTTGTTAAGAAAAATAAAATCGTTCTACTGGCAAGAAATGCGAAGTTACATGATGACGTTAGGTTTTCGACAGGACTATCGCAGAATTTTTTTATGTTATCCAATCAGATGTCCCGTTTCATACGCAAGTTCATTAGAATTGATTAAGTCGTCCCCGAGCTATATATAGTCCGTCGCAATTACATAAATTATGCAGTGTCAATCGATACAATAAGCCATCTCGTGAGGTTCTGCATTGCTTGTTTGTTTGAGTTGAGGTTTTACGTCCCCGTAAATAATATTAAGGTCATTTTGGAGACGTTGCTTATGATTTTGTGGGACTTTTACCCGACACTGAGATGACATGACATCTCAAGCCCTACCCCCATAGAAACCGCTAGGGTTTAAGGAGCGGTCCGACTCGCATCACTTTTCCTTGGCTGGCTTAGACCTAAGCTGTTTACAAGTACTCAAGTTCGGTCGGTTTCAGCTCTGCGCGGAAGCACCATGCAGCCCAATCAATTTCTTCAGGCATCGATGGGCGGCGATACTTGAGTAATTGACAAAATCCCATACTTAAAAGACTTGTCCAAATTCACTGACGGAAGAGTCTATTTCAGAAATTCAGGGGTGAAAGGGTTAAGCCAAATTGTCTCCAAGCCAGGTACAGTCGAATTTTAATGGCACGAACACCTTTAGGACCATGGACCTGTGTCTGAGACAGCATGGGTGGTTCGAGTCGCTGAATGTTATTAATGGTGGCAGGCCAGGAGCCTTGTCAGTGATATATATATATAATATATTTCTGCTATTACGACCGCCTTATATTTTGACTAATTCTGCGTTGAAGGGTGCACTAAATCTTTCTTTGTGTTTTCTGCCGACAGTTTCCTCTGGTCATGGACCACCTTTGGGACTGTTCAAAAGTGGTCTTTAAGACCACTTTTGAACAGTCCCAAAGATGGTCTTATTATAGAAATTTTACTAGAATTTCTTTGATATAAAAGTATTCCATGAGTACTCATAACAATTGCTTCATCGCGTCGATTTCTAATGAATGCGCACAGCATACGTTTTCAAGATAAAACACGAAAATTCTTCCCAAGTTATTAATATTTGATATCGATAGGAATTGAAAAGTTTTCCAAGGGACTAAAAATGGGTTCGGAACAGGCTCGGTAAACAAGACATCGGTGTTCGAGCCATCGAAGTTTCACTGCAGTCTAAAGAGCCGGTGTAACGGTCAGTTTCTTCCCCCGGCCCGGTTCTTCCCCGGGGAAGAACTGGGCCGGCCCGTTTCTTCCCCGGGGGAAGAACTGGGCAGGCCCGGTTCTTCCCCGGGGGAAGAAACTGGGAAGAAACTGACTTGTCAGTTTCTTCCCCACCCGGTCAGTTTCTTCCCCACCTGATTTTTTTCAGAACCATAGTCAACGAATAATTTTCAGCTCACAATTTGTTATAAATGAGAAAAGAGACCATTCTGAATAAGTTCTGAGTGACAAAATTTGCTCTATGTTACACCATTCATGGAGATGCAATAAAATATGCATCCCGATTCAAGCATCTTTGATGAAATTTCTTTGTTTTTAAGACATAAATTAGTGTAAACTAAAAAGATATAAAAAGCAACAAATGTTTGGAGCTCAAATCTAAATAGAATTTGGAGACTGGGGGATGGGGAAGAACTGGGCCGGCCCGTTTCTTCCCCACCCCAGATTTTTCTGTTTACAAAAAATTCTTGTGATAAATTCTCTTCGCTTTTTAAGACATAAATTGGTATAAACTAAAAGATATAATAAGCAACAAATGTTTGGAGCTCAAATCTAAATAGAATTTGGAGGCTGGGGTGGGGAAGATCTGGGCCGGCCCGTTTGAACCCCACTCCAGATTTTTCTATTTACAAAAAGTTCTTGTGATAAATTTTCTTTGCTTTTTAAGACATAAATTGGTATAAGCTAAAAATAAATAATAATAAACAAATGTTTGGAGCTCAAATCTAAATAGAATTTGGAGACTGATGGTGGGGAAAGCTGGGCCGGCCCGTTTCTTCCCCACCCCAGAGTTTTCTGTTTACAAAAAATTCTTGTGATAAATTTTCTTCGTTTTTTAAGACATAAATTGGTATAAACTAAAAAGATATAATAAGCAACAAATGTTTGGAGCTCAAATCTAAATAGATTTGGAGACTGGGGGTGGGGAAGAACTGGGCCGGCCAATTTCTTCCCCACCCCAGAATTTTCTGTTTACAGAAAATTCTTGTGATAAATTTTGTTCGCTTTTTAACATGTTTAAGACACAAATTAGTATATATTAAAAAGATATGATAAGCAGCAAATGTTTGGAGCTCAAATCTAAATAGAATTTGGAGACGTGGGGTGGGGAAGAACTGGGCCGGCCCATTTCTTCCCCGCCCCAGATTTTTCTGTTTACAAAACATTCTTGTGATAAATTTTCTTCGCTTTTTAAGACATAAATTGGTATAAACTAAAAAGATATAATAAACAACAAATATGTTTGGAGCTCAAATCTCAATTGAATTTGGAGACAGGGGTGGGGAAGAACTGGGCCGTCCCAGTTCTTCCCCACCCTAGTGACCTTCAACGTCATAATTGACTTAATAGTACAACACTTACCAAGGGTGGGGAAGACACTGGCCGCCCAGTACTTCCCCATCCAAGACATCTTCAGCAATATAACTGAAATAACTGTACAACACTATCCAAGGGTGGGGGGAAGAAATGGGCCACCCCAGTTCTTCCCCACCCCAGACATCTTCAGCAATATAACTGACATAACTATACAACACTATCCAGTGGTGGGGAAGAAATGGGTCGGCCCAGTTCTTCCCCACCCTGACACCTTTAACGTCATAATTGACTTGACAGCACAATACTTACCAAGGGTGGGAAAGAAACGGACTGGCCCAGTTCTGCCCCACCCAAGAGATCTTCAGCAATATAACTGACATAACTGTACAACACTACCCAAGGGTGGGGAAGAAACAGGCAGGCCCAGTTCTTCCCCACCCCTGAGTCTCCGAATTCTATTGAAATTTAAGTGCCAAACATTTGTTGCTTATTATATCTGTTTAGTTAATACCAACTTATGTCTTTAAAAGTGAAGAAAATTTATCACAAGAATTTTTAGTAAACAGAGGCATCTGGGGTGGGGAAGAAACGGGCCGGCCCAGTTCTTCCCCTGCCCCAGTCTCCAAATTCTATTAAGAGTTGAGCTCCAAACATTCGTTGCTTATTATATCTGTTTAGTTTATACCAATTTATGTCTTAAAAAGCAAAGGAAATTTATCACAAGAATTGTCAGTAAGCAGAAACATCTGGGATGGGGAAGAACTGGGCCGGCCCAGCCTCTAAAATTCTATTGATAATAAAGCTCAAACATTTGTTGCTTATTATACCTTTTTAGTTTATTCCATTTTTTTGTCCTAAAAAGCAAAGGAAATTTATCACAAGAATTATTTGTAAACAGAAACATCTGCTGGGCCGGCCCAGTTAACCCCACCCCCCAGTCTCCGAATTCTATTGAAATTTAAGGGCCAAACATTTGTTGCTGTATTATATCTCTGTAGTTAATACCAATTTATGTGTTTAAAAGTGAAGATTATTTATCACAAGAATTTTTAGTAAACAGAAAAAGCCGGGGTTGGGAAGAAACGGGCCGGCCCAGTTCTTCCCCGGGGAAGAAATGGGCCGGCCCAGTTCTTCCCCACCCCCACTTTCCAAATTATATTTAGATTGGCGCACTAAAGAGTTGTTGCTTATTATATCTGTTTAGTTAATACCAATTAATGTCATAAAAAAAACTAAGAAAATTAATCATAGATACTGGAATTCGGATGAAAATGTTCTTGGATCTCCATATTTTATTTATTTTTTATTTTATTTATACTATTTTTCCAGAGGGTAGCACATTTAGCTATAAAGCCATTCTACCATGTGGCCCTCCATAACAAAAGTATTAAAAACATAAAACACAGAAACAATCAAACATACAATGCAATATGTACAAAAACACTCAAAATATACATTTACAACTAAGGTGAAATACACTTTAAAAAAATATTATTACCAAGATTGGATAAAATACTAACACCAAGAAAGGCAATAATGATTATTAAAACTTGTTTTGTATGTTATAAAATGTTTTTTAATCTGAGTAAGAAGGTAAAAGACTGCACGTGGAACAGCTTAAATAATGAGGAAGTCTAAAATCTAAAAAGTGGGCGTACAAAACATTATACATTTTTGAATTTGAGAGAGAGAGAGAAAAAAAAATTACAGTCTTAAAATATGTGATATTACTGTATAAGTTGGACACATTCTTTAACGTTTCTCTTGAAAATATTCAGAGATGAAGATAGCCTGACTGATGAAGGAAGCGTATTCCAGAGCTTTGGGCCCGAGCATAAAAATGAACCAGAATATAGAACAGTCTTAGCTTTTCGTTGTGTAAGGGAGCCGTTTTCGGTGGATCTCAGGTTTCTTGTATGGGCTTCGCTTGTCGGTTTCAGTAAATCTTATATATAGGATGGTGTAAGGTTATTTAGGGCTTTATATGTGAAGATATTGTATGGCATAGAGAAAATTTTGCCATTCAAGCTGTAAAGACTCAAAACTAATTCAGAATGGTTTCTTTTTAATTTTTAACAATTTGTAAGGCATAAATAACTCGTTCTCTATAGTTCTAAAGAAGTTTCAGGTGGGGAAGAAACTGACTGGGTGGGGAAGAAACTGACTAGTCAGTTTCTTCCCCGGGGAAGAAACGGGCCGGCCCAGTTCTTCCCCGGGGAAGAAACTGACTGGGGGGGGGGGGGAAGAACCGGCCTGTTACACAGGGGCCAGTTGTTCAAAACTAACGATGTCGTTAGTTGACGTATTGTTAAAAGTTTAATTATCTGATATGGAAAATATACTCATATTTTTTCTGACAAAATGTGAGTAGCTTTTGCATATGCAAGCTGACAAAATGTGAGTAGCTTTTGCATATGCAAGCTGACCGTCAAAATATGAGTAAGTTTTGCATATACAAGCTGATAAAATGTGAGTAGCTTTTGCATATTCAAGCTGACAAAATGTGAGTAGCTTTTGCATATACAAGATGACAAAATGTGAGTAGCTTTTGCATACATTACGATAACACACCCATGCGACATTGCGCATTTTTCACATCTCCAAAATGGCTACTTTTCTGATGAAACGCCGTGATATTTTCCTTATAAATACTGCAAACATAGTTTGTGGGGTATCGTTAGAACCGCCTCGATGAGGCGGTTCCAACGAATACCCACAACCTATGTCTTGGGGCAAAAATAAATAAAAAAATTAAAACCCCCGTAAACCCCAGTTTTCTCTATATAAAGTGGGGTATAGGGGGTCTTCATTTCACGGACTTGTTCACGTGATGTATGCAAGCTGACAAAATGTGAGTAGCTTTTGCATATACAAGCTGATAAAATGAGAGTAGCTTTTGCATATGCAAGCTGACAAAATGTGAGTAGCTTTTGTATATACAAGCTGACAAAATGTGAGTAGCTTTTGCATATACAAGCTGATAAAATGTGAGTAGCTTTTGCATATACAAGCTGACAAAGTGTGAGTAGCTTTTGCAAAAGCTACTCCTATTTTGTCAGCATATATACCAGAATTAAAGATTTTGTCCTGCTAGAACAGTTGACAATTTGACCCTTAACGAGCTTCCTTAAGCGCGGCCCCCGCCCATGGGGCTTGAAGAAATATATGGGCTGCATGATGCTTCCACGCAGAGCTGAATCCGACCCCCACACAAGTACTGGTAAACCGCTTAGAGGATCTAAGCCTGCCCAGGCAAAGCGGTGTGAGTGTCGGACCGTCCATGCTTATAAACTCTACTGGTTTCATTGGGCGACAGGGCTTGAAATGTCATTTCATCTCAATGTCGGGTAAAAGTCCCACAAAATTGGAAGCAACGTCTCCAAAATGACCTTTACAGTGTTGACGGGGACGTTAAACCTCAAATCAAAGTTATTCATTACAAACAAACAAAGCTCCTTAAGCTAACGATGCTTTGAACAACTGGGCCCAGTGCTTCAAAAATATCTAGCAGTAGCGGCATCGATCGTTTTTAATCTATCATCGGTTACAGCAGAAGCCGATGATCGACCACAAAACTTTCGCCAAGTCATGACACTATAAACTAAACACGCCTATCCAAATACATTGTAAATTTTACCACCGCAAAAACAAAACATTTCAGACAAAAATTTGTGATATTTTTCTTATTTCTGTTCAAAATATAGATATAGTTCTATAACGAGTAACCACAATCCATATTTTAGAGGAGAAATAAGAGAAAATAGGGTTTGAATTTTTGTGGCGGCCGTAAAACGTCTCCCCGTACATCAACCATAGTGCAGTTTATATTTTACTTTTGGTCCTTTGAGATCAGCGTGAATATTCTGAGAAATCAGAAATAAATTATTGGTTTAGACTCATATTCTAGACAGGTTTTTAATTATTTGGACCCTATTTTGATTTATATCAGTCTTTGAATCGACTGCCTATTCGAAATTCGCCAAATTGCAGTATGTTTCCTCTGGCTTTCTTTGCCGGATCATTACAGGGTCACTGATGAGGCTTTAATAGCCGAAACTACGTAGTATGACCCATCTTCTTTCTTATGAATGTTTTCATTGCTTTTAAAGGAACTCATTTTTGATTTTTATTTACCCCTGAAAACCCCGGTTTTGCTATATAAAAGTGAGGCTCAATGGGGTCAGAATTATATGGGCGTGCTTTCGTGATGTATGGCAATCGAACAGCTGCCCAATTCATGCCAGGATAAGGCCGAAAATAAAATACTTTTTCATCACGTGAACAAGTCCGTGAAATGAATACCCCTTACACCCCACTTCATATAGAGAAAACTGGGGTTTACGGGGGTATATATTATTTTCTAATTTCTGCTGTAAGACATGGGTTGTGGATACTCGTTAGAGCCGCCTCAATGAGGCGGTTCTAACGAGCACCCACAACCTATGTTTGAAGTAAAAATAACAAAATTTGACAGATTTTCATCAGAAAAGTAGCCATTTTGGAGATGTGAAACATGCACTATGTGGCACAGGTATGTTGTCGTAATGCGTTTCCCCTTACCTGACCAAACCTAAGAGGGCCCAACCCAAACTTGTTTTTCATGAATTGGAAATTTAAAATGTCGTTTTTCTTTTATTCCCATGTAACCATCTTTGGACAATTTTAACTTGAACAAATTCTAAACACTTTAAAATTCAATTATTTGTAATATATTGCTTCTGGATAATTCTAGATTCTAGGTTCTAGATTCAACAATGCCAACCATTTAAGACATTACCGCGGTTCTGATATACTTCTCGTATTTCAGAATTCATACCTCAAGAATGAAAAAAAAAAAAAAAAAAAAAAAAAAAAAAAAAGAGCAAGCTTGGTCCTGTATCGCTCACCTGAGCTAACAGATTCAAAGTTTAAAGAAGTGCCAACCATTACTGAAGGCTTTATGGGAGGACATGGTGATGACAGGGTAAGCATTTTCTGCAAATCAAGTAGAATGTAACTCTATGATAAACAGGCTGACCTCACCGGTTTTCAAACTCATTCAAGCTTTTATTCCTGACTTGCTAAGAAGATCCGATCTAAACTGAAGTGGCTATGGTGATGACAAGTTCAAAAACACGAGTTTTCAAACTCCTCCAAGCTTTCTGCCTGTTTGTAAGTTTCATGAAGATCCGTTCAAAACTGAAGGGACAGCAATGATGACAAGGTCGAAAATAGGCATTTTCAGCAATCAAAGGCACGCCACTCTATGATAAATGTGCCGACTTGGCCGGTATTCGAGCGCATCTGAGGTTTTATTCACACCCACCTTACATGTAAGTTTCAGAAAGATCCGATCGAAACTGAAGGGGCTACGGTAATTACAAGTCATAATTTGGCATTTTCAGCAATCAAAGGGATGTTTCTCTATGAAAAATGGGCCAACTTGGTTGGTTTTCGAACTCATCCGAGGTTTAATCCTCAGCAACCTTACATATACGTTTCAGAAAGATCAGATCAAAACTTAAGGGGCTACGGTGATGACAGGGTCAAAAATTGACATTTTCAGCAATCAAGGGACATAACTCTATGAAAAATGGAACGACTTGGTGGGTTTTTGAACTCATCCAAGATTTTATCCCCAGCCACCATACTTATAAGTTTCAGAAAGATCCGATCAAAACTAAAGGGACTACGTTGATGACAAGGTAAAGAATCAGCATTTTCAGCAATCAAAGGGAGGTAACTCTATGATAAATGGGCAGACTTGGCCGGTATTGGAACTCATCCGAGGTTTTATCCCCAGCTACCTTACATATAAATTTCAGAAAGATCCGTTCAAAACTGAAAGGGCTACTGTGATGACAAGGTCAAAAATCGACATTTTCAGCAATCAAAGAGACGTTACTCTATATACGATAAATGGGCCCGTCTGGAAAAAATGAAATTCCGCATAGGAATGGAAAACATCGAGTGGTCAAATTTTCTAGACCAGATTAGCTAGTTTCGTCAAAAGTAGGCCTCATAAGCCACCTTCCAATATATTGTATCCCCATTTGAACAATTAAAGGGATCATCCATAGTTTTTAATGAATAACATTTGCAGGATTCCAAAGAAGCTGTCTGAATATCTTCGAGGGACCAGACACATGTTATTGGAATGAAATAAACATACATGGTCGTCATTCTTGCATTTTCTACGGCAAATTTGGACTAAAACTCGACACAACCCCATATCACCTCTTCAGATTCGACCATTAAACTAAAAGGGCATAACATTGTTAAAACGATAACGGCTGTTATGCAATACTTAAAAATGCTACGTTCCCTGGGACAACGTTACATCGCTCTAACGTGTAACGTAAACATAGTAAATACATGGTTAGTGTCTTTAATAATAAAATATAATCGGTGAGCCTTAGACAATTTTATAGGGGCGAGCTTTAGCGAAATTATTTTCGATGTTAAGACGCAACCGCAGTAGCAGTGCGCAATTATTCCAACGGACCATTCAAACCAGGAAAGCCCGAGAAGGTAAGAATTAAGCTTAAACTTCTGAAAATCTGATTAAATAAATATTGCAGAGCTTATAACTTGCTGTTTGGTTGTTTTCTCGTGTTCAAAAGGCTGCATGTTATTGTTTACATTTGCGAATTAGGGACCTGAAAAGTAGGTCCGGTCTATAAACGGTCACTAGAAGTATTATAGGTCAGTAGAATGTATTATAGGTCGCTACCGATTATAGCGTGCAGTTATTCGACCCCCTTTATTAGGTTACTAGAATGCCTGGTTGCGGTATAAAAAGCAAGGTCCATTTTTGATATCCAAAGATCAAAACTCCTGTTTCAACAGAATTTCAACATGGGTTTTGTTGCGTTAACAGGATTTCTGGCCCAGGACAGCTTCAAAAAGCTATGTGTATTGGTTTTTATTCAAAAATATATTCTTTATGAGTCTGATTTAAAATACCAACCAGACGCTAAAATTGCTTAATCCTATCCATTGATCACAAGCTATCGCCCCATCAGCACTCTCAGTGCCTTGATTTGTTTAATCTACTTGTTTTCAATCCAAATTTAGATTGTTGGTGCCCGTTAGAACCGCCTCATTGTGGAGATTCCAACAGGTACCAACAACTTTTTTTCTGCTTTTTTTTTTTTTGGCAAAAAATACATGTAATAGGTATTACCCTGTGAACCCCTTTTTTCTATACAATTTTGTTCCATGAAAAAGGGTAATCTTTGGAAGGGTAATATACAGGCTCCTACGCTGAAGGGACATAAGGAAAACACGCCTATATAATTATCATCCCCTTGAACCCAACTTTTATATAGTAAAACTGGGGTTTACAGGGGTAACCCTTATTTTTCTTATTTGTGCTCTAAAATATAGATTGTGAGTAATCGTTAGAACCGACTCGATGAGGCGGTTCTAACGTGTACCCACAATCTATATTTTGAAATATCACAATTTTTCATCTTAAAATTTTAGTTATTTTCGGTGGGAAAGTTTACAATGTATTTGTATAGGCGTGTTTTCGTGATGAATAAATTCTCTTGAGGAGCAAATTCTTTTCTGGAAGAGTACAAAATCTCGATGAGGCGGTTCTAACGTGTACCCACAATCTATATTTTGAAATATCACAATGTTTCATCTTTAAATTTTAGTTATTTTCGGTGGTAAAGTTTACAATGTATTTGTATAGGCGTGTTTTCGTAATGAATAAATTCTCTTGAGGAGAAAATTCTTTTCTGGAAGAGTATAAAATCTCTTTTTCATACTTCGCGAAAACACGCTTATATAATTTTGATCCCCTTTAAACCCTACTGCCATATAGTAAAACTGGAGTTTACAGGGTTATACATTATTTTCATTATTTCTCCCCAAGAACACAGACTGTGGTTACTCGTTAGAACCGCCTCACCTTGGTGGTTCTAACGAGTACCCACAATGTATGTTTTGTGCAGAAATGTTAACAAATGTCAGATATTTTACCTGAAATTTTTCAGTTTTTGGTGGTACAATTTTCAATATATTTGAATAAGCGTGTTTTCGTAACAGAGGCTCAAAAAACCACTACAAAAATGGTGGAAAATTGTATCATAGCCCCCTTAATACCGTCTTCATCTTAGCGGAAATAATAAAAATAAGGTTTACCCGCTGCGAACCCCAGTTCAAGGGGGTCAGAGTTATATAGGCGCGTTTTCGTGATGTATGGCTGTTGGTGATTCCGCGCCGAGCTGTAACCGACCGAACTTGAGTACTGGTAATGGTCTAAGCCTGTCCAGGAAAATTGGTGCGAGTCGGACCAATCTTTAAACCCTAGCGGTTCCTTTTGACGGTAGGGCTTGAGATGTCATTTCACCTCAGTGTCGGGTAAAAAAGTCCCACAAAATCGGAAGCGACATCTCCAAAATGACGTAAACAGTGATGACGGGGACGTAAGACTTCAATTCAAACTAAGCTTTTGCCAAAATTTTTTGACTGACGTGCATATTTTATCATAGCTCTAAGTGATAATATTCCTATTAAAACAGCCACCGTTGTCAATAGCACTTTAGAAACTGGCACGGTAAAAGAAGAATTGTCATTATACCATTTTATAGTTGCACTATCCCAGTTATGCCAACTGAATCCTGGAGTTCTATTAAAATACTCGCTCATTCTCTCTCTTGGAAAAATATGTATATCGTCCTTCTGATCAAAGTTATAGTACCGCCCTGTCAAATACGTGGGCCCAGTCGACAACATAGTCTGAGCGTGGGGGAATACATACCAACGATTGGAGTTGTTCAAACCTCGTATGACGTATTCGAAAAACGGATGACGCGCTTCCGTCACAAGAAAGTCGTTCGTGACTCCGAACGGAGTCGTTCCGTACATAACAACGCCTTTATTTCCAATTTTGTACAGAAGGTTGGAAACGGGTTTCGAACATCTCAAGTCCAAATCAACATAAATGCCGCCGTACTGGTGCAGAACTAGATACCTAGCCACATCTGACCGTCTTATCCAGTGGCCGTAACTCCGATACAGGTTCTCAATTTCAGGGTATTTGTCCTTAATCAATTGCTCAATCATCGAAGCATTCCAAAACATGTATTTAAATCCGGGATTTTGTTTGATCCAAGTTTTCTGATTTTCGCGATACTTTGTCGGCAATTTCTTGTCGGTGATGAAAAAGAATATCTGATGTATAAACAAAGGAATTTTTGCCTTTGGGTCTTTCTTTTCTATGCATGTTGAGCACTGTCCATCCCTGTGGGTACAAAACACGAATTCCGAGAGAAGATAGTACCACAACTGAACGAAGAAACACAAAAACATGAGCAATAAAAAGACTGCCAGTATACAGATGGATTTTCTGAACGACATTTTACTGCTTCTTAACCGGTTCATCATGTCCGGCTGTCGGTTAAACCTCCATTTGTAAAATAAAACCACACCACGTGTGTATATATGATGTCAGAATCTTAAAAGCGATATTTAGCGTATATTTCCAAATAGTTTTATATTTCCATCTTACTCTCTTCTATTTTTCAGAGAAAAAAAGACTGGATATTTCATGTGAAAAAGTATCCATTAAATCTGAAAAAAAAATCAAACATTAATACGATGTCGTTTAGCTTTGCGTTATAACGATTTTCTCAGGTACATCGATCCATATTACTGTTACACGAGTATCCTCTGTATCGCTGAATATATGCAACCACTGAAGCACGCAACTAATAGAAAGATTCTCTTAAGTACATTGACATGGCATATAAGGAAATATAAATTAAATGGCATTATACTACAACAAAGAAGCCATATCTGAGTCATCCATTAGCTCTGTGACCGTGTCAAATCCAGGGAATTAGATTGCGCGCATGCGCAGGCTGATCTCATAGCAACAGATATAAGTATTATATGCTAATTAATTGAAGGATATCAATTGTCCCTATGATGTGAGTATTCATTAGAACCGCCTCGCCGCCTCGGCGAGGCGGTTTTAATGAGTACCCACAACATAGGTTTACTTGGAGAAATAAGGAAACCTATCCTTATCTTATCCGTTGCTATGTGAACTGTCTCCGTTGGTCACAAATGCCACGCCTGCGTGATATCTGCAATCACTTTTAGCCTGACCACCGCAGCCTGCCCGAGTCTTCACTTGTCGTTTGTTTCACTGTGACGTCATCCTTTCTTAGTGTGTAACTCACCCAAGCAAAGGGTTATTAAACTTGACTATCGGTTAACCTTAGCAAAGGCATAAATTATAGAGTGTGTGAACAGCTGAATTTCAATTCACCATTAAAGGGAATGGGTACACCTTCAGGGGAGGCAATTCATGCAAAAGTGTTTTTGTCTCGCATGTCAATAGGGGTCAACTCTTTAAAGGAAAGAATGTGCTCCCAAGCAGCAAATTCTTTCCTTTAAGAGTAGACCTCTTTTTCGGTGGGACTGATCCTAAAAAAAGCAAACGGGAAGTCCCGAAAGTTGTCTCCCTTTGAAAAAATGGCGGAAAATCTGGCAGATGTTTCCATTTCCCTTAAGTGTTTTTTTTTTTTTTTTTTTTTGTTGTTGTTGTTTTTTCAAACATTGCGAATGCTTGTTTTTGGATCGACTGTTTGGAGACCCCACCCAAAATTACTAAGCATACAAGCTCTTCAGTGTTCATGTCCAGGTAACTATCAATGATTTGAAGGAGATTCGGGTAACGGTTATTTATAGAAAATAGCCGCACTGTTCTTATCACTGCAAATGCCATTGTTTTGTTTATATTGAGATTTTACGTCCCTGTCAACACTATTTAGGTCACTTTGGAGACGTTGCTTCCTATTTTGTGGGACTTTTACCTGCAATTGAGATGAAATGAACTCTCAAGCCCGTTTGCCCAAGATGTCAGTGTTGTGTAAGAGTGCAATCTATATCTTAGAAATCTGAGTATCTCAGTATTTTTTTTATTATTATTATTATCTCATTTTCTTTTTCTTTTATTGCTGAATTAGCATAGAGAGCCTCAAGAACAATGAAAACAATCAAAGCATGGAGAGTACTGCTAGGAAATTAGTCCTGGACTGAGATTTAAACTGTTTCGTTTAATCCTTAAATTCCAGTGTGTTCTAAGCAAACAGTGTATATTCTGATCATCTGATCTGGGTCTACCCAACCCATGATTCAATATCAGATTCTATAGATAACCCTATTATCAACACTCTGACCTCGGAGGTCTATTTTCTATATATAATCGTTCTTCCGAGTCACGTCGACTTTAGACTGAGTTAAGAGCTTCTAGGCTTAGTAACTTTGGGTCGATTGACAAACAATCGACCAAAAATGAATAAAAATAAAAGAACGAAAGTTGTATCGATTAACCCATATATGCCTAAGGGCCCTTTTCTGGGACATTGGCAAACAGTGTAGATCCAGATCAGACGCCGCAGAACGCGGCGTCTGATCTGGATCTACACTGTTTGCTTAAGGAACATTCGTTTTTGTAAAATTTGCCACAAAGAAAACCAGACATGACACCCCTATAATTGGAAATGGACCACTCCAAACTAACTAGGTGGAAGATTCCATTGTCATATAAGGGTTAACCTGAAGACCACTATATATAAGGACACGTGGTGTAGACAAGGGCGTACATATTTTTTTCTTATTTCTGTTCCAATGGACACACCGGTTATCGCGGTACGACTAACGCGACTTGGCACAACGAACGCAGTTAAGAAACATGACGTCACAGGAACAGCTTCGGCAAGAAAATGATAATTGCACGACCCGCAGAAAAAGCAACCGACTGAAGTCGGTTTTTTCTAAGAGTGCCCTAAAATCACCGTGTCATTCTGTCAGTCTGTCAGTCTGTCATTCTGTCTGTCCGTCCGTAACCCGTTTGTGAAAATTGGTGATAGTGACTTAACCGCTTGGAATATTTAAACAATTTTTGGCATACTGATAGATATCAATGAGATCTAACCAATGAACTTACGAAATATTACATTCCATTTAGTATAGCCTCGCCGAGGCGAAAAATGTGAAAATGTTCGAACATTTTTGAACTGCTTCTCCTCGGAAACCGTTGGGCCGATTGAAGTCAAATTTCATATGGAGCCTCTATGGGATGGGGGAAACCAAAATTTGCTAATGGGGTCAAGTTCACATGACCAAAATGGCCGCCAAGCCATATATGGTTTGTCTGTCTGTCCGTCCGTAACCTGTAAGTGAAAATTGGTGATAGTGACTTAACCGCTTGGAATATTTAAACAATTTTTGGCATACTGATAGATATCAATGAGATCTAACCAATGAACTTGCGAAATATTACATTCCATTTAGTATAGCCTCGCCGAGGCGAAAAATGTGAAAATTTTCGAACTGCTTCTCCTCGGAAACCGTTGGGCCGATTGAAGTCAAATTTCATATGGAGCCTCTATGGGATAGGGAAACCAAAATTTGCTCATGGGGTCCAGGTCACATGACCAAAATGGCCGCCAAGCCATATATGGTTAAAACCCTTCAAAAATAGTCTTCTCCAGAACCACTGGGCAGATTTCCACGAAACTTGATAAATAGCATCTGGGATGTAGGCCTATCATAAATTGCTAAAATGGTGACCCTGGGTTGACCTTGACCTTCTTTGGGTCCGTCCGTAACCCGTTTGTGAAAATTGGTGATAGTGACTTAACCGCTTGGAATATTTAAACAGTTTTTGGCATACTGATAGATATCAATGAGATCTAACCAATGAACTTACGAAATATTACATTCCATTTAGTATAGCCTCGCCGAGGCGAAAAATGTGAAAATTTTCGAACTGCTTCTCCTCGGAAACCGTTGGGCCGATTGAAATCAAATTTCATATGGAGCCTCTATGGGATGGGGGAAACCAAAAATTGCTCATGGGGTCCAGGACACATGACCAAAATGGCCGCCAAGCCATATATGGTCTGTCTATCTGTTCGTCCGTAACCCGTTTGTGAAAATTGGTGATAGTGACTTAACCGCTTGGAATATTTAAACAATTTTTGGCATACTGATAAATATCAATGAGATCGTATCAATGAACTTGCGAAATATTACATTCCATTTAGTACAGCCTCGCCGAGGCGAAAAATGTGAAAATTTTCGAACTGCTTCTCCTCGGAAATCGTTGGGCCGATTGAAGTCAAATTTCATATGGAGCCTCTACGGGATGGGGGAAACCAAAATTTCCTCATGGGGTCCAGGTCACATGACCAAAATGGCCGCCAAGCAATATTTGGTAAAAACCCTTCAAAAATAGTCTTCTCCAGAACCACTGGGCAGATTTCCACGAAACTTGATAAATAGCATCTGGAACGTAGGCCCATCATAAATTGCTAAAATGGTGACCCTGGGTTGACCTTGACCTTCTTTGTGCCTAGGTCAAACTTTGACACATATGCTTTTGTGTTGGATTTTATCCTGCAAACGATTCAGAATACAGTACTAAAGTATAAGATATATTTTTGCTCCTTACGATAAGGCGCATTTATTGGGGGAATCGTTTTATGTCCAGGTCACATGACCAAAATGGCCGCCATACCCATTTATGGTAACATTCATAAAGCTAAAAGCATCCGGCGGGTCGTGCACTTCAGCTGAAGCACTGGTTTTTAACCGTATTCTAAATATTCTTGAGTCGTAATTTTGCATAGCTGTCGAGGGTATTACTTTCTGCAGATGCAATTGCAGATAAACCTGTTCATGACAAACGAAGATAAAAGAATTTATTCAGGCTGACATAGATAGGTTAGGGTGTTGGGCCCGACAATGGGTCATTGGATTTCAACCAGTTAAATGTAATATTATGCAGATAACTAGGAAGAGATCTAATAAAGTTGATGCTTCTTCCCAGCCAGCAAAGAATGCCGGGCCAACGTCGGGCCGATAGCGGTACGACGTGGTAACGTCGTACCGCTATCGGCCCGACGTTGGACCGTGGTTGGTGCTGGCAGGGTTACACCTTAGAGGGAACGGTCCTCGAGAATATGGACTCCGTTGACTACCTTGGAGTGATAATCACACACAACTTGAAATGGAATACTCATATTAGAAACATGTGTACTAAGGCAAATAGAACGCTTGGTTTCCTGAGGCGAAATCTTCAGCAGTGCCCTCAGGATGTAAAAGAGACAGCATATAAAGGTCTTGTTCGCCCAATCTTGGAATATGGTACTTGTATCTGGGACCCCAGTGGAGTTGTCCTTAACGAAGAAATGGAGAAAGTTGAGAATAGAGCTGCTAGATTTGCAATTACTGCTTTGAAACTGGGAACATCACTGGGATACTTGGAGTCTCACAAGAAAAGGAGAAAAGACAGTAGGCTCATCCTTTTATACAAAGATATAAAGGGTGCTGCCAGCACTCCAACAGATGACCTTGTTCCCCTAGCTAGACACTGTAGAAATCACCATTCGTTGGTGTTTCAGACCCTCACTGCAAGAACTGACATTTATAAAGAGTCGTTCTTCCCCTAGAACCATTAGAGATTTGAATGCCCTTCCCGATTCGATTATCTCGACAGCTGACGATGCTGATGATTGTGTAGCTAAATTTACCTCTTTGGTTAGAGCTAGGGACTAACTTCCCACATCATAGGTCCTGGTGTTTGAATGTTATTTGACGTGTCATCAGTCTGATTCTGATTCTGATTCTTTTGTGGAGTGTGTTTTCATCAGCACCTGCCTACTTCAGTCAATATTGTCTGATCGTTCCTTTTCCTAGGAATAACCATCTCGAAAACATGCCTATATAATTTTGACCCCCTTGAACCCCACTTTTATATAGTAAAACTGGGGTTTACAGGGGTAAACCTTAATTTTCTTATTTCTGCTCTAAAATACAGATTGTGGGTACCCACAATCTATACTTTGAGCAGAAATAAGGAAAATATCACAATTTTTCATCCTAAAATTTTCGTGTTTTTTTTTTTTTTTTTGCCTAAAAATACACTGTATTAGTACAGGCGTGTTTTCGTAATGTATCATGGATTATAGGCTTTATGACTTGAGACGAAAGCTCTTTAGATCAGCGTTTGAAATCCAAATACAGAATGTTTTTAAATCAGAAAGGTTAAAAGTCTGTTTGACTGAACGTTGTTATGATTTCCGTGGTTGGGTTAAGCGAAGGTGGCGTGTACGAGGGCCGTGCAATATGATGTCGCTCGTGGGAGCAGTCGTTCGCCGGAACAAAGTGTCCGTGGTGGGGACACTGGAAATTAGCAGTTGTAGATACAGAAAACAATACATTTGAACAATTTCCTGCAATTGTTTTTAGCGATTGGTGGATTCTATACATGGACTCCTTTAATAGATTGTTCCCAGCAAGGACAATTTATATAGGTATGTTTAATAGACTGTTCCCACCAAGGACACTTTCTGTAGGTATGTTTTATAGACTGTTCCAAGCACAGACACTTCTGTAGGTATGTTTATAGACTGTTCCCAGCCCGGGCAATTCTATACGCATGTTTAATAGACTGTTCCCACAAAGGACACTTTTTGTAGGTATGGTTGTAGCACGGACACTTTCTGTAGCTATCTTTAAAAGATTGTTCCCAGCACGGATACTTTCTGTAGCTATCTTTTAAAGACTGTTGCCAGCACGGACACTTTCTGTAGCTATCTTTAAAAGACTGTTCCCAGCATGGACACTTTCTGTAGGTATGTTTACTGGTTTAATTGACTGTTCCCAGCATGGACACTTTTTGTAGCTATGTTTAATAGGCTGTTTCCAGCACGGACACTTCTGTATATATGTTTAATAGACTGTTTCCAACAAGGACTCTTTCAAAACGTAATAAAGATAATCCAAGTTAAGTGTTGATATTCTATAAGTGTAACTGCAATGTCCCCAACACGGACAGTGTGCGCCCACGAAGGACTGTTCCGGACAAGGTCATAGTGTTGCGTGTTGCAATTATATACTGTAGGACCATTACGCAAACACGCCTATACAAATACATTGCCACCGTTAACGCCGAAAAAATGAAAATTTTATGATGAAAAATTGTGATCATTTTCTAATTTTACTGCTCAAAATATAGATTGTTGGTACCCGTGAGAACCGCCTCATCGAGGCGGTTCTAACGAGTACCAACAATCTATATTTTGAGCAGAAATAAGAAAAATAAGGTATACCCCTTTAAACCCCAGTTTTGCTATATAAAAGTGGGGTTCGAGGGGGTCAAAATTATATAGGCGTGTTTTTGTGATGCCAACACAGGGTCACGCCTGTCTTCTTCCTTTTCCACATGGTCACCCCACAGCAATAAGCACGTCCTGCACGATGTTGTAAGGCTAAATGTCCATTTCTTTTGTGGAATAGAAGTGTACAGAAACAGAAGAAAGAACAATACCACACCACACCACCCCGTCTACCCTTACCCGCTGCAAGGAAGGTAGGCCTCGCCCAACTGTAAGCCAGTGTCAGTTGGACGCCCCAGTGACGCAAGATACACGACACCTTTGCCTCACCCCCCCCCCCCCCGTCTCAACCTTAGTATACTATGCAATGGTGATGACTTTTATTGTGTAAGATTATGTAAGAGACAGTGGGTTTCTCAGCTTATTTGTTTATTTCTTCTTTCACTCTTTCTGTCCATATAGGCTAATGTACGGGCCTCCGTGGCCTAGTGGTTAAGAGCGCTGACTCTTGATCATTAGGTCTCTCACCGCTGTGGTTTGAGCCTCGCTCGGGTCACATGTGAGACGCCAAGTTCTGCAACGGAAGGTCAGGTGGTTTTCGCCCACCTCTGATTAACGATCGGTTCGATATGAGTGAATTAGTCTTGAAAGGGCCGTAAAACCAAAACCAAAAAAAAAAAAAAAATATATAGGCCAATGCTATATTTTTCGTCAAAGATTTCTCAGCACTTATTTAAGCTAGAAGCGCAATCTTACTTTGCAATATATTGTGTAAGAGACACTTAAATTTCTTGGTTTATTTGTTTTTTTTTTTTTGTTATTTCTTTCTTCTTTCTCTCTATATAGACTTAGGCTATATTATTCGTCAAATATTAGGAGGTATGTTTTTTTTTGTTCGATATTGCCTATAGTTGTTGTGGTTGAAGGGCGACCTGTGTAAGCAACCGGCCCCGATAGCTCAGTTGGTAGAGTGTCCGCTCCGTGAAACGGCAGGTCACGGGTTCGATCCCTGGCCGCGACATACCAAAGTCGTTAACAATGGTACTAGCTGCTCCTCGCTTGGCACTGCAGATTTACGGGGTAGAGCTAGGGCTTGTCGACCCAGTGTCAGGATAATGTGACTGGGTGTGGTATCATGTAATGTGTCTGGGACATGATACTTCAGTGAGGCAGCACTATAAAAAGTGAGCATTGAGCTCCGTGTCGCAACCAGACGCCGTCGTGATATAACCACAGGACATTGACGTTTCATCAGAAAACTTAAAAGAGCCCTCACCGTGGCAAGCTTAATAAGAGAATATGTGGATTTAGGCTTGTTTTAGTGTGAATGGTGAAACGTCAATGTCCTGTGATATAACTAAAAATTGTTGAAAGCGACGTTTAACCCGAACACACACACACACACACACACACACACACACACACACACACACACACACACACACACACACACACACACACACACACACACACACACACAAAGCCCCGCCCATAGGGGCTTGAAGAAATATATGGTCTGCATGATGCTTCCACGCAGAGCTGAATCCGGCCCACACACTAGTACTGGTAAACCGCTTAGAGGATCTAAGCCTGTCCAGGAACCGCGGTGCGAGGCGGACCGTCCATGCTAATAAACCCCATTGGTTTCATTGGGCGACAGGGCTTGAGATGTCATTTCATCACAATGTCCGGTAAAAGTCCCACAAAATTGGAAGCAATGTCTCCAAAATGACCTTTACAGTGTTGACGGGGACGTTAAACCTCAAATCAAACAAACAAAAAACCCATCTGTGTACGCAGCACTGGAAATCGTCCCATTTGTTCCTCCCATAGATATCTCGTACATACTTCACTGTTGCTGTCTACAAGTTTTATATTGAGTCGCGACCTACCTTAAAAATGTGTAGGGTCTTATTTCAAACACATTGTTGGCTCTTGTATATTTTGTCCTGTAATCGGTACAAGGAAATGTAGTGTACAAAGGTCAGTGACTTACTCGTACTCAGTCGAAACGGGATCGTTTGAGTACAGCTGTCTTGTAAGACGTGGTGTCATAATTTCGTTACATGGTGTCCACTGTTCTTTATCTGATGCCTATTGTTCTTTATCTGATGTCCATTGTCCTTTATCTGGGCCCAGGATTACAATCGTTACTTAAGTTAAGGTCGACTTAACGATTTAAGGAGGAATTCTGGGCCCAGGATTACAATGCGTACTTAAATTTTAAGTACTTACTTAAACTAAGTATTTACTTAACTGTCGTATAAAGTGAACTACAAAGAATTTCTTTCGTTTAAGTCGATACTTAACCAGAGAATATCCTTAAATATTTAAGGTAACCCAGGTAGGTACCTTAACTTTTAAGATTTGACCTTGACACATGAATGTATATATCAACAACGGCAAACACGAGAGTTTTTATTTGCCCATAATTACCAGTCATGCTCGGTAGCTCAGACGGTAAAGTGTTTGCATCATATTCAAGAGGTCCTGGGTTCGGGTCCCAATCGAGCCACTTTTTTTTCCTCCTTGGAGCGCAAGTCGACTCGGCGATGAGGTATAAAACAACTGGGATTTCTCCCTTGGTGTGTCACAGTTTTCGACCGGTAGAGCTGTATAAAAACTTCCCTTTACATAATACTGTATAATACTGGTAACAGGGTAACAATTTATTGTTTGGTGTAGGAAGGTTCTTACAAGCGAAAGGGGGTCTTAAACGACTTGGTTGTTTTTGTCAGGGTAGGTGTGTGTGTATGTTTGATTGATTGACTGGATGTTGAACGTCCCTTTCAACTATATACAGGTCATTTTGGAGACGTTGCTCCTATTTTGAGGGACTTTTACCCGACATTGAGATGAAATGACTTCTCAAGCCTGTCGCCCAATGAAACCAATAGGGTTTATAAGCATGGACGGTCCGACTCGCGCCGCTTTTCCTGGGCATGCCATAGGGGCTTGAATCATGAAAAAAAAAAAGATTCAAGCCCCTATGGGCAGGCTTAGATCCTCTAAGTGGGTAACCAGTACTCGTGTGCAATCGGATTCAGCTCTGCGTGGAAGCGTCATGCAGCCAATTTATTTCTTCATTTCCCGATGGATGGGTGGGGCCGACAGGTTTGTGTGTCGGGGGATGGGGGTGTTTGGGGAGGGAGGCTGGCGCATATCACTTTTGTCTGTTATTTAAAAACTGATCCTGTGGCACAGCGGGTCCATGTTCCTACGCTTATGCATGTCCTGCTACTTTTACGCATACCATGTTCACAACCATCATATGCCGTCTTTATATTCAGTGTCATGAAATAGTATGACGCCACGTGCATTTAAGAAATGACTTTTATTTTTCTGCTGTTCATGAAAGTATGAACGAACAGGGTCGCCTGCAAAGTAAATGAACTCCGAAGGGGTTCATATAAACTTTGCTAGCGACCCGCTGTCGTTCATACCTTCATGAACATCGAAAAAAATATTTCTTATATTTACATTCCTTTTTCCTCACTTATAAGGCAAACTGTTAAAGCTGAAAAACATTTACACGCACATTTCTAATAAGAGCGGAATGCCCAATGAGATCATAGAGAACCATGGTTTAGACTGGTGTCACTTGACGTCATGGAAAATCATATGACTTGATGCGTTCATGGAAGTATGAACTGCATTGTTTTCTATAGGTTTACATTAGTATTTTCACTTGAAATTTAAATAATTTCTATTTTGGCGGGAACAACTGTAACGTATGTCCGCGATGTACATTTGCAGGGCAAATGGTCATAGTAAAGGCAATAAAATCCAATTTAAAATCCAATTCGAAGGCCCGTTTCGTAACTTTCATATGAAAGCACCATTTGTGTAAGATTCGCGATATCAAAATTTATTAAATACAAAGAAGTTTTTTTTTTTGGTTGATTTGAGATTCGTCCTCGCAACACTATTTAGGTTTGATTTCGGAAGTGTTGCTTTCAGTTTTGTCGGACTTTTACCCAGCATTGAGATGAAATTACATCTCAAGCCCTGTCGCCCAATCAAACTCGTATACGCATGGACGGCCCGACTTGCACCACTTTGCTTGGGCAGGCTTAAGCCTTCTAAGTGGTTTACTGGAGGTCGCGCGTGGTCGGCTTGTGCTGGTTGGGTGAGGCAAGGTGACGTGTATCTTGCGTCACTGGGGTATCCAACTGATATTGGCCGCAACCAATCATAAGCTTCTACTCCTTGCGTTGAAATGCTAAATAAAAATAAGTTTGAGGCGTACCACCTCCCTTGTTTGTTTTGTATGATTTTAGGTTTAACGTCCCCGTCAACACTGTAAAGGTTATTTTGGAGACGTTGCTTCCAATTTTGTGGGACTTTTACCCGACATCGAGATGAAATGACATCTCAAGCCCTGCCGCCCAATGAAACCAATAGAGTTTATATTCTCGCACCGCTTTGCCTGGGCAGACTTAGATCCTCTAAACGGATTACCAGTACTCGTGTGCGGGTCGATTTCAGCCCTGCGTGGAAGCATCAAGCAGCCCCTCCATTTCTTCAAGCCTCGATGGGCGGGGGCCGTCCACCCCCTTGTAAGCTTGTGCATGTGAGTGACTGAGTGTGTTTGTGAGGTGCGTGAGTGAGCGCTTTATGCCTCATCAACTGTAAGGTAATACGCAGATAAGGACCACATTCATAAAAAGACGGGGCAATCCGAGATGGAATGTACAGAGATTTTATATCACATTTTTTACTCCGACTGGAGCTACGGTTTTTCTCCGTGTTTGTCTGCACGATGTTTGATCTAGTCGTTAATGACTATATCAACTACATACATGTATAATAATGACATCCGAAAACAATATTGTAGCCGGGGTTAAGTTTGGGGTGGTTTCTGCGTGAGTCTTCCCTGTTCTTCACCATAGTGCAGAATATATTTATTACTGTACCAGATTGTGTTGAATATTATGCAATACGCCTAACGGCATGAGAAGGGTTGAATCATAGACATACTCTGTAAAACCGATTCCGCCCCCACCCCTCGGGGCTTCAGATTTGGCTGCATGATGCTTCTATGTAGAGCTGAAACCGACCACACTGGCACGAACACTGGTAAACAGCTTAAAAGGACTAAGCCTACCCAGGCAAAGTGATGTGAGTCAGACCTTCCACTGCATATAAGCCTTTTGGTTTGTATATTCAAATATTGTATGATTTCTTGTTTCTAAAGGGACCCCGTAGAAACAGCGTTTTGAATATGGCGTGGTGCTACATTGTGACCAATGTTTGTCCGCACAAATCGTGATCGAGTGTGATCCTTCAATGAAACACGTTTTATAGTGTATAAAACATTTTTCATGGTTTATGTGGTGAAATGGAAACTAAACCATCATATTTTCTATTGTCTCCATTCAATGAAACAGAAGTGATTTTTGACAGATCGCGGGAAAATTGTGGGCCGCCTACATCAATGTGTAATTGAAACTTACGTGCTGATCGTCGTGAAAATTTCCGTCAAAACTACGACTTTATCCGAAGTTAAATACTTAGCTAAGTAAATGAAATAGGTGGCTTTCGAATGCACTTTTTAAGGAAATACTTTACTAAGATATTAATTCCTCCTTAAATCGTTAAGTCGACCTTAACTTAAGTATCGATTGTAATCCTGGGCCCTGATCTTAGTAAAGTATTTCCTTAAAAAGTGCATTCGAAAGCCACCTATTTCATTTACGTAGCTAAGTATTTAACTTCGGATGAAGTCGTAATTTTGACGGAAATTTTCACGAAAATTAGCACGTACGTTTCAATTACACATTGATGTAGGCGGCCCACAACTTTCCCGCGATCTGTCAGAATCTCTGCTTCTGCTAGAATGGATGGAGACAATAGAAAATATGATGGTTTAGTTTCCATTTCACTGCATAAACCATGAAAAAGGTTTTATATACTATAAAACCTGTGAAATTGAAGGATTACACTCGATCTCAAATTGTGCGGGCAAACATTGGTCACAAAGTAGCACCACGACATTTTAAACGCTGTTTCTATGGGGTCCCTTCAGAAACAAGAACCCATACAATATTTGAATATGCAAAGCTCGGTTTTATGGAGTCTTAGTTGAATTGAGGTCTAACGTCCCTGTCAACACTATGCAGGTCATTTTGGAGACGTTGCTTCCAATTTTGTGGGATGTTTACCGACTCTGAGATGAAATGAAACCTCAAGCCCTGTCGCCCAATGAAACCAAAAGGCTTATATGCAGTGGACGGTGTGACTCACACCACTTTGTCTGGGCAGGCTTAGTCCTTCCAAGCTGTTTACAAGTACTAGGGCATCGGGAAAATACGCTTATATAATTCTACCCCCCTTGAACCCCACTTTTATTTTGTAAAAATGGGGTTTAGGGGGGGGGGGGTCGACCTTTTTTTACTTATTTCCGCTCTAAAATATAGAATGTTGGTACCGGTTAGAACCGCCTAACGTGTACCAAAAGTCTATAATTTGAGCAGAAATAAGAAAAATACCACAATTTTTCATCTTAAAAATTCCCTTTTTTTTTAGGTAAAATTTAAAATGTATTTGTATAGGTGTGTTTACGTTATGTGAGGTCAGTTTCAGCTCACCATGGCAGCCCAATCTGTTTCTTCGAGCATTTCCAGGCAGGGAGAAGAGGCAAATGATTGGATGTGCAGAAACAGAAGAAATAACAACATTCCCCTCTACCATTACCTGCTGCTAGGAAAGCAGGCCTTGTCACAATCAGCTGGACGCCCCAGTGACTCAAGATACACGTCACCTTCGCCTCACCCAGCCAGTACACAACGACCACACGTGACCTCCAGTAACCACTTAGAATGTCTAAGCCTGCCAAGGCAAAGTGGTGCAAGTCGGGCCGTCCATGCATATAAATCATGTTGGTTTCATTGGGCGACAGGGCTTGAGATGTAATTTCATCTCAATGTCGGGTAACAGTCCGACAAAATTGGAATCAACACTTCCAAAATCAAACCTAAATAGTGTTGCGAGGACGTTAAATCTCAAATCAATCAATCAATAAAAAAATACTTCTTTGTATTTCATTAATTTTGATATCGAGAATCTTACACAAATGGTCCTTTCATATGAAAGTTACGAAACGGGCCTTCGAATTGGATTTTAAATAGGATTTTTATTGCCTTTACCTTGACCATTTGCCCAGCAAAAGTACATCGTTTACATACGTAACAGTTGTTCACGCCAAAATAGTTAATATTTACATTTCAAGTGTAAAACCTATTGTAGACATATACGCCTGTTCATACTTCCATGAACGCTTCGAATCACATGATTTTCAATGACGTCAAGTGTCGCAAGTCTACACCCTAAACCATGGTTCTCTATGGTTTCAATGGGCGTTGACGACGACAATGCTGTTCCGCTCTTTGTAGAAAAAACAGCGCGTAAATGTTTTTCAGCTTTAACAGTTTGCCTTATAAGATTTTTTTCGCCGAGTGATGAGGAAAAAAGAATATGAATATAAGAACTATTTTTTCGGATATTCATGAAGGTATGATCGACAGCGGGTCGCTAGCAAAGTTTATATGAACCCCTTCATTTACTTTGCAGGCGACCCTGTTCGTTTATACTTTCATGAACAGCAGAAAAACAAGTCATTTCATAAATGCACGTGGCGTCATACTTTTTCATGACAATGAATATAAAGACGGCATATGAACGTTGTGAACAGTGTATGCGTAAAACTAGCAGGGCATAAGCGTATGAACATGGAACCGATGTACCACAGGATTAGTTTTTGACTAACAGACAAAAGTGATATGCGCCGACCCCCCCCCCCCCCCCCCGCACACACACACACACACACACACACACACACACACACACACACACACACACACACACGCCCTGACAAAAACAACCAAGTCATTTAGGATCCCCTCTCACGTATAATAACCTTCCCGCACCAAACAATTAATTATTGCCCTGTTACCAGTATTATATTGAGGGTTTTACACGAGTGGTCATTTCATATGAAATGTATGAAACGAGCCTTTGGCGAGTTTAATAGAATTCATTTGAAGTGACCACGAGTGTAAGATTCTGTTTATCATATGGCCACTTGAAATTAAATTTTATCGCCATCAAATTTGACACTTTTCTTCACAGAAAATGCATGATTGACATGGACGTCGTCATGACGTTTCGTAATCCCGCCAAAGTGTTATTACACGTGTGGTCATACGATTTTTATTATACGACATTATCCACTGCTTATCAATAACGTCATATAATAAACAGTATTATGTAAAAGGAAGTTTTTACATAGCTCTGTTCGTCGCACACTTTGACACATCAAGGGAGAAATACATCCCAGTACCTATATGGCTATAGTAGACTTGCCCCACAGGGAGGGAAAAAAATGGCCCGACTGGGACTCGAACCCAGGACCTCTCGCATCAAGAAAACACTCGACCGTTTGAGCTACCGAGCATCGCTGGTGATCTAGAACAAATAAAAGCCCTAAGGTTTGCCGTTATTGATATATACATTCATGTGTCAAGGTCAAATCTTAAAAGTTAAGGTACCTACCTGGGTTACCTTAAATATTTAAGTATTTTCTGTGGTTAAGTATCGACTTAAACGAACGAATTTCTTTGTAGTTCACTTTATACGCCAGTTAAGTAAATACTTAGTTTAAGTAGGTACTTAAAATTTAAGTACGCATTGTAATCCTGGGCCCTGATGTCATAACTTCTTTATATGGTGATATATTTTCATTATGTGATGATGTGCACTTTTCTTTATATCATGTGTACTTTTTTTTATATCATGTCCATTCATCATTATATCTTGTCAATTCACATTTATATTATGTCCAACAGTCATTTTATGATGTCTTTAATTTCTTATATTCTGTGCGATCATTGTTTTATGTTGTGAGTTAGCAATTGTATATTGTGACAAATCACCAGGCTTATATGTTGTGCGTTGATGCCTATGCCCTGTCAGTTTAACATTACCTGGTGTCGAAACTTCATTCCATGGTGTCCAAACTTCATTATGTAGCGACTTTACCAGGATATTTTGCAGCAGAACATTTTTACTACAACACCTGCATAGTGTTAGTCCCGCCCTGCATGACCTAATCAAAGAGGTCAAGAAACCACTAAACACGCCATTCGTCAGCGATCCCACATCCGTTTTATTTTTAGAAACAATTAATCAACTGGCATTTTAACTTGAGTCTGCAATATTATCTAAAATTGCCAAGTTTGCACATGTAGGACTATCAGTGCCGTTTACTTTCTTAAAATTGGGCAGTAAAAACATAAGTGATAAATATAGAAAAAGAGGCAAAATTATATGCAGTTATTAAACACGTGTCTGATCAGTTTTTTTTGCTTCCCAGCAGGCACGAGTCACTAGTGCTTCGTCAAATCAACGTCGGTGCATGACTTTACCCCCGATGTAGATATGACGTTGTATAAACGTCGTGATGTTTTACTACGTACCGACGTTGATGTCACGTTGCTGAAATGTTACGACGTATCAAAAACAATATACCAAACACACACATACACACACACAAAAAAAAAATAAATAAAAACATGAAAACAACGGTCAAACATAAATTTTCCTGTCTAACACTATCAGGTAACCAATAATGCACTTTTTCTTGGAATACGGTAGACAAACAACTATGGCCATAAATAAAGATAAGAACCAGCCTTAGTCTGAGGATGCAAGTCACACTGTGACAATCGGCGTCTGCTTTGTTGTCTGTAGGTTACTTGTAAACTTTGTGGAGTCAGATCAGACTGTTGCTCAAGGAGCAGATGGCAGTCTGGTCAGGGACCACATCGTTTGCCTGTATACATACTTAAACTGCACGAATAAGTAGCAGACGATATAAACAGACGACAGTTTTAGGGTTAACAATACATATGTGCAACTGAGGTAATAAGATAGAGAAACAGGGCCGTACTCGGATGAGCAATAGCAGTTAAGCTATCACTGTTCACATGAAACTTTATTTAGACTTGCTCAGAATAAAAGTATTTATACCCTGAAAACATGAGTTGTTCTTCACTATAAGCACCTGGCAAAAGATAGGTTTTCAGTAGCACAGCTGTGTGTGTAGATTTCGTTTTTAAATAAACTGCGCAACGTATGACCGAAGCACGCGAGGGGAGGTAACTACCAGACTAGATTGGACTCCGGTCGCTATTACCTCCCTTTTGAAATATAATAGAACAGAATTCCTAGACTCCTACTGAGACGGAGGACTTTAGCAAACCCATTTTACCAAGGCTTTAAGGTATCTGAAGTGTGTTTATAAATAAAACGGTTTTCCCAGTTACAAACAGGTGTGGTCAGATAATAGTCTGTATCCGTTCTTTGAGAGATAATAAATCCAACTTGGTTTTGTTTGCACATGTAAAAATTCTTCAGATAGCTAAGTGTTAATTAAACTGCAAACTCTAAAGTACCTTGAATTAGGAGGTCGCCCAGTCCTGAAGAATTGTCGTCTGCTCGATCGCTGCATGTATTTTGACAAAAAAACAAAGACACTAACAAGACTTTGCATAGGCGCAGGCTGGTTTCTATCTCTACTTTTCGCAAAATGAGTTCATATTTCTTTGGCCCTTTTATGCAACGCTAGGCATGTCTATGGTGCTAGAATACTGAAATTCATTCAATTTTGTCTATCTGTTCATTTCATACTTTAACATGCCTCATTAAATCTCTGATTTTGTTGTTTTTCCAAAATACAAACATTAGCACATGAGGGAAACGCTTTCAAGGTGTTGTAGTAAAAATTTCTGCTGCAAAATATCCTGGTAAAGTCGCTAGTTTAGTCATCATCATAATAAAGTTTGCACACCATGGAATGAGGTTTCGACACCAGGTAATGTTAAACTGACAGGACATAAGCATCAACGCACAACATATAAGCCTGGTGATTCGTCACAATATACAATTGCTAACTCACAACATAAAACGATGAACGCACAGAATATAAGATATTAAAGACATCATAAAATGACTGTTGGACATAATATAAATGTGAATTGACAAGATATAATGAAGAATGGACATGATATTAAGAAAAGTGCACATCATATAAAGAAGAGTGTACATCATATAAAGAAAAGTGCACATCACATAATGAAAATATATCACCATATAAAGAAGTTGTGACATCAGATAAAGAATAATGGTCATCAGATAAAGAACAGAGGACATCACGTAATGAAATAATGACACCACGGCTTACATTTGGTCAACATAAGACAGCTGTGGCGTTCCATATTTGAGCGCTCTCATTGCACGAGTGGTGCGAAATAAAACTACACTGACTACATTAATTTCGGAGCATGTTCAAACAACTGCTGTGGTCGATAGTTTTTTTTTTTTTTTTGTGGTTTTGGTTTTACGGCCCTTTCAAGATTATTTCACTCATATCGAGCCGATCATTAATCAGAGGTGGGCGAAAACCGGAGTACCCGGAGAAAAACCACCTGACCTTCCGTTGCAGAACTTGGCGTCTCACATATGTGTGGTCGATAGTTACCCAGCCAGCAAAGAATGTCGGGCCACCGTCGGGCCGATAGCGATACGACGTTGACGATGGCCCGCGGTTTTGTGCTGACAGGGTACGAGCATTTGGCTCTTTCTCCTTCCTTCAAGAGGGGACAAATGTTGGCAAGAAGTCATTCTTTTAGGGATTTTACCATTATTAAGAGATTACTGAAGCTTGCTGGCTTACCTGCTTGCTATGAGGTTTAACGTCCCTGTCAACACTATTTATGTCATTTTGGAGACGTCGCTTCCCATTTCGTGAGCCTTTACCCGACATTGAGATGACATCTGAATCCCTGGCGCCTAATTTGTTTGTTTGTTTGTTTGTTTGTTGATTTGAGGTTTAACGTCCCCGTCAACACTGTAAAGGTCATTTTGGAGACGTTGCTTCCAATTTAGTGGGACTTTTACCCGACACTGAGATGAAATGATATCTCAAGCCCTGTCGCCCAATTAAACCAATAGGGTTTATTAGCATGGACGGTCCGCCTCGCACCGCGGTTCCTGGACAGGCTTAGATCCTCTAAGCGGTTTACCAGAACTAGTGTGAGGGCCGGATTCAGCTCTGCATGGAAGCATCATGCAGCCAATATATTTCTTCAAGCCCCTATGGGCGGGGGCCAGTCCTGCCGCCTAATGAAACCAATAACCGATTGACACCACTTTGCCTGGGCAGCCTTAGACCTTCTAAGCGATTTACCAGTACTCGTGGGCGGTCGGTTTCAGCTCTGCGTGGAAGCATCATGCAGCGAGATTTCTGAAGATCCCTGCAGACACAAAATGTTGACTCAACGTTGAAATAACGTTGAAACAACGTTTTCAACGTTGTTTCAACGTTTGTTCAACGTTGAGTGCCTGCTGGGATGTGCTATTACTGGATCCATTTTGTTTGCAATCTCTAAAGAAAATTAGGATAAAATTCATCAGGCCCTAAAGCTTATATAAGAAGGAAACCAGCCTTTAGCTAACGTTATAACACCCATTGATGAAACTGCAATAATTTTCATGAACGGAGCCAATCTTACAGTAAATGGAACCTTCTTGTAGTCAGTTGTGTTGAACTGATCTTTGTTTCACTTCTACTTTCTGTATCTATTAAGGTCTCTGGGATTTGCCTATACAGCACCTACCAAGATATTCAGATCATGTTGTTTAATGTAGACCTGGGCCCAGGATTACAATCGTTACTTAAGTTAAGGTCGACTTAACGATTTAAGGAGGAATTCTTATCTTAGTAAAGTATTTCCTTAAAAAGTGCATTCGAAATCCACCTATTTCATTTACTTAGCTAAGTATTTAACTTCGGATAAAGTCGTAATTTTGACGGAAATTTTCACGACGATTAGCACGTAAGTTTCAATTACACATTGATGTTGGCGGCCCACAATTTTCCCGCGATCTGTCAAAAATCACTTCTTCTGTTTGATTGAATGGATACAATAGAAAATATGATGGTTTAGTTTCCATTTCACTACATAAACCAGAAAAAATGTTTTATACGCTATAAAACGTGTTTTATTGAAGGATCACACTCGATCACGATTTGTGCGGACAAACATTATGGTAACAATGTAGCACCACGCCATATTCAAAACGCTGTTTCTACGGGGTCCCTTTAGAAACAAGAAATCATACAATATTTGAATATACAAACCAAAAGGCTTATATGCATTGGACGGTCTGACTCACATCACTTTGCCTGGGTAGGCTTAGTCCTTTTAAGCTGTTTACAAGTGCTCGTGCCAGTGTGGTCGGTTTCAGCTCTGCATGGAAGCACCATGCAGTCAAATCTGAAGCCCCGAGGGGTGGGGTCGGAATCGGTTTTATAGAGTCTGTCCATGATTCAACCCTTCTTATGCCGTTAGGCGTATTGCATAATATTCAATACAATCTGGTACAGTAATAAATATATTCTGCACTATGGTGAAGAACAGGGAAGACTCCAGCAGAAACCACCCCAAACTTAACCCCGGCTACAATATTGTTTTCGGATGTCATTATTATACATGTATGTAGTTGATATAGTCATTAACGACTAGATCAAACATCGTGCAGACAAATACGGAGAAAAACCGTAGCTCCAGTCGGAGTAAAACAAAGGAAAAAAATATAAAAAAAAATGGGATATAAAATCTCTGTACATTCCATCTCGGATTGCCCCGTATTTTTTATGAATGAGGTCCTTATCTGCGTATAACCTTACAGTTGATGAGGCATAAAGCGCTCACTCACTCACCTCACAAACACACTCAATCACTCACATGCACAAGCTTACAAGGGAGGTGGACGGCCCCCGCCCATCGGGGCTTGAAGAAATAGAGGGGCTGCTTGATGCTTCCACGCAGAGCTGAAATCGACCCGCACACGGGTAGTGGTAATCCGTTTAGAGGATCTAAGCCTGCCCATGCAAAGCGGTGCGAGAATATAAACCCTATTGGTTTCATTGGGCGGCAGGGCTTGAGATGTCATTTCATCTCGATGTCGGGTAAAAGTCCCACAAAATTGGAAGCAACGTCTCCAAAATGACCTTTACAGTGTTGACGGGGACGTAAAAACTCAAATCAAACAAAACAAACAAGGGAGGTGGTACGCCTCAAACTTATTTTTATTTAGCATTTCAAGGCAAGGAGAAGAAGCATATGATTGGTTGTGGTTTTGTTTGATTTGAGGTTTAACGTCCCCTTCAACACTGTAAAGGTCATTTTGGAGACGTTGCTTCCAATTTTGTGGGACTTTTACCCGACATTGAGATGAAATGACATCTCAAGCCCTGTCGCCCAATGAAACCAATAGGGTTTACTAGCATGGGCGGTCCCGCCTCGCACCGCGGTTCCTGGACAGGCTTAGATCCTCTAAGCGGTTTACCGGTACTATTGTGCGGGCCGGATTCAGCTCTGCGTGGAAGCATCATCCAGCCCATATATTTCTTCAAGCCCCTATGGGCGGGGGCGAAATGATTGGTTGTGGCCAATATCAGTTGGACACCCCAGTGACGCAAGATACTCGTCACCTTGCCTCACCCAACCAGCACAAGCCGACCACACCCGACCTCCAGTAAACCACTTAGAAGGCATAATCCTGCCCAGGCAAATTGGTGCAAGTCGGGCCGTCCATGCATATACGAGTTTGATTGGGCGACAGGGCTTGAGATGTAATTTCATCTCAATGTCGGGTAAAAGTCCGACAAAATTGAAAGCAACACTTCCAAAATCAAACCTAAATAGTGTTGCGAGGATGAATCTCAAATCAACCAAAAAAAAAAAAAAAAAAAAATTCTTTGTATTTAATAAATTTTGATATCGCGAATCTTACACAAATGGTTCTTTCATATGAAAGTTACGAAACGGGCCTTCCAATTGGATATTAAATTGGATTTTATTGCCTTTACTACGACCATTTGCCCAGCAAATGTACATCGCTGACATACGTTACAGTTGTTCACGCCAAAATAGTAATTTTTTACATTTCAAGTGTAAAGACTAATGTAAACCTATAGAAAACAATGCTATTCATACTTCCATGAACGCATCGAGTCATATGATTTTCCATGACGTCAAGTGACGCCCGTCTAAACCATGGTTGTCCATGATCTCATTGGGCGTTCCGCTCTTTATAGAAACTTGCGTGTAAATGTTTTTCAGCTTTAACAGTTTGCCTTATAAGTGAGGAAAAAAGAATGTAAATATAAGAAATATTTTTTCGATGTTCATGAAGGTATGAACGACAGCGGGTCGCTAGCAAAGTTTATATGAACCCCTTCGTAGTTCATTTACTTTGCAGACGACCCTGTTCGTTCATACTTTCATGAACAGCAGAAAAAAAGTCATTTCTTAAATGCACGTGGGGTCATACTATTTCATGACACTGAATATAAAGACGCCATATGATGGTTGTGAACATTGTATGCGTAAAAGTAGCAGGATGTGTATAAGCGTAGGAACATGGACCCGCTGTGGCACAGGATCAGTTTTTAAATAACAGACAAAAGTGATATAGGCCAGCCTCTCCCCCCCCCCATCCCCCCGACACACAAACCTGTCGGTCCCGCCCACCCATCGGGGCTTGAGGAAATAAATTGGCTGCATGACGCTTTCACGCAAAGCTGAATCCGACCGCACACGAGTACTGGTCACCCACTTAGAGGATCTAAGCCTGCCAATAGGGACTTGAATCTTTTTTTTTTCATGATTGAAGCCCCTATGGCATGCCCAGGAAAAGCGTCGCGAGTCGGACCGTCCATGCTTATAAACTCTATTGGTTTCATTGGGCGGACAGGCTTGAGAAGTCATTTCATCTCAATGTCGGGTAAAAGTCCAACAAAATAGGAGCAACGTCTCAAAATGACCTGTATATAGTTGACGGGGACGTTCAATATCAAATATTTCCATTTCCATTGTAAAGTATAATGTAGAAAACAACTGCGTTCATACTTCCATGAACGCATCGAATCACATGATTTTCAGTGACGTTAAATGACGTCATTCTTAACCATTGTTCTCTACGGGCATTGATGACGTCAACGCTGCTCCGCTGTTTGTAGAAAAACAGCGTGTAAATGTTTTTCAGCTTTAAAAGTTTGCCCTACAAGCTTGTTTTCGCCCAGTGATCAGGGGCAAATAATGTAAATATAAAAAATAAACTTAATTTTTCTGCTTTTCATGAAATTATGAACGACAGTGGGTCGCTAGCAAAGTTTACATGAACCCTTCGGGGTTCATTTTACTTTGCACGCGACCCACTGCGTTCATACTTCCATGAACTGCAGAAAAATAAATCTAATTTCTTAAATCAATCAATCAAACATACACACACCTACCCTGACAAAAACAACCAAGTCGTTTAAGACCCCCTTTCGCTTGTAAGAACCTTCCTACAGCAAACAATAAATTGTTGCCCTGTTACCAGTATTATACAGTATTATGTAAAGGGAAGTTTTTATACAGCTCTATCGGTCGAAAACTGTGACACACCAAGAGCGAAATACATCCCAGTTGTTTTATACCTCATCGCCAAGTCGACTTGCGCTACAAGGAGGAAAAAAAGTGGCTCGACCGGGACCCGAACCCAGGGCCTCTTGTATATGAAGCAAACACTTTACCGTCTCAGCTACCGAGTATGACTGGTGATTTCGAGCAAATAAAAGCTCTCGTGTTTGCCGTTGTTGATATATACATTCATGTGTCAAGGTCAAATCTTAAAAGTTAAGGTACCTACCTGGGTTACCTTAAATATTTAAGTATTCTCTTTGGTTAAGTATCGACTTAAACGAAAGAAATTCTTTGTAGTTCACTTTATATGATAGTTAAGTGAATACTTAGTTTAAGTAGGTACTTAAAATTTAAGTACGCATTGTAATCCTGGGCCCTGATTGACTTTTACAACTATAAGTCTTTCAAAACGCAGTGAGTCTTGACTGCACTTTTAATTTTGGACTAGTCCACGTTTTAGGTATATCGCCTTCAGTTGGGATTTTATATTGGGCGATATAGTTTTACTTAGGATCGTGTAGAATCATATTTACCACTTGGCAACGACTTCTACATAATGACATTATCAAAAAACATATTTATAATTTAAAAATCCTGTGAAAAAGAAATCCGAAACCTGCATTAAAAATAGTATTGTCACGCTTGAACTCTCAAAGGTCGTTGATAAACTATACCCGTCTTCTTTATCGTAGCATTATTCATTTTGGGGATCTTCCTACCTGATTCTGCAGTGATCAAAGGACACGTGGACGCCAGTATCTGAGGTGATGAATATGCTTATCAGTTGCATCTTAAATGTAAACAATAATATAAGATTAAATTAAATAAGTAAAGATACTCCAGGAACTGACCAAATCAGAACCCAAAGCCTGTCTCAACATCAAAGGGAAAGACGGACAAATACATCTAAACGATCAACAACATTACGAAACCACACCTAGACAAATACTTTGTAAATTTTACCGCCAATGAAAAAAATTATTAGATGTTAACTTGTGACATTTTTCTTATTTCTGCTCAAAATATAGATTGTTGGTACTCGTTAGAACCGCCTCATTGAGGCGGTTCTAACGAGTACCCACAATTTATATTTAAGAGCAGAAATAAGGAAAATAGGTATACCCCTGTAAACTCAAGTTCTACTATATAAAGTGGGGTTTGAGGGGCTCAGAATAATATTGTCGTGTTTTCGTGATAAATCGCAAGCGAAAATCAAAGAGTTAACAGCTATTTTCCTAACAGATGGCAACTTTACTGAACTAATTAATTTGGAAACCCAGAAGTGTTAAATGAAATCATCAACAATAACCAGTGCTTCAGCTGAAGTGCACGACCCGCCGGATGCTTTTAGCTTTATGAGTGGTACCATATATGGGTATGGCGGCCATTTTCGTCATGTGACCTGGACCTAAAACGGTTCCCCAAATAAATGCGCCTTATCGTAAGGTAGCAAAACTATATCTTATACTTTAGTACTGTATTCTGAATCGTTTGCAGTATAAAATGCATTCTTACTTTTCCAATACAAAAGCATATGTGTCAAAGTTTGACCTAGGCACAAAGGATGTCAAGGTCAACCCAGGGTCACCATTTTAGCACTTTATGATGGGCCTACGTCCCAGATGCTATTTATCAAGTTTCGTGGAAATCTGCCTAGTGGTTCTGGAGAAGACTATTTTGAAGGATTTTTACCATATATGGCTTGGCGGCCATTTTGGTCATGTGACCTGGACCCCATGAGCAAATTTTGGTTTTACCAACCCCATAGAGGCTCCATATGAAATTTGACTTCAATCGGCCCAACGGTTTCCGAGGAGAAGCAGTTCGAAAATTTTCACATTTTTCGCCTCGGCGAGGCTATACTAAATGGAATGTAATATTTCGCAAGTTCATTGGTTAGATCTCATTGATATCTATCAGTATGCCAAAAATTATTTAAATATTCCAATCGCTTAAGTCACTATCACCGATTTTCACAAACGGGTTACGGACGGACAGACTTCAGTCGGTCGCTTTTTCTGCGGGTCGTGCTATTGAACGACGCCCATCATAAAACAAATGAAACCGCCTTTCGACGGCCAGTAATAATTACTTGGGAATGGGGGGGGGGGATAGACAGGTTTTACGGGACCCTGGAACGAGTAAACATTCGAGTGACCACTAATAAAGTATATCACCTAAGCAAATCTTAGCGCATCCTGTCTGACAGTCTGACAGGCTTTTTCTTGGGCGAATTTTTCAAGTGTATTTATAAAGTGTATGAAGTTGGCTTGGAGTCTGGAGTATGGAGTTTGGAATTCGATTTATTCCTTAGTAGTAAATAATAGTAAAATATTAGTGAATGTTAGGCGTAATCGATATTCCAAGCCGCGAATCCCAAGCCAAGTTCACACACTCGTATTTATACTAACAGTATTTACCTCCTAGATATATACTATTAGTGCCCAATCGAAACTAGTTTTCTGTCAATCATTGTTGCGTATTTACCTTGTGGATCCGGACCGTATGTTATTTAGTGGGCGTGGTTTAGAATGCTCATATTTCCTAGTGGTTTTATGAGTAAATGTTGGATTAAAACTATGTTACTAATAGTTGAATTCGAATATATTTATATTAATTTTATGTTACTGTATCATACAGCAAGTTGATAATTTGGTACATAGCCAATAATTAGGTTGCAATATGAGTGTCTTCCCTTAGACATAATAGCTGACAAGTAAAAGCTTTAGTAAAGCTTTTCATTCACAGTCTTATCGATAATGTTTAAGGTCGACTGTCAACCAAATGTTTTGATTGATCTTGCGTTTAACGTTCCCGTCAGCACCGTAAAGGTCATTTGGAGTCGTTGTTACCAATATCATTGGATATGCCCGACATTAAGATGAAATGACAGCTCAAGCCCTACCACCAAATGAAAACATTTTAGGGTTTATATGCATGGACGGTCCGACTCGCACCACCTTTCCTGGCTAGGCCTAGAACCTCTAAGCAGTTTACCAGTAGGCCTAGTCGTGTGTAATCAGTTTTAGCTCTGCACGGAAGCATCATGCAGCCCAAACTATTTCTTCAAGACCCCATGGGCGGGGGCGGTCGACCATGTTACCAAGCACAAAATCTTTTTCAGCGCTAAAGTTCACATAACTATCACTGACGTGAGATCAGCGTGTTGCATAATAGGGTTAGCTGTACAATCTGGGCTTGAATCATGCATGTGTTGGGTTTGGCTAACAGTGTAGGTCCAGATTAGACGCCATAGAATACGGCGTCTGACGAGGGTCTATACTGTTTGCTTAGATCACAATAATACAGAATATTTACATTTTCAGTGTAAAGTCTAAAGTAAACCTATAGAAAACAACGTAGCTCATACTTGCATGAACGCATCGAGTTACTTGATTTTCAGTGACGTCAAGTGACGTCATTCTAAACACGGGCGTTGGTGACGTCAACGCTGTTCCGCTCTTTGTAGAAAAAAAAAAAACAGCGTGTAAACCTTTTTCAGCTTTAAGAGTTTGTCCTATAAGCATTTGTTTGCCCAGTGATGATGGGCAAATAATGTAAACATAGAAAATATACTTAATTTTTCTGCTTTTCATGAAAGTATGAACGACAGCGAATCGCTAGCAAAGTTTACATGAACCCCTTCGGTGTTCAATTACTTTGCACGCGACCCACAGCGTTCATACTTTCATGAACATCAAAACATCACGAAAACACGCCTTTATAATTTTGATCCCCTTGAACCCCACTTTTATATAGTACCTTATTTTTCTTATTTCTGCTCTAAATAAGAAAAATATCACAGTTTTTCATCATAACATTTTCATTTTTTTCGGCGATAAAGGTGGCAATGTATTTGTATAGGCGTGTTTTCGTAATGTAAATAAAATAAAATTCATTTCTTAAATGTGCTTCAAACTGCACGTTACAAAACGTATACATTAGACATGGCCAACTATATCTGACATTAGTCCGATGACTTTCCACCGTGACAGTCGCACAGAAAGTCAATATTGTGTTGCCTCCCTTTGACTGAGGCCTACGATATATACATATCGAGTACCTATCGTGTGAGTGAGTGAGTGTTTCAGTTTTACGTCCCACCAACAGCTAAGGTCATATGGAGACGGGACCGTACCTATCGTGTAATCAATATGGTGTTTTAATCCGGCTATGTGTGAAAATGACCCCGGTGGATATTGAACGATAGATACGTCTAGTTAATTTAGAACTGCGTGTTTTGGTACTGTAAGCGAGAAAAATTCTCTTTTTGTCAAACGGTTAAAATTGAGCCTTTTTGTACTTAAAATATTATCGGTTCTCATAAATCCATTTTTTTTCTGGAATGTGATATTCCACATTATTCTTTTGAAAAAAAAAAAAAAAAAGATTTATAGTTAATGGATGTCAGATTGCATTATTTAGAATTGCATTGTTTAGAAAAGCAACATGTTCATAAGTCCATGTAATAAAAAACCCCTGTAAACCCCACTTTACAGTATATACAGAAAAGAGAGGGTTAGAGGGGTTACAATGTGTGTTATCCGCACCAAGACATTGCATTTTTCATAATAAAAAAATGTGATTTTTTTATGTTTTTTTTTTCCGGAGTGTCTATTGCCAGACGTCTGTCAATAGCAGAAAGTCGGTAAAAATGCTATTGCCAGACGTCTGTCAATAGCAGAAAGTCGGTAAAAATGCTATTTAGCGCGTCAGACTGATGAAGATTGATCATGAAATCTTTTCTACGGTCATACTCTCCCTTCCACTGATTCAAGAAGGGCCGTTGTCCGTTTCTGGCGAAAGAATGTGCACTGTACTGGTTAACCGCTTATGTATTAGCCTGCCCAGGAAAAGTGTGGACATGTAAACTGACCGGCTCAAAAATGGCAATAAATAGTGTTGACTGGGCCGTTAAACTCCAATACAAACAAACAAACAAACAAACAAACAAGCAAACGAAAACACGCCTATACAAATGCAGTGTAAATTTTACCGCGGAAAAACGACAATTTTAAGATGAAATATTGCGATATTTTTAGCTCACCGTCACGTAGTGATGAGGTGAGCTTTTGGGATCACTTTTTGTCCGTCGTCCGTCGTGCGTGCGTGCGTGCGTCCGTGCGCAAACAATTTCTTCAAACGACATCTCCTCCTCAACCACTGAGCGGATTTTGACCAAACTTCACAGGAATGATCCTTAGGTGGTCCCCTTTCAAAGTTGTTCAAATGGTTCCGGTCCGTTGCACATATAGGTCACAGGAGCCAAAAATAGATTTTTTTCACCGAAAACTTAAAAAATCTTCTTCTCTGAAACCGCAAGGCCCAGATCTTTGATATTTGGTATGAAGCTTCATCTAATGGACCCCTACCAAGATTGTTCAAATTATAGTGCTGGGGCCAAAAAATGCACCCGCACCGGGGCCCTTTGGTTTTACATAGGCTTATATAGGGAAAATCTTTAAAAATCTTCTTCTCTGAAACTGCAAGGCCCAGGTCTTTGATATTTGGTATGAATCTTCATCTGGTGAACCCCTATTAAGATTGTTCAAATTACAGTGCTGGGGCCAAAAATGCCCCCGCCCCGGGGCCCTTTGGTTTTACATAGGCTTATATAGGGAACATCTTTAAAAATCTTCTTCTCTGAAACCGCAAGGCCCAGGTCTTTGATATTTGGTATGAAGCTTCATCTAGTGGACCCCTACCAAGATTGTTCAAATTATAGTGCTGGGGCCAAAAATGCCCCCGCCCCGGGGCCCTTTGGTTTTACATGGGCTTATATAGGGAAAATCTTTAAAAATCTTCTTCTCTGAAACTTGAGGGCCCAGGTCTTTGCTATTTGGTATGAAGCTTCATCTAGTGGACCCCTACCAAGATTGTTCAAATTATAATGCTGAGGCCAAAAATGCCCCCGCCACGGGGCCCTTTGGTTTTACATAGGCTTATATAGGGAAAATCTTTAAAAATCTTCTTCTCTGAAACTGCAAGGCCCGGGTCTTTGATATTTGGTATGAAGCTTTATCTTGTGGACCTCTATCAAGATTGTTCAAATTATAGCCCTGGGGCCAAAAATGCCCCCGCTCCTGGGCCCTTTGGTTTTACTTAGACTTATATAGGGAAAATCTTTAAAAATCTTCTTCTCTGAAACCACAAGGCCTAGGTCTTTTACATTTGGTATGAAGCTTCAGCTAGTGGACGTCTACCAAGATTGTTCAAATTATAGCCCTGAGACCAAATATGCTCCCGCATTGTGGGCCTTTGGTGTTACATAGACTTATATAGGGAAAATCTTTAAAAATATTCTGTGAAACCACAAGGCCTAGGTTTTTGATATCTGGTGTGAAATTTCTTCTAATGGACCTCTATCAAGATTGTTCAAATTATAGCCTGGGGCCAAAAATTTCCCCGCCCAGAGACCCTTTTAGACTTATATAGGGAAATCTTTAAAAATCTTCTTCTCTGAAACTGAAAGGCCATGGTCTTTGATATTTGGTATGGAGCTTCATCTAGTGGACCTCTACCAGGATTGTTCAAATCATAGCCCTGGGACCACAAATGCCCCCGCCCCAGGGCCCTTTGGTTTTACATAGACTTATAATAGAGAAAATCTTTGAAAATCTTCTTCTCTGAAACAACATGGCCCAGGTCTTTGATATTTGGTGTGAAGCTTCATCTAGTGGACCTCTATCAAGATTGTTTAAATTATAGCCCTGAGGCCATAAATGCCCCTGCCCCGTGGGCATTTGGTTTTACATAGGCTTATGTAAGGAATATCTTTAAAAAACGGAGTGCTGCAAATAGCCAAAAAACGTTAAAATGGCTATTTGCAGTCATCTGCAAATAGCCAGAAAACGTTAAAATGGCTATTTGCAGTCAGCTGCAGATAGCCAAAAAACGTTAAAATGGCTATTTGCAGTCAACTGCAAATAGCCAGAAAACGTTAAAATGGCTATTTGCAGTCATTCTATTAGCGTTAGAAAGGCCACCTGGAGATGTTCTAAATATTTTAAAATGGAACGGGCCTCTGTGGCTTATTAGTTAGTTAGAGCTCTGACTCTTAATCATTAAGACTCTCGCCGTTATGGCTATGTTTGTTTGATTTGATGTTTTACGTGCTCTGCAACACTATTTAGGACATTTTAGAGACGTTACTTCCATTTTTGTGCGACTTTTTCCACAGATTGAGACGTAAAGACATCTCAAGCCTATGACACCTGTAGGGCCTAGGACGCACCGACCCGCACCACTTGGCCTTAGCAGGCTTAGTTCTTCTAAACGGTTTACCATTACTCATGTGCAGGCAGTTTCTGCTCTGGATGGAAGCATCATGCAGCCAACCTATTTCTCCAAGCCGCGATGGGCGGGGACTATAAAATGGCTAGATAGAGTCTATATTTTGTGTGAACATATGACACCTATAGTTTTAAATCACATATTGTTTCCATTTTTGTTTCACTGTTTAGCAATGTTCTCTGCTTATTTAAATGAAATATCTAATCTGTAAAGCCCATGAGAGGTTGGTGGGGAGTGTGTGTGTGTGTGTGTGGGGGGGGGGGGGGGGGGGCAAAGGTGACGTGTCTTGCGTCACTCAAGTTGGGCGTCCTTCTGATATTGGCTTACAGTTGGTTAAGATAATGGTAGAGAGGGGATGATGTTATTTCTTCTGATGATGTTATTTCTTCTGTCTTCTGGTGATGTTATTTCTTCTGTTTCTACACTTCCATCATTCGTTTTCCTCTTACTCATCCGTCTCTCATTTTCATCTCTGCTATCTCTTCTATCTCTTTCCTACCTTTCTTAGGGACAGGACACAAAATTACTCACTGAATGAGACCGTCCAATGCATATAAGCCTTTTGGTTTCATTGGTCGGCAGGACTTGAGTTGCCATTTCATTTCAATGTCGCCGGGTAAAAGTCCCACAAAATTGGAAGAAACGCCTCCAAAATGACCTAAATGGTGTTGATGGGGACGTCAAACCTCGATTCAAACAAACAAATGATCCGCCCCCGCCCATCGGGGCTTGGAGAAATAGAATGCGCTGCATGGTGTACACCAGGCACTCAATGTGCCGGTAACGTCTAAGTAACGTCGATGCAACGTAGTGGCAAACACTCACTATAAAATGAACGGACGCGGTGTGGTATTTAACCATTGTCATGCTGGACAAGTCAACCCTACCTTTGCAAACAATATATATTCAGATCAGGAAGCCATCTGATCAGGGTCTACAGTGTTTGTCATGAAGAAGTGAACTGAATAAATACAGTAAATGGAGTAATGTCATTCTTTGATATTCTGCAATGGGCGTGGCTAAAATAATTGTAATTGTTGTGGTATTTAACACTGATAATGCGTTTTAAGACAAACGCTTCCTTTGCAAACAATGTCGATTCAGATCAGGAAGTCATCTGATCAGGATCTGCGGTGTTTGTTATGAATCTGTGAGTAGAATGCAGAAAACCATTTAAAAATAAAAATAAAATAACGTATGGGCTGCATATACTGAGTGATACCAATTGTCACTGAAAATTTAAAGCCTTTGTTTTAATTTGTAGGGGCAATATTCACTGTTGTGTCATTATATTTTGCTCGACTGTTTTAAACCCTTAAGATGCCAATCACAACAATTGTCATCTGAGTTGCTGTGTGCTGATTACATTAAAAAAGTCATTGTTGTAAACAGTGTGGATCCAGATCAAACTGCTGGGAACCATCTGATTGGGGTCCACACTGTTTGCTTGTATGCCTAAATATTATTTTAGACTGCAAAAATGTGAAATAGATGAGATACGCAGACAACATTTTCAGATGCAGTTTTTCTTAGCACCTCAAGGGTTGAATTAATAAATATCATCAATAGGATTATAATATCTTTCAATAGGATTACATATATGCGGTCAACATTACAGCCCCCGGGGGTCTCCACACGCCTTTATACAAACACAATTGTATAATGAACCCCACCATGAGAAAAACTGTCTTTGCGAAGATCAGCTCAAATACCATGTACTGATTATGCATAAAGAGTATCCTATTTTCCTATGTGACCCATATTAAAGAAACCACCGAAAGAAAAGATTTATCATTACAACATGGACTGGCTCATATTTACAGAATTTGAATTTTGACATGCACGTTTATATCACACATATAGTGAAACTTTTACCACCAAAAAGTGGAAGTTTTCAGATGCTAAATTTTGATATCTTTCATACTCCTGCTCAAAACATAAAATTCGAGGAACTCGTTAGAACCGCCTCTTCGAGGCGGCTCTTATAAGGACCCACAATATATGTTTTGACTAGAAGTAAGATAAATATTGTATCAATACAAATAGTCAGGGATTTGAAATTCGTAGCACCCTTATTTAAGGAGTTTAATGCACCTTATTTTCTCACACTTAACTATGATATTAATTTGTTGAGAGGTCTCTCAGCATCTTGAAGATGGAGTTAGAAAATAAAAAATGTGGGGATAAAGACATAAAAAGGGGAGATAAATGTTCCTACCCTCTTTTCTCATTTAAGCATCCAAAACATTTCAAAACGACATCTCCTCTGAAACTACAAGGCTAATTGGAACCAAATTATATATGAAGCTGCCATGGGATGGAGTAAAAAACATGTATTCTGAATGTCTGGGTCACATGACCAAAATTTCCACCATGCCCATATATGGTAAAAACCTTTGGAAATCGTTTTCTGAAGAACCTAAAGACCGATGACCTTGAAACTTGGTATGCAATATTGGGGACCCTGGCCCTATCAAACCTGTTCAAATGATGACATTTGGTTGACCTTGACCTTTCTTACGTCAATGTCACATTCGGTCACTTAGGATTTTGTATGGAAAATACAGGATTTTCTGGTTCTGTTGTAGCTTATGACATCAGACTTGATATTTGCAACCAGATAAATGATCCTGGGGCCATAAGATTACATATTTCTAATTTTTCTAAAACTACTGCGCTAACTGATACCAAATTACATATACTGCATCAGTGTGGTCGAGAAATAAAAGTTTGAAGGGTCTGCGTGATTGTCACACCAATATATGGCCGAAAGTGATTTTGAATTCTGCATCTCAGGAAATACACGACCTTTTTGGACTCTAGCCCTGCTAAAATTGTTCAAAACTGACCATAATGTATGCGACAACAATAAAAGAAAAACAACGGTTGATTTCAAAATGATTTGGCAGCAATGGTCCTTGGATAGGCCTCTACTAAACCATTATGGTATGTTAAAATAAATGGCCACCAGTGGGGTGGGGCGATGTATGCCCACTTGAGCTCTGGTGAGTGTAGTTTCCCATGGGCTGCTTGTTTATAATTTTGTGTTCAGGGCAGTTGTAAAAAGTCGCGTATGCCTGATGGCAAGCGTAAACCATATTTAATTGGCGTTATCATGATACAGCAGACCCAGTTTTCTGATTTACTGATTGCGCTTGTTTGGTTATTTTTTATTGCTTCGCTGCATTTTCCAGCCTTCATAAACCATTAATTGGTGACCAGTAGTAGTTTGGTATGAAGTTACCACGAAAGACGACAATGTTCAGTGAAGATAACAACGCCGTTTTTCAAAGGGTTGGCAGATTTTTGTCCAGTATTTCATAATTAAAGGAAAGACGTATTTTAATGAGTTTACGCCTCTGAACAATCCAACCTCCTTTCACTGAAGGTCTGCGAAATTTTACTGCAAACAAAAAAGAAATATTATATAGTATTTGGTGAAACGACTTTACTTAAATGTTTTAGAGGTTTATTGTTTTGGTTTTTACCATTTATTTGCTGCAAACAAAGATACTTTACTACATTTAAATATCAGCATCTAATTCTCCAACTGCGGATTTGACATTCTCCAGCTTATTTGCTGATTGAATGCCATTGGTTTTGGTTGACCTTTTGGCAAACATGCGCAAATTGAGGTCACCAAGTTACATGAAGATGCAGAAAAGGTCAGTCGAGAGTCTGTGTTGAACCCGATGTTCCCACCCTTCTTGGAAAAGGTGTAAAGCAGAAGCTTTATTTGCGTAGGAATCGTAACATTTATTGGGTCAAACATCGTCCCGGTTCAGAATATCTGACATATTACGTTTCAACCTCAAGTAAATTAACCCACCCTTCTAGTTCCTTTCATATGTACGAACGCATTTCCGCCAGAACGCCTGGAGGTAGCTGTCTGATGCTCTGTCTCTGGTAGGGCTAACCGGAGCCTAACTGTTGGGTTTCCTTTGCTGCAGCATTCTAGCTATTCCATGCTGTCGAGTTCTCATCGTTGTTTCATCTCCTTATTCGTTTGATTTTATGTTCTCGGAGATGTTGCACTGATGAGCTAGAAACCCATTATCCAGACTGAACAACTTATTGGTTTTAACCAATGCAACCAAGGACGAGGATTATGGTTTTAAAAGTGTCCACCCCAACCCCCAACCCCCGTACAACTTCTTACTGGCCCCGTTCCAAGGCCGTCCTTCTGTTGTGGTTTATTTTTCGTATTGTTAGTCTTTTAGATGTATGTATTGCTAATGCCTTTCTAGTTTGGATAGCCGTTTGGCCATGTGTTTTCATTTTGGTGTTTTGAATGGGATGTGGGAGATATTTTGTATAGATTCCTGATCATTGCCTACACTCTGTTTTTCAAATCATGATAACGCCTGATGGCTTGACATAGAAGACCGTTTTGGCTAATTTGTATGGGACAATTGGGGTGGTTGGGCGAAGTAAAGGTGACGTGTACCTTGCGTCAACAGGGCGTCCAACGGATATTGGCTTACAGCTCGGCAAGGCCTGCTGTTCTTGCAGCAGGAAAGGATAGAGGGGGGAATACTGTTATATTTCTTCTGTTTTTGCACTTCCATTTATTCTCCTCTTTCTCCTCTGCCCCTCACTTTCATCTGCTCCACTATCTCTTCTACAGCTTTTCACCGCCCCCGCTCATAGGGGCTTGAAGAAATATATGGGCTGCATGATGCTTCCACGCAGAGCTGAATCCGGCCCCCACACTAGTACTGGTAAACTGCTTAGAGGATCTAAGCCTGTCCAGGAACCGCGGTGCGAGGCGGACCGTCCATGCTAATAAACCCTATTGGTTTCATTGGGCGACAGGGCTTGAGACGTCATTTCATCTCAACGTCGGGTAAAAGTCCCGCAAAATTGGAAGCAACGTCTCCAAAATGACCTTTACAGTGTTGACGGGGACGTTAAACCTCAAATCAAACAAAACAAATCTACAGCTTTTCTCCTTTGTCTGGGAGAGGACACAAAATAACCAACAAGGGTTGACGTGACTTTAAATAACCAGATATATCCAAATTTCAGTAAAAGGAAGTAGTAAAAAAGATGAAGAACAGATTAATCAGTGTGTGACAAAAGACATAGGATAATTAAGATCTACATGTCATGGTCAATTGAGGGACAAGGTTATCGAAGGCAGGTTGCCAAACGAAAAAGTAGAAAGTAAGTGCAGGTGACATCTTAAGATGCACATTCACAGGTTATAGCAGTTCTCTGGGGAAAGGGAAGAAGGAAGAATGTTTAAGGGTTGGCTTTACATTACATTAAATCTCGGGTACTATTTATTTTTAGTCGTGCGACTTACCAGAAAATAAGGTAAGATTTCAAGAGACTTTGTAATGGCCAGTAACATTTACGTGTTTAAAATATAATAATGTCGATGTTAGTCTGGGAGCATCCAGCACAAACCGGAAACTTTGGAAAATGAATCTTGAAACATATAATGTATTCTTTAAATGTTGATTGATTCAAGTCACCATTTTAGAGAATCACTTGATATCAACCGCTGACAAATATGCTTGGTGATGTATATTCATCTCACAAAATAAAAACTGGAAGGAAGAGGTATTCAGTAACTTTTCAAAAATATTTCCTTTGGTCACTGTTATGATACATCTATGACCAGCCAGTAAAATAATTTATTTTATGTATGTTTTAATATGGATTTTTATCATGATCTGTCACACAACAGAAAAAAGCGGCAAAAGGGCCCATGGGTATCTGAGTCCCTTGTTCATGCCCAGATTGAAACAGAGTCATCAAGTTTCACATGTACGTGCAAAAATAACTGTCCTGCATACTGAGGAAAAATAAATTGTTTCAGAAAATACTAAAAATCATTAAGCGCGAAAATAGTGTAAAATTTACCAAATTTGTGGGGGTAAAATTCCAATGGTCAAAATTTATGGTAACACCGGATGTAGTCGTCATATCATGAATTTTGGTGCCTTCGAGTATTGGCAAATATTTTGGCTGATGCAATAAATCAACATTCAGTTGTAAGCGCAAGCTACCCATAACTAAATTTATTCCAACTATACCATTCGCATGGGGGTGGGTGTAAACCCATAGAATTTTCAACCCCTTTTCCCCACCAGATTTGCTAAATAATCAAATGCCATATAGGTCAGGCTTCTATCTCAATGAAACAGCGCAAATAAAGCATGATACTTTTGGGTGCATTAAATCTTTCGAAATCTGGTCTCAAATCCCAGACTAAAACTGGAAGAAACAGAAACAAATTACACTGACAGAAAATGTATTCTGCTACTGTAGGGGCTTGTACGATAGCGAAATGATACGGTGTTGCCAGTGCCCCTTGGGTCAAAATTGGCTACGCCCATGGGCCTAGTAGCTACCATAGACTTAAAATGAAAAAAAAAAAACAACTTAAAATTGAAAAAAAAAAAAATCAAAAATCTTCTTCCCTGAAACCATAAGGCCCAGAGCTTAGGTATATATAGTATGTAGCAACGACGAGTAGTCGCCTACATGAAGGCTGCCAATCATGCCCCTGGGATCCAAATTGGTCAAATCCTGTGGCCCCTTAACTCCAATAAACTCTTAATGGAAAAAAGCTTCAAAATCTTCTTCTCTGAAACCATGAAGTACAGACCTTAGATATTTAGTATATAGTAACATAAAATGGTCGCCTACATAAATCCTGCCAAACATGCCCTTTTAACGTTTTTTGGCTATCTGCAGTTAACTGCAAATAGCCATTTTAACGTTTTCTGGCTATTTGCAGTTGACTGCAAATAGCCATTTTAACGTTTTTTGGCTATTTGCAGTCAACTGCAAATAGACTCTTCCTTAAAAAAATCTTCTTCTCTGAAACCGCAAGGCCCAGGTCTTTAATATTTGTTGTGTATCTTCATCTAGTGGACCTTTGCCAAGATTGTTCAAATTGTTGATATTTGGTATGAAGCTTCACCTTTTTAGACCTCCCTCAACATTATGCACATTATAACCCTGGGGTCAATAATGGCCCTCCCCGGGGCCCACTTGTTACTCTATGGATCAGATGAGCGATCCAGGGCCATCATGGTCCTCTTGTTCTATTTCTGTCAAAACATAAAATGTGGGCGGGGGGGGGGGGGGGGGGGGGTGGGGGGGGGGGGGGTAAAATGCAGCAGCATTGGTGGGAATTCTGTCCATGTGAGGAATATGCATCATTGCTAGAACGAGTACCAATGATCCATGTTTATAGCAGCAATAAGAAAAAATGGTTTACACCTGTAAACCCCAGTTTATCTATATAAAAGTGGGGTTCAAGGGGCCAGAAATATATAGGCGTGGCTTCATGATGTGAACAAGACTTTGATTGTTTCGTTTAACCATAAAAATCTTGTATTGTAAGCAAACAGGGTATACCCAGATCTGGGACTCATCACGTGAACAAGTCTGTGAAATAAAGACCCCCCTAGACCCCACTTTATATAGAGAAAAACTGGGGTTTACGGGGGTAAACATTATTTTCCTTATTTCTGCTCCAAGACATAGGTTGTGGGTACTCGTTAGAACCGCCTCAATGAGGCAGTTCTAATGAGCACCCAAAACCTATGTTTGGAGTATTAATAAGAAAAATATCACAGAATTTTCATCAGAAAAATTGCCTTTTTTGAGGTTTGAAAAATGTACTATATCACACGGATGTGTTATCGTAATGACAATGTTTGCCAAACCCAACATATCTATACTACTAAGTAAATAGATTATCCAATAAACTGCAAAAACACCGATCATTTGGTGATTTTTTTTGATATCGAGTTGTCACAATTTTGCTTTTATTTATAATTTTGATTTATGAACTCTATGATTTGCGTTTATTTTGTGATTTTTTGGTTTTAGACAATTGCCGAATTTAAAATTCTCCTAACCATTTTCTCAGAAAACCTGCAGCGATTGCTCGCTAAAATGCGATGTCGAGTCGTTTCGCCACTGGGTTGTTTCAGACATTTGTTGAAGTACGTTTCGATTATTGGACCAAATACACTATTGATACCTTCGCAAAACAGGTACAGGTACAAAACATGAATTCAAAGGTATGTGCTCGAGTCTGAAAGTGGTAAATTATTTGTTGTTGCTGCTAGATAATCACAGAACTGATATAACGACTGAAATTTTGTTCCTTCCTGAATGACCCTTATCAAGAAGTCTAACTCAACCAAGCAAATCAAGCACGCGGTCAGAAAAGATGGCTCCTCGAGCACAGGCTCATGCATCCAAAGTTGAGAAAAAAATAACCGAGCAAAGAGAAAAACGACTGCGCTTTTTCCATTCCTTCTTTAATTTTCTGCCAAATTCGTCATTACAAGAAAAGCGACGAAACGGTCGACTTCGATTAGTACTTCGATTGGTCTTAGAGCGCTAATATGCAATGTCGAGTCGTTTCGCCACTGGGTTGTTGCAGACATTTGTTGAAGTCCGTTTCGATTATTGGACCAAATTCACTACTGATACCTTCACAAAACAGGTACAGGTACAAAACATGAATTAAAAGGTATATGCTCGCGTCTGAAAGTGTTAAATTTTTTGTTGTTGCTACTACACAATCACAGAACTTATAAAACGACTGGAATTTTGTTCCTTTCTGAATGACCCTTATCAAGTAGTCGAACTCAACCAAGCAACTTAAGCACGCGGTCAGAAAATATGGCTTCTATAAAAATTTTCGCCCAAAAAAAAAATGAAAATTTTCAGACTAAAAAAAGAGATTTTCATTATTTCTGCTTAAAACATTGATTTTGGGTACACGTTAGAACCGCTTCGACGAGGCGGTTCTAACGAATACCCACAATCTATGGTTTAGAGCAGATATGTGGAAATAATGAATACCCCTGCAAACCCCACTTTTTCCTGTTTAAAGTGGGGTTTGCAGGAGTAGTCATTACATAGGCGTGTTATCTTGATGTCCCGTGCGTAAATTTCAAAATGAATATCCTGATATCACCACCTCCCAACTTTAAACCACTAAAGTATTGTTTGCTATAAACTTGGCATCAAGTATACCCGCGCTTGCGCGGGTTTTTTCAAGTGATCTATATAGTGACGCATGTTCGAAGACGTCATTGGTATTCATATATTCTGACTACTACTGATGACATCACCTCGTGTATCAACAACAATAAACCAAATTCTAACACAGCGCGCCTATACAGGCAATGGAGAATAACTGTGTTTTATTCTACAACAAATCACGGCAAAGAAGAGCGTGACGAGTGACGTCATTAAAAACTGCAAATTTATGACGTCACTAGTCGATTTCCTTGACGTTAGACAGTGTAACATCATATTCTCGCATCGAAAACGTTAGAAAAGGATATAAATACTTGTGTTTCAGTCGATAATTTTAGCAGGATTTCTTTTAACAATGGCAAAAAGTTGTGAGAATTTGAAGGAAACAACAGCATTATTGTCGATTTTCAGCGTGTTAGAATCGAAATAGATCAGCTCTACTTTGTGATTTGTTGAGTAATAAATCACAGTTTGTCGGTCAGTTGTAAGTAGACAAATCACGCGCGCTACGCGCTCGTGATTTGTCTACTTTACAACTGACCTCAAAACTGTGATTTATTACTCAACAAATCACAGTTAGAGCTGATCTATTTCTTAAACAAAAGCCAAAATTTTGGCAGAATAATATTCTTTCGATGCCGATCAGAGAGGTAAAATTGCTTAATAAGACATTAAAAAGTACATTACGAAAACACACCTATATAATTTTAACCCCTTTGAACCCCATTTTTATGTGGTAAAACTGGGGTTTACAGGGTTAAACCTTATTTTTCTTATTTCTGCTCTAAATTATAGATTGTGGGTCCTCATCGAGGCGGTTCTAACGAGTACCCACAATCTATATTTTATATTATCTATATTTTATTTCAATCTATATTTTTATCTATATCTATATATACCGAGTACCCACAATCTATATTTTGAGCAAAAATATGAAAAATATGACAAGTTTTCAGCTGAAAATTTTCGTCTTTGCGGCGGTAAAATTTGAATAGGCATGTTTTGTACAGTAAAATTCCGCTATTTAGACCACCTAAAATTAAGGCTAAATCTGCTTTTGGAAGTTTATTGAGAAGGCTTCAGTTATTCTTTCTTTGTGTTTTCTACACCCAGTGTCTCCTAATGAGAGGCCACCTTTGGAACTGTTCAAAAGTGGTCTTTAAGACCACTGTTCAAAAGTGATCTTTAAGACCACTGTTGAACAGTCCAAAAGGTGGTCTTAATATAGTAATTTTACTGTACTATGTCCAAGGGTGTGTTATCGCAATGTATATCGCTCCCTGATATTTTAGAAAATGACTCTTCCGCCTTTGAATTCGGAGATGCCCATTCGCGTAGAAATAGGATATTGGGGTAGTCAAATTCTTGGCAGGTCGGAAAGCAGTGTTGATCCTGATGCCATGGGTCATATGGATATACTGTTTGAAAAGACATTTGCGGCGGCTTGTTACTTTTTCTTGCTCAAAAACATAGATAGAATCGCTTCAGAAAGGCGATTCTAACGAGCACCCTTTATCTATGTTTAATGTATATCACACATTTTTAATGCACTTGCGTATGTAACGCGACGTCTGATTGGATAACGTCAAAAATTTGCGACAGTATATTCTGCGATATACTGTCGGAAATCCGACGTCATCATGTAACGTCGCTTTCCATTGGTTGTCATTTGGTTTTACGCAGCTCACCGCGCTTGCCGCCTTGTGCAAAACAGTACAGTTTTTAACTTAACAACTGAATAAGTGCATTAGAATGGGAATAACTGTATTGAAAATTGTCATTTGCGGAGGTAAATCGTCGGTTTTACGGTCGCAAATTACGTTTTACGGCTCCGCTAACGCGTCGCCGTAAAACGAAATTTCCGACCATAAAACCTCCGATTTACCTCCCCAAATGACAATTTTCAGTACAGTTATCCCCTAATTCCTCTGAAAAAAAAATGGGTCTGGAGTTGCCTCACAATCTTTATTATTTGTTTGATTTGAGATGTTTGACGTCCCCGTCAACACTGTATAGGTCATTTTGGAGACGTTGCTTCCAATTTTGTGGGACTTTTACCCGACATTGAGATGAAATGGCAGCTCAAGCCCTGTCGCCCATTGAAACCAACAGGGTTTTTAAGCATGGACGGTCCGACTTGCGCTTTGCCTGGGCAAGCTTAGATCCTCTAATCGGTTTACCAGTACTCTTATGCAGTCGGTTTCAACTCTGCATGGAAGCATCATGCAGCCCATCTATTTCTTCAAGCTCCGATAGAAACAGAACTAAGCCAAATGCAACATTTTGTTTTCATTTCGCAACCACGTAAGAAAGCATTTCATTGTACGGATGAAAAGTCCTACTGCCAGGGTCTAAATATTTATTCTAACACAGCGCGCCTATATAGGCAATGGAAAATAACTGTGTTTTATTCTACAACAAATCACGACAAGGAAGAGCGTGACAAGTGACGTCATTAAAACTGCAAATTTATGACGTCACTAGTCGATTTCCTTGACGTTAGACGGTGTAACGTCATTTTCTCGCATCGAAAATGTTAGAAAAGGATATAAATATATGTGTTTCAGTCGATAATTTTAGCGGGATTTCTTCTAACAATGGCGCAAAGTTGTGAGATTTTGAAGGAAACAACAGCATTATTGCCGATTTTCAGCCTGTTAGAATCGAAATAGATCAGCTCCAGTCTGTGATTTGTTGAGTAATAAATCACAGTTTGTCGGTCAGTTGTAAGTAGACAAATCACGCGCGCTACGCGCTCGTGATTTGTCTACTTTACAACTGACCTCCAAACTGTGATTTATTACTCAACAAATCACAGTTAGAGCTGATCTATTTCTTAAACATAGTCAAAGCACTAACAGGGCTGGAGGGTCGATGATTGTCGCGATTCGCGGCATTTTCTTAACGTCTTTACGTACAGGTAGCGTTTATTTTCGCGGTAACGTACGTCACCTACATTGTTACGGTTTTGTAATCTACGTTACTATGCATAACGTCACTTCTGGTATGAATAGAATATATATATTTTTTATATTTACATTTCCAGTGTAAAGTCTAATGTAAACCTATAGAAAACAATTGCGTTCATACGTCAATGAACGCATCGAATCACATGATTTCCAGTGACGTTAAATGACGTCATTCTAAACCATTGTTCTCTACGGGCGTTGATGACGTCAACGCTGCTCCGCTCTTTGTAGAAAAACAACGTGTAAATGTTTTTCAGCTTTAAAAGTTTGCCCTACAAGCATTTTTATCGCCCAGTGATGAGGGGCAAATAATGTAAATATAAAAAATAAACTTAATTTTTCTGCTTTTCATGAAAGTATGAACGACAGTGGGTCGCTAGAAAGTTTACATGAACCCCTTCGGGTTCATTTACTTTGCACGCGACCAGCTGCGTTCATACTTCCATGAACTGCAGAAAAATAAATTTCATTTCTTAATTATTTCCAATCATGGACCCTTTCGGGCAGAAAAAAATGCATATGATTGTGGGTAAATAACAACAACAACAACAACAATAATAATTACAATTGTTATCCTGATACTGTAGGAATGCTGGTGTGCCTCTAGAAATTTATGTTATAGATTTGTAATGCATTCTTCTGACCATCCAAAGAATAAGACAACGACCCAAATAGCCTAGGACGTCTATATTTTCTTGTAGCAATATCCATTTAGCTTTATCTTCATCCTTAAGCAAAATAAAATTTGGATTGTTGCAGGAAATATTTGAATAAAGAGCTGCCCTTTCGGCCTCATATAATGTACATGGTGTTAAAAGGTGAAATTCGTTTTCATATTGATTAAGATTGCAACATTTACATAACCTTTTTTCCCTAGGTATATTTTTGGTCTGGAGTTGCCACACAATCTTTATTATTTGTTTGATTTGAGGTTTGCCTGGGCAAGCTTAGATCCTCTAATCGGTATACCAGTACTCTTATGCAGTCGGTTTCAGCTCTGCCTGGAAGCATCATGACTGTGTGGCAACTCCAAACCTCCCTTGAAATATACCTAGGGATGCCACGAGAACTATGTACGCCATTTTAACAGTTTAACAGGAAAGAACCTGGACGAAGTATTTCTTATTAATTTCAAGTGTTTTCCCCAAATTGGTGCCGTGACCAATTCGAGAGGGCGACCGCCGGTTGATTCAGCAGCAGTTGGACAAGATTGAGAAGGCGAAAGGGAAATCAACGATGACGGAATTTCAAGTTATTCTGGAGGCACTCACCGCTAAGGCAGAGACTCTTCAAACAAACAACCTTCAGATTCTGGAGCAGACGGATGTTGCAGGGATTGAAGAGGAAATTATTCAAGGTGAGGATTATACGTTAAACTTAGAAATTACGGAACCCAGGAAGGGACATTTCGGTTCCAGTATCTAGCAGAACAGAATTTAAAACAATAAAATTAGCGTGGAGTGGAAAACAAAAAAATATGTCGTTTAAACGATATAATATGTATTTCTTGTTTTCCTTTCCACTCTGAAAATGTAGGGTGGAATTTAAAACAATAAAATATGAATGGAACAGAAAACAAAAATATGTCGTTTAAACGACATATTTCTTGTTTTCCATTCCACTCTGAAAAAGTAGCGTGGAATTTAAAACAATAAAGATGTCGTTTTAACGACATAATCTTGGCCTTTCCATTGGTTAAAGATGTTTTGTCAACATAACATGTCGTTAAAACGATATAATCCTAACCTTTCATTGGTTGGTCATATCACACGGTAATCATGGCGGATATTTCCAGGCGCGACACACTCGCCAATGAAATGCTAGGATTATATCGTTTTAACGACATATTATGTTGATAAAACGACATCTTTAACCAATGAAAAGGCCAAGATTATGTCGATAAAACGACATCTTTATTGTTTTAAATTCCACGCTACTTTTTCAGAGTGGAATGGAAAACGACATATTTTCGTTTTCTGTTCCATTCTAATTTTATTGTTTTAAATTCCACGCTACTTTTTCAGAGTGGAACAGGAAACAATAAATATGTCGTTTAAACGACACATTTTTGTTTTTTGTTCCATCCTAATTTTATTGTTTTAAATTCCACGCTCCTTTTTCAGCGTGGAACAGAAAATAAGAAATATGTCGTTTAAGCGACATATTTTCGTTTACTGTTCCATTCTAATTTTATTGTTTTAAATTCCACCCTACTTTTTCAGAGTGGGAAAGAAAACAAGAAATATGTCGTTTTAACGACATATTATATCGTTTATACGACATATTTTTTTTCCACTCAACACTAATTTTATTGTTTTAAATTCTGTTCGGCTAGATACAGGAACAGAAATGTCCATTCCCGGGTTCCATAAGAAATAAGCATACGAGAACTCCGTTCGTACAGCAAAAGTCATGGGGGAGCAGGTGCGAGGGACTTACCTCCATTGTTGAGTGCTAGGGATGCTCAGTCTGTGACCGATGTACATGCATCTCAGTCGTCTACTGCTTTAGCATCCCCGAGTCCGCAGGTGATTCATAGAACTTTAAGCCAGACCTCGTCAAGTTCTTCACAATATCATAGATTGCCCAAACTTTCATTGCCTACATTTAATGGTGACATTTTGCAGTGGCAGACATTTTGGGATTCGTTTGAGTCTACAATTCACTTAAATGTTAACCTTACTGATGTACAGACGTTTAGCTATCTTAAGTCACAGCTAGAGTCGGATGCCGCGAGAACTATAGATGGATTTGCACTCACCAATGCCAATTATACACGTGCCGTCGACCTGCTGAAAGAGAGATACGGACAGCAGCACAAGATTACACATGCCACTATGAAAGCTTTGTTACAAATACCGACGGTCCCCCCCCCCTATCGGGGCTTGAAGAAATAGATGGGCTGCATGATGCTTCCACGCAGGGCTGAAACCGGCCCGCACACGAGTACTGGTTAACCGCTTAGAGGAAATCGGTGGGAGTCGGCCTGTCCATGCTAATAAACCCTATTGGTTTCATTGGACGGCAGGGCTTGAGATGTAATTTCATCTCAAGGTCGGGTAAAAGTCCACAAAACTGGAAGCAACGTCTCCAAAATGACCTTCACAGTGTTGACGGGGAAGTTAAACCTCAAATCAAACAAAACAAAAAACAAATGCCGACGCCGACTAATAGTCTGCATAGCCTGAGACATTTTTACGACAAGATGGAGACGTATATTCGTGGTCTGGAGTCCGTAGGCCTATTTCAAGACACTTATGGTAGCTTGCTCGTACCAATCGTTTTGGACAAACTTCCGGCCGAAATTAGGAAAAATCTTGCACGTGAACACGGAGACAGCAATTGGCAACTCGATGAGTTACGACGGGCCATAAACAGAGAAATCAACATTATTGAGGCCGGGTTTCCCAGAAATCATCCGGACGTTGAAGCATACGGTTCTACAGCCTCATTTTTCGCGGGTGCAAAGTCCAAACCACAGCAGAGTAACAGATCCGATTCAGCGGAACCGAGCGTGCAGCCCAGACCGCCTGTCAAATGTGTCTTTTGCGATGGACCGCATGTAGCCGTCAATTGCCAGAAATATGCGAACGCAGAAGCTCGTATAGCGGTTGTAAAAAGGAACACATTTTGCTTCAACTGATTAGAGAGACACCAAGATTCAGCCTGCAAATCTAAAAGCAGATTTGTCATACGTCGCCGTCTAATCAACAGCCCAACAACCCTCCTACGGATATACAGACGCCGAGAAATGGTGCAGCTATTCTTCATGCAGCAACACCAGTCGCCCGCGGGAGTACTACTGAAGACAGCAATAGCCACCGTTAGTTCTTCAAGCACCCGCTGTGACGCACCCATTTTATTTGACGAAGGCGCCCAAAGGTCATTTATCACTGCTAATTTAGCCAATGAACTACAACTTCCCAGAGATGACACACAGACGGTTTGCTTGTCAACATTCGGGGGCAACAGCAACGAGGTACATTACTTAGCGACATCAACTGTATTTCTGATCAGCGTGCAGATTGTATCGTCCATAGCAGCACCCATCGACACTAGCAAACTACAATTTGTCCGGGACTTATCATATCTTCGAGGGTTAACACTCGCACACCCGGTAACACGAGATACCGCATTTACCATTTCCTTGTTAATCGGCACAGATCACTACTGGGACATCATAGAAGATGAAATCATTCGCAGTAATGGACCTACAGCCGTACGGTCGAAGATTGGATATCTGCTTTCTGGGCCGGTTTCGGACACACCTACCAGTAATAATTGGAAACCATATAGAGCACCTGACCCACCGCCACTTCCAAAGATTAGAGTAGAAGAATCGCAACCGTTTAGTGTAACTGGCATTGACTTCACCGGCGCTTTGAGCATACGTCAACCTAACGGTTACGAAGGCAAAACGTACATTTGCTTATTTACGTCTGGCACTACCAGGGGCCAGTTGTTCAAAACTAACGACATCGTTAGTTAACATATCGTTAAAACTTTGATCATTTATTATGGCAAATATGCTAATATTTTTGCTGAAAAAATGTAAGCAGCTTTTGCATCCGCAAAAGCTGCTCACATTTGTTCGGCAAAAATTCCAAAAATTTGAATATTAAACTTGCTGGAGCAGTTAACAATATGACCCCTAACGAGCTCGTTAAGCTAACGATGCTTTGAACAACTGGCCCCGGAGCTGTACACTTAGAAGTTGTCACCAGCATGTCGACAGACTCTGCCAACATGGAATTAGAATGGTAGTTCATTCCAAAGCGGGCCCAATGGTATGGAGGATGGTGGAAAAGACTCATCGGGCTCACTAAAACAACACCCAAGAAGATCGTCGGACGAGCCTATCTGAGCCTGGAGACACTTCAACGGTTGTAACAGGGTTAGAGACAATACTGAATGTTCATCCCTTGTCCAACGTCTCTAACAAGCCGGATGATCCGGAGCCGCTGACCCCAGCACATCTTCTGTATGGCCGCCGAATAACGACCTTGCCATACAGTGATGACACCTTGAGGCCGGGAACCAACGACGACGCAGTGGGCATGAAGATTTAACCAAACGAGGGAGGATACTGGCCCACACGATTGGTCAGTTCTGGAGGAGATGAAGCGCCTAGTATCTGACTGCACTTCGTGAACCCCATCGAACGACTGGTTCCAACTCTCAGACTATCAGAGTTGGAGATACCGTACAGGTTCATGATGACTGCCCGACGAGGACGAGATCGAAACTGGCTATAGTCGACGAGCTGATAACCGGAAGGGATGGACTCACCCGAGCCGCGAAGACACGAACAAGTAATGGACTATGTACCTCTAGACCAATAGTGAAGTTGTATCCACTCGAAGTGTTGTGTGAAGAAAATAGAGACTGTGAAACTTAGATACTTTCAACATAGTAAATCCAATTTCAGTTTTATTTAAAGTATAGTTTTCATTAATCTTGAATTTACAAATCAAAGTTATGTGATGCGTAAGCTAAATACTTTCAGTGAACTGTACTTACATTTTGCAGCCCCCTAAATGTCGTGATTTGTCGCATTTTCTTAACGTCTTTACGGACAAGTAGCATTTATTTTCGCGGTAACGTACGTCACCGACGTTGTTACGGTTTTGTAATCTACGTTACTATGCATAACGCCACTTCTGGTATGTACGCCATTAAACAGTTTAACAGGAAAGAACCTGGACGAAGTATTTCTTATTACTCCAAAATGGCCTTTACGTGAAGGCTGCAAAATCGCCTGAGCGGGGACTTAACTAGTTCGTCTATTAACCCTTGAATTCATGACTTGTAAAATAACGACAAATAAAATGTCATCTTGTGGTACCCCTCCCAGCGGGCACATGACGTTGCACCGACGTTGATCTGACGTTACCTTAGCGACGTGTGCCTGGACCTCTTGCAAGTTAATTCACAAAATCTTCAAGCTACAAATTCCATTATTGTGATAGAAGGTGCTATAATCCTTCAAAACTGAAAAATTAAAGCCTATTTTGAAACAACTAAGTCAGTATTTCAAGCAATTTCAGGGACATCAAAATCTGGACTGTGCCATTTCAACTTTAGTCCCTATAAATTTCTGGTACTGAAAATTTATATGGACTAAGTCAATCCAGGCTAAGTCTAAGTCCATCTCTGAAACACTACAGATCATCCAAGACCCAACTATAGCCTAGTCAAGCTTAGATAAATGTGTGGCGCTATGGGCTACACACTTATAGCTACACGCGTATAGCTACGAAATTATAGCTACATCAGACTAAGTCCACAGGCAGCAAGCAGTACACAGTTTGCAGCCTGTGCACATGGGGAAATTTTTCATAAGTAAGGGTAGGGATCAAATTCAGTGTCAAAAAACTGTTTGGCAATTATGAAAGCAATATCTTGAATTCAGTGTATTGTTTTTGTGTCATTGTTGAGAAATTTGAATTAATTCATGGTCACATGACCTGGATATCAAAGGATGTAACTGAAAATACGAAACTACTGCTATGCGAATTTATCGCTACACTTTCTGTTTAAAATAGCTGTCTGACTTCATTTGGATATTGCTAAAAAAGTAAACGGCTGGCAGGGGTCAATTTCTAGTCCCCTTTCATTTTGGTAGGTGTACAATAGAGCTGAATGCTGACAATTGTCCTTGCAATTGCAGTGTGGTGCCAGGGCTCCCTTGAAAACAGCAGAAAATGGTAAAAAAAGCAGCAGAAGTGGGTGAGGTAGGATTTGTTTACATAGCCACTACATTGGCTGTACAGTGTACAAGCTATAGAAACCAGCTTCAAATTATTCTGTGGCAAGTTATAATGCAGAGATAACACAAAAGAGATGGGTTGCAAAGTGTACTATTTGTTACGGCTCAAAAAACTTCGTCCGCTGCGCGTCCGAGTCTCGCCGACAGCTTAGAATAGTGGTTTGCTACCATTAACCAATATGTCATATTTCAAAGTGCCATTTAGGGCAATCTTTTTCATCTACTCCTTTACCGGAATCAATATTTAGACAAAAACAGTATTGTTTCTGATGAAATTGGGTCATAAAACTGAAATTTGTGTGTAAGCTTACAGGTAGGGTCTGAGGCAAGGTAGACAACTCCAAAATCAGAATTTTAGTCTAGACGTTTGTTATTCATTTTGGTGCAGTCAAAGCTTATTCAGTCTTAAATTAAAGGTGATTAAACCAATTTTGACAAATATTTTGGACATTTCGTGTACAAACGATAGATTTTAAACGATTAATTTTCTTTCATTTACAGCTTGAAAAGCCGTAATTCTGAAATAGTGTTAAACGGTTGCAAAGCACTGTATCCCATGCTGTCAGCGAGACTTTGATGCGCAGCGGACACGGTTTTTTGAGCCGCAACAAATAGTTACAGGTAACCAACTATTGTTAACCTATTTTATACAGGAAATCACAAATCAAGACATTGGCAAATAGTGCACGCCCACATCAGTCGGCCTAAATTGGTGCGTATGATGAGGGCCCTCACTGTTTGCAAGAAAGAGAGTCATTATTTATAATAAATTACTATAAACAACTAAACGTGTAAAATAATTGTGTCTTGTTTTTTGTTTTTGTTTGGTTTTCTTGCCAGGGGGTGTGATTACTGCCCTTTCGAGATTATTTCACTGATATCGAGCTGATTTTGCATCATAGGTGGCAAAAACCGGGGTATCCGGAGAAAACACCCTGACCTCCAGTTGCAGAACTTGGTGTATCACATCGTGTGACCCGAGGCAGGCTCCCCACCACAGACTTCCACTAGGCCCGTAATTGTGTCTTGTATGCTGGGGTATCCACAGCTTCTCTCAGCTGAGATTGACTGCTAGCAGCTGTGTTATGAGCTAATAATGACTGTTATTACTGTTTTTCTTTGATTCCACAATTAAACTCATCATAATAAGGTGCAATTACTACCAATTTCACACTTTTGAGAAAAGTCATATTTGTCTTAAATCAATATGTCCAATTTCAAAGTGCCATTTAGGACAATCTTTTTCATCTACATCTTTACCGGAATCAATATTTAGACAAAACCAGTATTGTTTCTGATGAAATTGGGTATTCAAACGTTTGTTAATCATTTTGGTGCAGTCAAAGCTTATTCAGTCTTAAATTAAAGGTGATTAAACCCATTTTGACAAATATTTTGGGCATTTCGTGTACAAACGATAGATTTTAAATGATTAATTTTCTCTCATTTTCAGCTTGAAAAGCCGTAATTCTGAAATAGTGTTAAACGGTTGCAAAGCCCTGTATCCCATGCTGTCAGCGAGACTTTGATGCGCAGCGGACACGGTTTTTTTGAGCCGTAACAAATAGTTACATGTAACCAACTGTTGTTAACCTATTTTAAACAGGAAATCACAAACCAAGACACTGGCAAATAGTGCACGCCCACATCAGTCGGCCTAAATTGGTACGTATGATGAGGGCCCTCACTGTTTGCAAGAAAAGAGAGTCATTATTTATCATAAATTACTATAAACAACTAAACGTGTAAAATAATTGTGTCTTGTTTTTTGTTTATGTTAAGTTTTCTTGCCAGGGGTGTGATTACTGCCCTTTCGAGATTATTTCACTGATATCGAGCTGATTTTGCATCATAGGTGGCAAAAACCGGAGTATCCGGAGAAAAACACCCTGACCTCCAGTTGCAGAACTTGGTGTATCACATCGTGTGACCCGAGGCAGGCTCCCCACCACAGACTTCCACTAGGCCACAGAGGCCCGTAATTGTGTCTTGTATGCTGGGGTATCCACAGCTTCTCTCAGCTGAGATTGACTGCCAGCAGCTGTGTTATGAGCTAATAATGACTGTTATTACTGTTTTTTTTTTATTCCACAATTAAACTCATCATAATAAGGTGGAATTACTATCAATTTCACACTTTTGAGAAAAGTCATATTTGTCTTAAACCAATATATCAAATTTCAAAGTGCCATTTAGGACAATCTTTTTCATCTACATCTTTACCGGAATCAATATTTAGACAAAAAACAGTATTGTTTCTGATGAAACTGGGTTTTAAAACTGAAATTTGTATGTAAGCTGACAGGTAGGGTCTGAGGCAAGGGAGACAACTCCAAAATCAGAATTTTAGTCTAGACGTTTGTTATTCATTTTGGTGTTGTCAAAGCTTATTCAGTCTTAAATTAAAGGTGATTAAACCCATTTTGACAAATATTTTGGGCATTTCGTGTACAAACGATAGATTTTAAATGATTAATTTTCTCTCATTTTCAGCTTGAAAAGCCGTAATTCTGAAATAGTGTTAAACGGTTGCAAAGCACTGTATCCCATGCTGTCAGCGAGACTTTGATGCGCAGCGGACACGGTTTTTTGAGCCGCAACAAATAGTTACATGTAACCAACTGTTGTTAACCTATTTTAAACAGGAAATCACAAACCAAGACACTGGCAAATAGTGCACGCCCACATCAGTCGGCCTAAATTGGTGCGTATGATGAGGGCCCTCACTGTTTGCAAGAAAGAGAGTCATTATTTATAATAAATTACTATAAACAACTAAACGTATAAAATAATTGTGTCTTGTTTTTTTTTTGTTTGGTTTTCTTGCCCGGGGGTGTGATTACTGCCCTTTCGAGATTATTTCACTGATATCGAGCTGATTTTGCATCATAGGTGGCAAAAACCGGAGTATCCGGAGAAAAACACCCTGACCTCCAGTTGCAGAACTTGGTGTATCACATCGTGTGACCCGAGGCAGGCTCCCCACCACAGACTTCCACTAGGCCACAGAGGCCCGTAATTGACTCTTGTATGCTGGGGTATCCACAGCTTCTCTCAGCTGAGATTGACTGCTAGCAGCTGTGTTATGAGCTTATAATGACTGTTATTACTGTTTTTCTTTGATTCCACAATTAAACTCATCATAATAAGGTGGAATTACTACCAATTTCACACTTTTGAGAAAAGTCATATTTGTCTTAAAGGTAGCAGTACACAGTTTCCAGCCTGTGCACATGGGGAAATTTCTTCATAAGTAAGGGTAGGGATCAAATTCAGTGTCTAAATACTGTTTTGCAATTATGAAAGCAATATCTTGAATTCAGTGTATTGTTTTTGTGTCATTGTGGAGAAATATGAATTAATTCATGGTCACATGACTTGGATATCAATGGATGTAACTGAATATACGAAACTACTGCTATGCGAATTTATCGCTACACTTTCTGTTTAAAATAGCTGTCTGACTTCATTCAGTGGATATTGCAAAAAAATTAAACGAATGGCAGGGGTCAATTTCTAACCCCCTTTCATTTTGGTAGGTGTACAATAGAGCTGAATGCTGACAATTGTCCTTGCAATTGCAGTGTGGTGCCAGGGCTCCCTTGAGAACAGCAGAAAATGGTAAAAAAAGCAGCAGAAGTGGGTGGGGTAGGATTTGTTTACATAGCCACTACATTGGCTGTACAGTGTACAAGCTATAGAAACCAGCTTCAAATTATTCTGTGGCAAGTTATAATGCAGAGATAACACAAAAGAGATGGGTTGCAAAGTGTACTATTTGTTACGGCTCAAAAAACTTCGTCCGCTGCGTGTCCGAGTCTCGCCGACAGCTTAGAATAGTGGTTTGCTACCATTAACCAATATGTCAAATTTCAAAGTGCCATTTAGGGCAATCTTTTTCATCTACTCCTTTACCGGAATCAATATTTAGACAAAAACAGTATTGTTTCTGATGAAATTGGGTCATAAAACTGAAATTTGTGTGTAATTTTACAGGTAGGGTCTGAGGCAAGGGAGACAACTCCAAAATCAGAATTTTAGTCTAGACGTTTGTTATTCATTTTGGTGCAGTCAAAGCTTATTCAGTCTTAAATTAAAGGTGATTAAACCCATTTTGACAAATATTTTGGGCATTTCGTGTACAAACGATAGATTTTAAACGATTAATTTTCTTTCATTTACAGCTTGAAAAGCCGTAATTCTGAAATAGTGTTAAACGGTTGCAAAGCACTGTATCCCATGCTGTCAGCGAGACTTTGATGCGCAGCGGGCACGGTTTTTTTAGCCGTAACAAATAGTTACAGGTAACCAACTATTGTTAACCTATTTTAAACAGGAAATCACAAATCAAGACACTGGCAAATAGTGCACGCCCACATCAGTCGGCCTAAATTGGTGCGTATGATGAGGGCCCTCACTGTTTGCAAGAAAGAGTGTCATTATTTATAATAAATTACTATAAACAACTAAACGTGTAAAATAATTGTGTCTTGTTTTTTGTTTTTGTTTGGTTTTCTTGCCCGGGGGTGTGATTACTGCCCTTTCGAGATTATTTCACTGATATCGAGCTGATTTTGCATCATATGTGGCAAAAACCGGAGTATCCGGAGAAAAACACCCTGACCTCCAGTTGCAGAACTTGGTGTATCACATCGTGTGACCCGAGGCAGGCTCCCCACCACAGACTTCCACTAGGCCCGTAATTGTGTCTTGTATGCTGGGGTATCCACAGCTTCTCTCAGCTGAGATTGACTGCTAGCAGCTGTGTTATGAGCTTATAATGACTGTTATTACCGTTTTTCTTTGATTCCACAATTAAACTCATCATAATAAGGTGGAATTACTACCAATTTCACACTTTTGAGAAAAGTCATATTTGTCTTAAACCAATATGTCAAATTTCAAAGTGACATTTAGGACAATCTTTTTCATCTACATCTTTACCGGAATCAATATTTAGACAAAAACAGTATTGTTTCTTATGAAATTGGGTCTTAAAACTGAAATTTGTATGTAAGCTTACAGGTAGGGTCTGAGGCAAGGGAGACAACTCCAAAATCAGAATTTTAGTCTAGACGTTTGTTATTCATTTTGGTGCTGTCAAAGCTTATTCAGTCTTAAATTAAAGGTGATTAAACCCATTTTGACAAATATTTTGGGCATTTCGTGTACAAACGATAGATTTTAAATGATTAATTTTCTCTCATTTTCAGCTTGAAAAGCCGTAATTCTGAAATAGTGTTAAACGTTGCAAAGCACTGTATCCCATGCTGTCAGCGAGACTTTGATGCGCAGCGGACACGGTTTTTTTGAGCCTTAACAAATAGTTACATGTAACCAACTGTTGTTAACCTATTTTAAACAGGAAATCACAAACCAAGACACTGGCAAATAGTGCACGCCCACATCAGTCGGCCTAAATTGGTGCGTATGATGAGGGCCCTCACTGTTTGCAAGAAAGAGAGTCATTATTTATAATAAATTACTATAAACAACTAAACGTGTAAAATAATTGTGTCTTGTTTTTTGTTTTTGTTAAGTTTTCTTGCCAGGGGTGTGATTACTGCCCTTTCGAGATTATTTCACTGATATCGAGCTGATTTTGCATCATAGGTGGCAAAAACCGGAGTATCCGGAGAAAAACACCCTGACCTCCAGTTGCAGAACTTGGTGTATCACATCGTGTGACCCGAGGCAGGCTCCCCACCACAGACTTCCACTAGGCCACAGAGGCCCGTAATTGTGTCTTGTATGCTGGGGTATCCACAGCTTCTCTCAGCTGAGATTGACTGCTAGCAGCTGTGTTATGAGCTAATAATGACTGTTATTACTGTTTTTTTATTATTCCACAATTAAACTCATCATAATAAGGTGGAATTACTACCAATTTCACACTTTTGAGAAAAGTCATATTTGTCTTAAACCAATATGTCAAATTTCAAAGTGCCATTTAGGACAATCTTTTTCATCTACATCTTTACCGGAATCAATATTTAGACAAAAAACAGTATTGTTTCTGATGAAACTGGGTCTTAAAACTGAAATTTGTATGTAAGCTTACAGGTAGGGTCTGAGGCAAGGGAGACAACTCCAAAATCAGAATTTTAGTCTAGACGTTTGTTATTCATTTTGGTGCTGTCAAAGCTTATTCAGTCTTAAATTAAAGGTGATTAAACCCATTTTGACAAATATTTTGGGCATTTCGTGTACAAACGATAGATTTTAAATGATTAATTTTCTCTCATTTTCAGCTTGAAAAGCCGTAATTCTGAAATAGTGTTAAACGGTTGCAAAGCACTGTATCCCATGCTGTCAGCGAGACTTTGATGCGCAGCGGACACGGTTTTTTGAGCCGTAACAAATAGTTACATGTAACCAACTGTTGTTAACCTATTTTAAACAGGAAATCACAAACCAAGACACTGGCAAATAGTGCACGCCCACATCAGTCGGCCTAAATTGGTGCGTATGATGAGGGCCCTCACTGTTTGCAAGAAAGAGAGTCATTATTTATAATAAATTACTATAAACAACTAAACGTGTAAAATAATTGTGTCTTGTTTTTTTTTTTGTTTGGTTTTCTTGCCCGGGGGTGTGATTACTGCCCTTTCGAGATTATTTCACTGATATCGAGCTGATTTTGCATCATAGGTGGCAAAAACCGGAGTATCCGGAGAAAAACACCCTGACCTCCAGTTGCAGAACTTGGTGTATCACATCGTGTGACCCGAGGCAGGCTCCCCACCACAGACTTCCACTAGGCCACAGAGGCCCGTAATTGACTCTTGTATGCTTGGGTATCCACAGCTTCTCTCAGCTGAGATTGACTGCTAGCAGCTGTGTTATGAGCTTATAATGACTGTTATTACTGTTTTTCTTTGATTCCACAATTAAACTCATCATAATAAGGTGGAATTACTACCAATTTCACACTTTTGAGAAAAGTCATATTTGTCTTAAAGGTAGCAGTACACAGTTTCCAGCCTGTGCACATGGGGAAATTTCTTCATAAGTAAGGGTAGGGATCAAATTCAGTGTCTAAATACTGTTTTGCAATTATGAAAGCAATATCTTGAATTCAGTGTATTGTTTTTGTGTCATTGTGGAGAAATATGAATTAATTCATGGTCACATGACTTGGATATCAATGGATGTAACTGAATATACGAAACTACTGCTATGCGAATTTATCGCTACACTTTCTGTTTAAAATAGCTGTCTGACTTCATTTGGATATTGCAAAAAAATTAAACGAATGGCAGGGGTCAATTTCTAACCCCCTTTCATTTTGGTAGGTGTACAATAGAGCTGAATGCTGACAATTGTCCTTGCAATTGCAGTGTGGTGCCAGGGCTCCCTTGAAAACAGCAGAAAATGGTAAAAAAAAGCAGCAGAAGTGGGTGGGGTAGGATTTGTTTACATAGCCACTACATTGGCTGTACAGTGTACAAGCTATAGAAACCAGCTTCAAATTATTCTGTGGCAAGTTATAATGCAGAGATAACACAAAAGAGATGGGTTGCAAAGTGTACTATTTGTTACGGCTCAAAAAACTTCGTCCGCTGCGTGTCCGAGTCTCGCCGACAGCTTAGAATAGTGGTTTGCTACCATTAACCAATATGTCAAATTTCAAAGTGCCATTTAGGGCAATCTTTTTCATCTACTCCTTTACCGGAATCAATATTTAGACAAAAACAGTATTGTTTCTGATGAAATTGGGTCATAAAACTGAAATTTGTGTGTAATTTTACAGGTAGGGTCTGAGGCAAGGGAGACAACTCCAAAATCAGAATTTTAGTCTAGACGTTTGTTATTCATTTTGGTGCAGTCAAAGCTTATTCAGTCTTAAATTAAAGGTGATTAAACCCATTTTGACAAATATTTTGGGCATTTCGTGTACAAACGATAGATTTTAAACGATTAATTTTCTTTCATTTACAGCTTGAAAAGCCGTAATTCTGAAATAGTGTTAAACGGTTGCAAAGCACTGTATCCCATGCTGTCAGCGAGACTTTGATGCGCAGCGGGCACGGTTTTTTTAGCCGTAACAAATAGTTACAGGTAACCAACTATTGTTAACCTATTTTAAACAGGAAATCACAAATCAAGACACTGGCAAATAGTGCACGCCCACATCAGTCGGCCTAAATTGGTGCGTATGATGAGGGCCCTCACTGTTTGCAAGAAAGAGTGTCATTATTTATAATAAATTACTATAAACAACTAAACGTGTAAAATAATTGTGTCTTGTTTTTTGTTTTTGTTTGGTTTTCTTGCCCGGGGGTGTGATTACTGCCCTTTCGAGATTATTTCACTGATATCGAGCTGATTTTGCATCATATGTGGCAAAAACCGGAGTATCCGGAGAAAAACACCCTGACCTCCAGTTGCAGAACTTGGTGTATCACATCGTGTGACCCGAGGCAGGCTCCCCACCACAGACTTCCACTAGGCCCGTAATTGTGTCTTGTATGCTGGGGTATCCACAGCTTCTCTCAGCTGAGATTGACTGCTAGCAGCTGTGTTATGAGCTTATAATGACTGTTATTACCGTTTTTCTTTGATTCCACAATTAAACTCATCATAATAAGGTGGAATTACTACCAATTTCACACTTTTGAGAAAAGTCATATTTGTCTTAAACCAATATGTCAAATTTCAAAGTGACATTTAGGACAATCTTTTTCATCTACATCTTTACCGGAATCAATATTTAGACAAAAACAGTATTGTTTCTTATGAAATTGGGTCTTAAAACTGAAATTTGTATGTAAGCTGACAGGTAGGGTCTGAGGCAAGGGAGACAACTCCAAAATCAGAATTTTAGTCTAGACGTTTGTTATTCATTTTGGTGCTGTCAAAGCTTATTCAGTCTTAAATTAAAGGTGATTAAACCCATTTTGACAAATAATTTGAGCATTTCGTGTACAAACGATAGATTTTAAATGATTAATTTTCTCTCATTTTCAGCTTGAAAAGCCGTAATTCTGAAATAGTGTTAAACGTTGCAAAGCACTGTATCCCATGCTGTCAGCGAGACTTTGATGCGCAGCGGACACGGTTTTTTTGAGCCTTAACAAATAGTTACATGTAACCAACTGTTGTTAACCTATTTTAAACAGGAAATCACAAACCAAGACACTGGCAAATAGTGCACGCCCACATCAGTCGGCCTAAATTGGTGCGTATGATGAGGGCCCTCACTGTTTGCAAGAAAGAGAGTCATTATTTATAATAAATTACTATAAACAACTAAACGTGTAAAATAATTGTGTCTTGTTTTTTGTTTTTGTTAAGTTTTCTTGCCAGGGGTGTGATTACTGCCCTTTCGATATTATTTCACTGATATCGAGCTGATTTTGCATCATAGGTGGCAAAAACCGGAGTATCCGGAGAAAAACACCCTGACCTCCAGTTGCAGAACTTGGTGTATCACATCGTGTGACCCGAGGCAGGCTCCCCACCACAGACTTCCACTAGGCCACAGAGGCCCGTAATTGTGTCTTGTATGCTGGGGTATCCACAGCTTCTCTCAGCTGAGATTGACTGCTAGCAGCTGTGTTATGAGCTAATAATGACTGTTATTACTGTTTTTTTATTATTCCACAATTAAACTCATCATAATAAGGTGGAATTACTACCAATTTTACACTTTTGAGAAAAGTCATATTTGTCTTAAACCAATATGTCAAATTTCAAAGTGCCATTTAGGACAATCTTTTTCATCTACATCTTTACCGGAATCAATATTTAGACAAAAAACAGTATTGTTTCTGATGAAACTGGGTCTTAAAACTGAAATTTGTATGTAAGCTTACAGGTAGGGTCTGAGGCAAGGGAGACAACTCCAAAATCAGAATTTTAGTCTAGACGTTTGTTATTCATTTTGGTGCTGTCAAAGCTTATTCAGTCTTAAATTAAAGGTGATTAAACCCATTTTGACAAATATTTTGGGCATTTCGTGTACAAACGATAGATTTTAAATGATTAATTTTCTCTCATTTTCAGCTTGAAAAGCCGTAATTCTGAAATAGTGTTAAACGGTTGCAAAGCACTGCTGTCAGCGAGACTTTGATGCGCAGCGGACACGGTTTTTTGAGCCGTAACAAATAGTTACATGTAACCAACTGTTGTTAACCTATTTTAAACAGGAAATCACAAACCAAGACACTGGCAAATAGTGCACGCCCACATCAGTCGGCCTAAATTGGTGCGTATGATGAGGGCCCTCACTGTTTGCAAGAAAGAGAGTCATTATTTATAATAAATTACTATAAACAACTAAACGTGTAAAATAATTGTGTCTTGTTTTTTGTTTTTGTTTGGTTTTCTTGCCAGGGGGGTGTGATTACTGCCCTTTCGAGTTTATTTCACTGATATCGAGCTGATTTTGCATCATAGGTGACAAAAACCGGAGTATCCGGAGAAAAACACCCTGACCTCCAGTTGCAGAACTTGGTGTATCACATCGTGTGACCCGAGGCAGGCTCCCCACCACAGACTTCCACTAGGCCACAGAGGCCCGTAATTGTCTCTTGTATGCTTGGGTATCCACAGCTTCTCTCAGCTGAGATTGACTGCTAGCAGCTGTGTTATGAGCTAATAATGACTGTTATTACTGTTTTTCTTTGATTCCACAATTAAACTCATCATAATAAGGTGGAATTACTACCAATTTCACACTTTTGAGAAAAGTCATATTTGTCTTAAAGGTAGCAGTACACAGCTTCCAGCCTGTGCACATGGGGGAAATTTCTTCATAAGTAAGGGTAGGGATCAAATTCAGTGTCTAAATACTGTTTGGCAATTATGAAAGCAATATCTTGAATTCAGTGTATTGTTTTTGTGTCATTGTGGAGAAATATGAATTAATTCATGGTCACATGACCTGGATATCAATGGATGTAACTGAAAATACGAAACTACTGCTATGCGAATTTATCGCTACACTTTCTGTTTAAAATAGCTGTCTGACTTCATTTGGATATTGCTAAAAAGTAAACGGCTGGCAGGGGTCAATTTCTAGCCCCTGTCATTTTTGGTAGGTGTACAATAGAGCTGAATGCTGACAATTGTCCTTGCAAATACAGTGTGCTGCCAGGGCTTCCTTGAAAACAGCAAAAAATGGTAAAAAAACGCAGCAGAAGTGGGTGGGGTAGGATTTGTTTACATAGCCACTACATTGGTTGTACAGTGTACAAGTTATAGAAACCAGCTTCAAATTATTCCGTGGCAAGTTACAATGCAGAGATAACACATATGAGAAGGGTTGCAAAGTGTACTATTTGTTATGGCTCAAAAAACTTCGTCCGCTGCGCGTCCGAGTCTCGCCGATAGCTTGGAATAGTGGTTTGCTACCACAGCACAAACATTCACCTTCGTCCACGCGTAACTTTAGGTAGCTTTGCACTAAATACTGGGAGGTACCGGGTTTTATCACTTTTGGACCGAGCTTTTAGTTGCGTTCTAAATTCTAGACTTACTTCCATTGGATATATATCCCATGTTTTATTTCAATGTGAGAACATGATTATAAGGTATAAGGGACTAAAATGATGCATGTTTTATAAATATATCTGCAAGCTCAAAGAAATTTTTGGTGATTTTATATGGTCACTCCTCCTTTAAAAATGTTGGTTTGTATTTACTCCGTCCTAGTAGGTAAACAAACATTGTTGACGGTAACTCGAAAAGCAGCAGATCAAGATGTGGATTTTTTTTCATTCTCTTGTTGGGCTAGGATTGCTCTATAAACAAGTAAGGTTTGAAAAGTTTTGTATGTGTAGTTTTTGTGGGAGCAGGTAAAAGGTTACTATTGTCGCCTATGGAAAACATTTAGTGGAAAGCTCCCTATAGCTATAGGTTGGTAGCTATAAGCAGGTCTGAGAGTTTAGCTATTTCTAAAGACTGTCCATAAAAATAAAGACATTCTTTAAATTTATGGACTCACGTGTCTCTAGAAAGCAATGCAAATCGTAAGAATTTTCAAAAATTAAAAAATCGCAGAATATGTATTATATAAACTTCTTCGTTGCATGATGAATTGCATACACAGAAAGATTTTTCTCTAATCTGTTGTCTAATTTTCGAGTATTTATATAAAACGGCTATGGAAGATATTCTTGTTTATGTTTTCTCCCTTCATGTACTTTACAACAAGTGTGCCACGCATCAGGGTGACATGTTTGATTGATTATAGTGTAAGGGAGAAAACCTGAACTACACAGAATCAATTATTTAGTTTCTTGACAATGGATCATACTCAGTTTTCAGCTACACGCAGATTACCATTAAATAAAGAAGGTTGCATAACATCTGTACTGCGATTTTCGAAATTTTGAAAAAATCTTACGATTAGCATTGCTTTCTACAGACACGCGAGTACAAAAATTTAAAGACTGTCTTTATTTTATACGTTATCAGTATGAAAACACGCCTAAACAAATACATTGTAAACAGTACCTCCGAAAAATCGAAATTTTTAGATGAAAAATTGTAATATTTTTCTTACATCTGCTCAAAATATAGATTGTGGGTACTCGTTAGAACCGCCTCATCGAGGCGGTTCTAACGAGTAGCCACAATCTATAATTTTGAGCAGAAATAAGAAAAATAAGTTTTACACCTTTACACCGTTTTACTATATAAAAGTGGGGTTCAAGGGGGTCAAAATTATATAGGCGTGTTTTCGTGATGTTTCGCACATTGGTGTATTTTCGTGAATATCATTATGGTAACACATCCGTGTGTTATACAGTAGAACGTTGATGGATCGAACACCGATGGCTCGTTTACCATGACTGAGTCGAACCTTTTTTCGAGTCCCTAGGGAATTCGTCCACATAAGTCGTGTGGGATAAAACCGGTGTTTTTCGACTTTTACTGGCAGTAATCCTCAGTGGCTCTAACTACCCCAGTAGAACTTTGATGGTTCGAACACCGGTAGCTCGTTTACCATGACTGAGTCGAACCCTTTTATCGAGTCCCTAGGGAATTCGTCCACATAAGTCGTGTGGGATAATTCCGATGATTTTCGACTTTTATCTTGGCAGTAACCCTCAGTGGCTCGAACTACCCCTGTCTCGAACAGATTTTCGAATTCCTTAAGTTGTTCGAGCTTTCGAGGTTCGACTGTATTATACATGAAAAATATTTTTCACGAAGACAGGCCAGCCATGTTTAATGACGTATTTTATCTGTAAACCGTTTTTAAAATTACGTTAGGCTTCCAATTCCACAAAAATATGTGTCTGCATAGAACGAAGTCCAAATTTTCCAGTCGTATTTAATTGAGATTTTTAGAACATTTCAGAGCGTATGTTTAACTTGAATATTTATATTTCACTTGAAAAAAATACCAGAATAATCGGAGGATGCATGCATATGAAAATGACAAAAAAACAACAACAAAAAAAAACAATGCACGCGAAGTTAACTAGCTGAACAACCATGTCAGAAACAAAGAAATTTATCTATTCATCACGATAACACACCCGCGCGCTGAAAAGACGTCTCTCTCTCTCTCTCTCTCTCTCTCTCTCTCTCTCTCTCCCTCTCTCTCTCTCTCTCTCCGGGCTCTCTCTCTCTCTCTCTCTCTCTCTCTCTCTCGCTAGCTAGCTAGCTAGCTAGCTAGAACTAGAAGTAGCATTTTTCATATGTTCGATATTTTTCTGTTTTCTATTTCAATTGAGGTCTTTCGAATACCCACAATATTTGAGCAGAAGTAAGAAAAATATTACAATTTTTCATCTAAAAATTTCGATTTTTCGGAGGTACTGTTTACAATGTATTTGTATAGGCGTATTTAACTCTCAAATATTGTAAAATGTAAATTAAATCCAAAATATGCCTGTATTTATTACTTCTTTATGTGCCTTTATTCCTTCTATCCTGTGCTATATAATTTATGTGTATGTGTGTGTGTTGTGGATTTAAGGTCATCACTTTGTAATATCTCACTGTTAATTGTGTTAATTAATTGTTATATTTTGTTGCTCAATATACTCATTTTGTAATAAGTGTAAATATTAGAGAGGGCCTCATGGAAGGCTAATTGTGTTACCCTCTGTAATAAAGGCTATTATTATTATTATTATTAATAATTATTATTATTATTATTATTATTATTATTATCAATAATCACAGTTGTCACAAGGGAGGCAAAAACATATACAACAAAATTCCTATATTAAGACCACCTTTAAGACTGTCCAAAACTGGTCTTTAAGACCACTTTTGAACAGTCCCAAAGGTGGTCTCATTCTCGAGGAATTTGTGTGTTGAAAATAAAAGAAAGGACAGCTGAAATCCACAGAAACCGGGATAAATTTTGTTTTATAAGTTGTGCGCACAAGATAGCATCTTGTTCGCACAACTTAATATCTTGTTCGCACAACATATTAAAAAAATCATGTCCCTTCCCGGGTTCCGTAGAAATCATTTAAATGTGCTTTGAAAAGCAGAATTTGTCTTCATTTTAGGTGGTCTTAATAACGGAGTTTTACTGTATTAAGTTAAGCGATATTGAAACATAACCTTATAAGCAAAACTGGGCTTTTGCGACGGACCGCAATTCCTCCCTTCAGTGATATACCTTGGTAGATTATATGCATAGCTTATAGGTTTATCATTACGATGACACACCCGTGTGTCATAGTGCAATTGTTATATCTCCAAAACGGTCATTTTTCTGATGAAAATTTGTGATATTATTATTATTTATTCTCAAAACATAGGTTATGGGTGCTCGTTAGAACCGCCTCATTGAGGCGGTTCTAACGAGTACCCACAACCTATGTATAGGAGCAGAAATAAAGAAAATAATGTATACCCCCGTAAACCCCAGTTTTCTCTATATAAAGTGGGGTTTAGAGGGGTGTTCATTTCACGGATATGTTATCATGATGATCACAACTCTGGACGTGTGATTTGTGTCCCAATCACCTCCTCACCCACACTCAAACCCTCTTGACTGGCGCAAATTATCGGGTACCGCCTCATTCTATCACGTCCACTCTTTCGAGATTTTTGGGGCTTTTTGCTTAAGGTGAATCGAATGGACAGGCCTGCGACCTGTGGAGTAAAGTGCTTAAAAGTTAAATTATCAATAACTTGCTTCGTTTCTAAGCAAAGAGTGCGTATACTTTTGACGTCTTCTGCGATTTTATGGACTATGTACGGGTATTGGAATAATGGTTTGCTGTTTGGAAACCTCGACCCAGCCTGGATGGTCAAGGTCCTTTTAATGTTGCAATGTGTATATTTGTGAATATGTTCAGTTTGTAGCATTAGGTGCGGAAAATTTCACCCATACTCACCATATAGGCGAGATTTTGTTTCAGGCTAAGCTTCATTCCTTTTAACAGGTTTTATGTCGTGAGTGTTTGAATTTTACGTCTCACCAACAGCTACGGTCATACGAAGACGGGACCTCGGTTTAAAATAGAAGTGAAGGCAATGATCGGGAATCGATACAATTAACCCACAGCTCCCATCAGAGACACCAAAGAGAAAGAAACACAAACATGAACCAACTAGACCCTAATGGAAACATCAACAGCGAAAACCCAAAAGGACATTACTTTAATTGGCTGACCCAAACAAAATAATATAAGCGATATACACACTCAAAGACAAGCAATAACAAAAACAAACAGCAAGAAACCACTGAAATGCTGGAGCAAAAGTAAACCAACAGTTAGACTCGGATGGGTCCCGCCAGGGACAGAGCATCAGGCACCAACCAATATTACATAAATTTAGATTCTTTCTAATTCTCAGTAAGCCTTTACGCTGGAACCGTCATAGAACCTGCGGCCTGACCCACCGGCGCGCATTTAAAGAGGGAAGCAAAGTTGCCAACCGCGATTGGGTTAACTATCATGCATGCAGTATGTCGTATAACATTTATGTTGTACCCAATCTTTTTATATCGAAGAATGATTGGGTGCTGAAGTCATTGCAACTACATATTTTTCTGAATTTAAATACCAAGTCACATAAAATTCGGGTTCCGATAGACCTAATTGCAGAAGAATTTTAAGTACATAATTGAATTTTGAAATTAAATCGGAATGGCATCTATAAACTTTTGAAAGGCTTTGCGAAGTTTATGATACCGATAACCCTGATAAAGAAGTTTAGCAGTTAACAATTTAGTACGATTGTTAAAGACTCATCCGAAGGTCTGGAGAAGCCCTGGATCGATCCTGCGACCACTGGTTTACAAGGCGAGTAGCATAACCACTACACCACGGAGGCTTCTAGGGTTTTATGTTGTAAGATGGGGACTCGTCCGGGGTCGGACTTTTTCGCCGAAAATGGCCTCTTGTCGAAATTGGCTTCGCTTCATCATAAATGATAGTTTCCTTAATGAAGGATATTTTACGGACCGTGATTCATCCATTATCTACCGTGTTAGATTATATGACAACTGCGTCAGGGAGTCGACCCTTTGGCTCAATTCATTACGATAACACACCCGTGCGACAAAGTGCCTTTTTCACACCTCCAAAATGGGTACTTTTCTGATGAAAATCTGTGATATTTTTCTTATTTATACTGCAAACATAGGTTGTGGGTGCTCGTTAGAACCGCCTCATTGAGGCGGTTCTAACGGGTACCCACAACCTATGTCTTGGAGCAGAAATAAGAACAATAATGTATACCCCCTTAAACCCCAGTTTTCTCTATATAAAGTGGGGTTTAGGGGGGTCTTCATCTCACGGACTTGTTCACGTGATGGTTAGCGCATTGGCCTTTCACCCGAGCGGCATGGGTTCGAATTCCACCATAGGCGGGATTTGTTCAGCTATGTTTCTTTCCTTTGTTACGGCTTTCCTGTCGTAAGAGCTTCATTTGTCAAAGATCCCTTTAGTAGGTTAGGATTTATGGAAGTTAGGCTGGCTCAGGGTGTTTGGAACAGTGAAGCATTTTCGATAACATTACGATAACACATCCGTGTGATGTAGTGCATTTTTCAAACCTCAAAAAAGATATTTTTTTCTGATGAAAATGTTTGATATTTTCCTTATTTCTGCTCCATACATAGGTTTTGGGTGCTCGTTAGAACCGCCTCATTGAGGCGGTTCTAACGAGTACCCACAACCTATGTCTTGGAGCAGAAATAAGGAAAATAATATTTACCCACCGTAAACCCCAATTTTCTCTATATAAACTGGGGTTTATGGGGGTCTTTATTTCACGGACTTGTTCACGTGATGACATTTAAACTTAGATTAAAAGATATTTTGATTCAGTATTGGCGATCGCGATTAGGAACCTCAATAATGGCGAGATGTTTCATATTTGCAAATTTCCAGTATCAAAACTATTTGAAAGTTTTAAATATTGAAAAAAAAAAAAAAAAAAAGGAAAAGCTTAAATAGCATGCAATTCTTCTCACAGTCTTGAAGTCGAAATGGGTTGTAGGCAAGACCTGATAAAATTCCGTACAATCAAAGAAAATGTAAGTTATGTAATATAGTAGAGGATGTTTACCTTTTTATACCCCACCAAACGATAGTGGTGCGTTATTTTGAAATATCTCCGGTGTATGCCCGTCCGTCCGTATGTCCGTCCGCACCATTTCCAATTAATAACTTGATTATTTTTTTTTCAAGGATTTTTTGTTTCGAATTTAGCATACACATTTATATTGGAGATGTGTGGTTTGGGTTTGTTAATGGGCACAACTCCGTCAACTATTGACAGAGTTATGGTCCTTGTCAGTTCCTAATAATTGGTTTTGGGGCGTTTCGATACCTTGATTATATTCTGTTGCATATACATTGACATATTCATGATATATGGTTGCGGATTGTTAATAGACAAAATCCGTTAACATTTGACAGTTGGGGATTTTTAATAGACAAAATCCGTTAACATTTGACAGAGTTATGGCCATTAACAATTCCAAACAAATGGTGTTTGGACTCTTCTTCCTTTACTAAATGGAATGTATGGATGAAACTTTCACAGATATATAGACCATTAACAGAAGCATATTGCGGACAAAGACAAAAATGGTTCGTTTTTTGCTTGTAGTTCAAGTTCTGTACCAGAGATATAGAAAATAATTGTCACAGATGGATACTGGTTGTCCTATTTCTGAGGTTGTCTGTTCTAGAAACACCTGAAAATGCATGGTTTTGGCCCACAGCGGTGGGGTACCATCCAGTGTTTGCGATGGTTTTACTTTTATTTACTGGAATACCTTCATATGTAGATTTTCGTAAAAAAGTATATCAAACCATATTATCGGAGGAGACCAAAAATACCGTTTGAACTCACCAGACATTAAAAAAGCAGAGTACGTTTGTAGAGAAAGCAATTTCTGTGAAGAAAAGATTTAATAGCCCTAGAACTTCTAATCTTGCATCACGAAAACACGCCTATACGAATACATTGTAAGCTGAAAAAAAACCCGGAAATTTTCAGATGAAAAATTGTGATATTTTTTTTTTTTTTTTGCTCAAAATAAAGATCGTGGGTACCCGTTAGAACCGCCTCATCGAGGCGGTTCTAAGGAGTACCAACAATCTATAATTTTGAGCAGAAATAAGAAAAATAAGGTACATTGTATACCCCAGTTTTACTATATAAAAGTGGGATTCAAGGGAGGCGAGTTTTTGTGATTATACAGACATTTACATACTGAGGGAGGATCTTCTAAGAGTTCATACACTTGTGGGTTAGCAGAGGATGCACCTCACCCTGCAAAGAGGTTGAGATCGTTGCCAATTAAAGTGAAGTTGGCGATTGTATATGTTTACGTATTGTAATTGCTAGCCTGCATTTAATATGTTAAATATCTGCTCAATGGCCGTAATGGCTTGCTGCATGAATAAACTGTTCCATTACATTAAAACTATATTCATTTAAAAGCTAAATCCAAATTGTATCCAACATCTGTTTTCTCAATAAGAATTGTAATTACAGATGTTCCATTGTTAGGCAACTAAATAACGTTGGCTAACTGTCCTGACCACGTATTTTTTTTTCCGGTGCCATGGCAATAAGCGCGATGTGACTGAGTTAAATTATAAACTTTGCAATATCGCAAATGTGTCAAGATGAAATGGTTTAACTACTGTATTTCATGTTGGAAAAATCAAAGTTTTCGTATCAAATTATGACAAAAGTCGCAAAATTCAGCCTCTGGATTTAGGTATGGGTTTCGATATGACATATTCTCAAGCCATCATAAGGACTGTCTCGAATATATTGACTTGAAATTAATGGTTGTGCGAACAGCAGCTATAACCAACAAGTCTGAAAAATAAAGTGTCGCCACCAGCATATTTCTTAGCAACAGAAAAATTAATAAAATTAGAAACTTTGAAAATCATGGGTTCTGCTGGCCGATTTGGCCGAAAAACTTAAAAAAATATTTCAGCAGTAAAGTTCAATTTATAAAAAGACAAAACAGAACAACAATTACCGAATGTGTGTGAAAACAGACTTCATTGATTTTATGGCATTTTAAATGATGTTAATCATGGCCATGATACTCTAGGAACACTTTGTGACGTAACGACATGATAACGTCACACGCCACACGCGGTTTTATTTGACGTGATTGATGGTAGGCAGACATACAAATTTTCAGGAGCACTGCTTGAATAATGAATTTGCTGTAGAGTTTTTTGTTTGTCTGTTTGTATTGGAGTTTTACGGCCCAGTCAACACTATTTTAGGTCATCTTTGGGCCGGTCAGTTAACTTATCCTCACTTTTCCTGGAGCAGAAATAAGAAAAATAAGGTTTGCCCCTGTCAACCGCAGTTTTTCAATATTTTCAGATCACAGGCTGCAATAGTTTTAAAAAAATACTCAGTTTTGACTTTTTCCCATACAAAAGTCAATGTGACCGAATTTGACCTTGGTGTAAAATAAGTCAAGGTCATCCGAGAGTCATTATTTGAACAAAAACTGATGAGTCCCAAATGCTACATGCCAAGATTCATACCAATTGGCATACTGGTTCCGGAGAAGAAGATTTTTGAAGGGTTTTTATCCTTTATGAGCATGACGGCCATCTTGGTAAGGTGACCAAGCTCAAATCAATAAATTTTCCTTTCCTTGTTCCATAAAGTTTTCATATGAAATTTGGTTACACATGGCCTAGTGGTTTCTGTGGATACCAAGTTTAAATTTTCATATCTGAATGACCTTGGACCAAGATCAAGAACCGACATTGACCTTGACTACTCCTGCAGTTTCATCCAGTCATTTAGCTTACTGCAATTAAGGTCTGTATTCTTTACCTTTAAAGGCAGCAAAACATTTCTTATAAGAACACGCCAATGGGACGTCTAGGTAGCGTCGATCGTCATCGTGCCCACGGTTTGGTTGAAGGTGTGCTTTCATACCGCCAAGTTGCAGAGCGTATGGGTTGTTCCCACACTACTTTTGCTCGATTAGTTGAAAGGCACGACGCTACGGGGTCTGTGGTTGATAGACAAAGCCCTGGACGTGAATGTGTTACTACACGTCAGCAGGACCCATACATTGTTTTGGGTCATTTTCGCGACCGATTCAGGACGTCTGTGGAAACTGCCCTGAAGACAGTGGAACCCATATCCTACGCGTAAATGTCTTAATTGTACGGCGGCGTCTCCAGGAACGCGGTATTTCTAGCCAAAAGACGTATAGGCGGAACGTTTTGACGGCGGAACGTCAAATCAGTCGCTATAATTGGTGTCGACAGCGTATCCGATGGACACAACAGCGTTGACGTGGTGTACAATTCACGGACGAGTCCCGTTTTTGTGTTGAAATGTTTGATAGTCGGCGTAAAAAATTGCGTCGACGTGGGGAGCGATTTCAAGACTGTTGTTAAACAGGTGTCACGTTGGGGTGGCGGTAGCGTAATGGTGTGGGGAGGGATCTCATGGCGCCACAAAACCATACTCATCGTTGTTGATGGCAATTTGACGGCACGTCGGTACATCAATGAAATCTTAGAGCCTGTGGTGGTACCGTTTTAACGCAATAATGGTGACTTTACGCTTTTCCAACAAGACAATGCACGTGCTCATTCTGCGAGGCTTACCAGCGACATTTTCAATCAAAATGGTGTGCAAGTTCTTCCTCAGCCTGCGTTTTCGCCGGCTTTAAACTCACTTGAGGAACTTTAGCTCGGACGTCATCCGCCAATCAACCGTCAGCACCTTGCCATGGCGCTACAGGAAGAATGGGGCAACATCACACAAGACCAGATACAGCGTTTAATTCAAAGCATGAGGTGTCGATGTCAAGCAACACTTGATGCTAATTGTTGACTTACCCGGTAGTAGGATATGTGAGTTTGATTTGCCTGGTGTGTGGACTTATTCGAGTCTCCGTATCTCTGCATCCAATGATATGCTGTAACTCTGTAGTGAGTCTGTGGATACGTTAGTGATAATTCATTAAAGGTGATCAAATGCTGGAAATATTGTGAATCAATTAAAATTTGAGGTATAGTACTAGTGGTGAGTATATATAGTTCGAACAAATTGACTTGAGACTGGTGAACTCTATTAACATACTTTCACACCCGACTGAATGCATGTACATGTATTTATCTTCGCCGTCTCCCGAAAATGACGATATTGTTATTCAATACATAGCGGTCGGTAAATGGGTCGCAATTCTCGTGATGCCGAAAATTCACGAGAAGGTTACGAAAGCCGACGTATTAGGCGGTAACAGTGATAAAAAAAAATGCGCACTGTTTCTGTGGTTGCGTTTAGAGTGAGTGAGTGAGTGTTTGAGTTTTACGTCCCACCAACAACTAAGGTCATACGGAGACGGGGCCTCGGTTTATAGACTCATCCGAAAGTCTGGAAAAGCTCGGGATCGATCCTGCGACACCTGGGGCCCGTTGTTCAAAGCATCGTTAGCTTAACGGGCTCGTTAGTGGTCATATTGTTAACTCTTCTAGCAAGTACAATATCGTAAATTTTGGTATTTTGACCATATTTAATAATCAAAGTTTTAAAGATACGTTAACTAACGATGTCGTTAGTTTTGAACAACTGGCCCCAGGTTTACAAGGGTGTAGCGTAACCACTACACCACGCAGGCTTCTGTTGTAGTTGCGTTTACAACTCGAACACGATTTAAAGCTAAATTCTAACACAGCGCGCCTATATAGGCAATGGAAAATAAATGTGTTTTATTCTACAACAAAACACGGCAAGGAAGAGCGTGACGAGTGATGTCATTAATCACTGCAAATTTATGACGTTACTAGTCGATTTCCTTGACGTTGGACGGTGTTACGTCATTTTCTCGCATCGAAAACGTTAGTTTTTTTATTTTTGTTTGATTTGAGGTTTAACGTCCCCGTCAACACTGTAAAGGTCATTTTGGAGACGTCGCTTCCAATTTTGTGGGACTTTTACCCGGCACTGAGATGAAATGACATCTCAAGCCCTGTCGACCAATGAAACCAGTAGGGTTTATTAGCATGGACGGTCTCGAAAACGTTAGAAAAAGGATATAAATGCATGTTTCAGTCGATAATTTTAGCGGGATTTCTTCTAACAATGGCGAAAAGTTGTGAGATTTTGAAGGAAACAACAGCATTATTGCCGATTTTTAGCCTGTTAGAATCGAAATAGATCAGCTCTAGTTTGTGATTTGTTGAGTATTAAATCACAGTTTGTCGGTCAGTTATAAGTAGACAAATCACGCGCGCTACGCGCTCGTGATTTGTCTACTTTACAACTGACCTCCAAACTGTGATTTATTACTCAACAAATCACAGTTAGAGCTGATCTATTTCTTAAATAAAAGGTTTATTCGCAGACATAAAGCGCAGAGAAACGTTTTTTGGAAACAAACCATGCTGTTCCTTCAGTCTCTGTTGTGCAGTGACGTCAGATGCGTTGCACCCTTTGGTGGTACACGAAATAAAATGTCGTTTTATCTTCTACATTATCTCCAGTATTTTGTGGTGACTCGCGTTTTCCATTTGCGGTATAAACTTAATAAAAGACGCTGCTACAATTTAATAGGGGTTCACAAAAGTTCGCCTCCAGCCTCACCATAAATGACACTAACCATGTATAAATAACTGCCACACTAGAGAATCACGGTGGTCGACCGAAATGCAATGGACGTGTAGTCACGCAGTGTACGTATGTTCCATATATTTCAGCATTTTTGAATGTCCTTGATTGTTTGAGGATACGTTTGAGTTTTACGTCTTTGAAACACAAAACACAGATGACCACTTCAGTTATCCAGATAAATGGTCACCTGTAGTGAACTGAAGTTGAAAAAAGAGTTTTCGTGTCATTTATTTACTGAAAAATATCATTTTCAACTCAGCTGAGTACGGAATGCTGTGTGGTATTCACCGTCTATCATCGACACCGGAAATAGAATCTCGATGAATCGATACAAAGCGAAAGTAGGCATGGAGCACGGTGAGTGTAGCCTTTATTCCTGATCTATTTCTGCAAGTGCAGGCTAAATTGATTTCCTTTGTTTTTTTTTTTTTTTTTTTTTTTTTTTTTTTTTGGTTTGGGTTTTACGGCCCTTTCAAGATTATTTCACTCATATCGAGCCGATCGTTAATCAGAGGTGGGCGAAAACCGGAGTACCCGGAGAAAAACCACCTGACCTTCCGTTGCAGAACTTGGCGTCTCACACGTGGCCAGAGCGAGGCTCGAACCTACGGTGGTGAGAGACCTAATGACTAAGAGTCAGCGCTCTTATCCACTAGGCCACGGAGGCCCGTTTGATTTCCTTGAAATAACAGAGCGATTTCTGCAACATTTTATGCGTTTTTCGAAGCTGTATGTTTCGATTTAAAGTCAAGAACACAATGTTTAGGGATGCTTGGTACTGAGTGAAGACCAGCATTTTCGAAAATCGGTTTCAGATTTTATAATTTCTTGATTTATTTTCGCTTAAACTTTCTTTTACCTGTTCACGTTTATAATGGACAGTAAACGAAAACTTTCTCTGGTCATGATTTTATCATGCACTAAGCGTATTTATCAAAAACTAAAAATCCATGTGTACGGCGTTTAGTTGTTTACAACCAGATAGCTGTACGGAATATAGTCAAAAAAGTGTACGGCGAATAGGAATGGCTACTCTTTTATTCAGAATCAGAAATGTTACTGGTGACACGTCAAATGACATTCATACACCAGGATCTGTGATGGGAAGTTAGTCCCTAGCTCTCATTAAAGAGGTAAACTTAGATACACAATCCTCAGCATCTTCAGCTGCTGAAATAATCGAATCGGGAATGGCATTCCAATCTCTAATAGTTCGGGGGAAGTATGATTCTTTATAAATGTCAGCTTTTGCAGTAAGGGTCTGAAACTCCATTCCAATGAAAGACGATTGCATTTAACGGGCTGAAATCTCATGTCCCATTTTCGGGCCCAACATCCTGATCTATCTATATCATTCTGAAGTTTCAGTGAATCATCTGGATCTCTAATTTCCTGGTAGCAAACACAGTCGTCTGCGAACAGTCTTCTTGCTAAGTCAGTGTCAATGGAAACAACATTGATGTACAGGGAGAATAACAGGGGACCAAGAACAGTCCCTTGTGGGACTCCAGACAAAACTGATGCGCACTCTGAAGATTCACCATTAACAACAACAACGCGGATTCTGTAGCAAAGAAAGGAATCTATCCATATGAGAGTATTCCCCCAATGCGATAACCAAATAACTTAGATTTAAGTTGTTCATGTGGTGTGGTGTAAAAAGCTGTCTAGTATAAATGGGTCCGGTATAAATGTGTCTACCTGTCCCCCTTTGTCCAAGATTTTTGCCCAATCATTAATAGTTGTTCTCAACTGAATTTCACAACTATGCCTTTTCCTTAATGCATGTTATCTTTCTGACAAAAGTTTATGTTCATCCAAGTGGGCCATGATGTTCAAGCAATTTACACAGAACACAAGTCAGAGACATAGGGTGATAATTATTATTAAGAGCCCTATCTCCTTTTTTTGAAGAGAGGGCAAATGTTCGCTAAGTGTCATTCGTTGGGGATTTCACCCGTATCAAGAGACTGTTAAAAAGGTGGACAAAAACTGGATCTAACTCCTTTGTAAGTTCCTTCAGGAATCTACGATGTAGCTCATCAGGTCCTAAAGCTTTAGTGGGGTTTAAGCCTTTAAGTAACTTGATCACTCCTGCCGATGGCACAACAACAGTATCCATAAATGGGGCCGATCTTCTTGTCAATGGAACTTCCGTGAACTCAGTTTTATTAAACGCATCATTGAATTGACCAACTAGTTCCCCTGCCCTTTCAGAGTCTGATTCAGCAACCCCGTTCCCTCCACTTTTATTAAGGGGTGGGATACCTTGTCTGTCTTTCATCTGACTATTGATATATCTGTAGAAAATAGAGGTGGAGGCAATGATCAGAAATCGAAACAATCAGTATCAACCCACAGCTCCCATCAGAGACACCAAAGGGAAAGAACCACAGACATGAAACAACAGACCCCAACGGAAACACCAACAGCGGAAAACCAAAAGGACAGCCACCCCTCCCCCACCCCACAAAACGGCCAACAGGCCATCCACAATAAAATAATATAAGCGACACAAACACCCAAAGACAAAGCATAACAAAAATAAACCGCCACAGAAGAATCTCTTGGATTTGCCTTGACATCACCTACTGAGTTATTCACAAACAAATTATGCTGATTTTTTATATATATATATCAGTCTTGATCTCACGTCTCAATGTTTCAAATTTTGTCCGGAGTTTACTACTTCCCGTCTTTTTTGCCTGTGCATGAATCTTATTTCTTCTGCGAAAGAGGAAAAGCATTTATTTCATTCTTTATTGCTAAACGCCAATGATGGACAACTTCATCCCCCCCCCCCAACTTTTAAGGGTATATTGCTCTCCCCGTCCAACCGATCATGCGGAAAAACTATCTATCTATCTATCTATCTATCTATCTATCTATCTATCTATCTATCTATCTATCTATCTATCTATCATCTATCTATCTATCTATCTATCTATCTATCTATCTATCTATCTATCTATCTATCTATCTATCTATCTATCTACTGCGATTGGCCAACCTCGGGAGCTCAGTCGGATGTGCGTCTGACTGGTGATCAGGAGGACGTGGATTCGATACATGCCGGGGTCGGCAACACTCTGTCGTGGAGATTGATCATGAAATCTTTTCTACGGTCATTCTCTCCCTGATTGTCACCCTTTCGCTGATTCAAGAAGAGTAACCGCTTACATATAAGCCTGCACAGTAAAAGTGTGGATAGGTAAACTGTTCGAAAAAAATGACCTAAATAGTGTTGACTGGGCCGTTGAACTGCCCTAAAAACAACGGTTGCGATCGGATACATTTGACCATTACTCTCAGGTGTACATTACACATACTCCAGAGTTGCAGGATGAAAGTATACACAGTAATTATACACCTTTTGCCATGTCATCCCCAATGAGGAACTCATCTGGCACCTCTGGTTGCACCTTTGATTTGGCTTGCAACCTTCCGAGATTGAAAAGCTTCCCATCAAAACGATATCTAATCGGTATACCCTTGTCACCCGCCTGGAAAACATCTTTGTGCATGGAAGCGAACATCATGCTGAACAGTGTTGGGGCTATCACACAACCTTGCTTGACTCCATTTGTCACAGGAATTGGATCTGAGTGAATACATTACATGATTAGTTTAAACAATGGTTTATTAGTGACCGTATATAGTTCACTAATAAACTATTGTTTAAACTCATCATGTAATTACGCAAAGATCTCTAACTTGCATAGGAGATGATTCTCCCTGCACTGGGGTAGAGGGCTCCAGGTAACGCCTCGAATCGATAGACGGTGCATTTTGGGGCATTTATCCAGGCAAATGATACCAGTCAGTGTAGCATGTTTGGACACCGTAACTTTATTACCGCTGCAACTAATCGAACCGCAGAAGCTAGTGAAAGCAGTGCGAGTGGGACTGGCCATGCATCTTTACTCTGTTGTATTCATAGAGCGAAAAGTTTTTAGATGTCTGTTGACATTTTAAGTCTCGTAATGAAGTGTAATCACCTGTAAGTCATGGCCGAAAGTTCCCGTAAGGATTTTAAGTGCATAACCGCCATCTACTCCTTACGAGTCTTCTACGCGTGTATATTTGAACAGGCGTGATTTCATAATTCGCACTTCTTTTTAACCCACAATAACGCCTCTGTGGCAAAATATGGTCTTAAAACTATACATAGTCATTAGTTTCTAACTAACATTACTATATTGTGATGGGTTCTTGCTAATAAGACGAGAGAATGGGTGAAAATTGTTGAAGTGTGTTTATAAAATTCTGATGGCACTGGATAAAGATGTTGTGACAGGCAGGTGAATCTATTGATTTAGCACCAGTTCTTGCCGGCCATTGTTTACATTTCGAAGCAGCACGTTCGACAAAATATAACACCCGACTTTGACAGGACATATATGCAGAGCAGTACAGTCCTCGTGGATGTGAGATAAACATCGGAAGGCCGGTCGCTATACTTTTAAATTGTCATCAGATATAAACATGGAACTATTTGCCGTACACTTTCCTTTACGCTAATTTGCAACAAGCCGTACACTACACTACTATTCGCCGTACAACAGGTAATTTACGTTTAGGCAAACATTTGTGTTGAAAGTACAATTTGAGGCGAGTTTCTTTTGCAAATCATTTTTTCCACCATTGTTCTTTCCGATTAAGTGTAAAAACTTCAGTAGAAAGGCATAAACATTAAACAAAACAACAACGAACTTGCCAAATCCATTTTGTTCACGGTACCAGCTGACGAATATTCGGCCTGTAATTGCACAATTGTGCGTTTTATAAGAAAACACTTCTCCTGGCAGCAGAAAATTATGTCCACTACTGATATTCGATAACAGTAATCTTAACCTAAAGCTTACAAGCAGTAAAATAATCCATTTTCAAGAGGCACTCCTTCACCTGCAGCTATTACTTTCGATTCACCGGGATTCTATTTCCGGTGTAGATGGTAGACGGTGGTATTGTGATCATGCATTTGTCGTCGCCTAAGTGCGTCGTTCGTCGTGCGTATTATAAACATGCACCTTTTTTTTATCCATTTAAGCCAACACTTTCATCACGAAGACATGCCTATATAATTTTGACCCCCCTTGAACCCCACTTTTATACATTAAAACTGGGGTTTGCTGGGGTAAACCTTCGTTTTCTTATTTCTGCTCTAAAATATAGATTGTGGGTACTCGTTAGGACCGCCTCGATGAGAGGCGGTTCTAACGAGTACCCACAATCTATATTTTGAGCAGAAATAAGAAAAATATCACAATTTTTCATCTTAAAAATTTCATTTTTTCGGCGTTAAGGGTTACAATGTATTTGTATAGGCCTGTCTTCGTAATGTGTGCTTCAGTTTTCGTGAAAATTAAACGAGAAAAGATACTTCAGCAACCGATCGAATCAGAAACAAACGGCTATCCGAAACATCATAGGGAAAGACGGACAAACACAAAAGAAAAATAGCGGTGGTTCCGCTAACATGCCGAAACAAATTAGGGTCGGTAGGAGGATTAATCTTTCTTTTTTTTATGTCAACTTTTTATTTGATGGAAAAAGAGCAAACATCTTTAAAAGGACCTGAAAACATTCAAATTATGAGGTTTAGAGAATCAAGGAAGCCAAAGAACAGGATTTTAGTTTTGCTTTTTTGACAGTTTTATGATAGTCTATCAAAAGTGCTAGAAAATATTAAGGTACGTAGGTAAGAAAATCTTTTTATTGATTTTTTTCTGGATGACCATAGAAATTGCAGGGTTTGCACCAAAAATCAGGGTCGGTCGGGATGGCGGAAACACAGCTATTCTTTTAGGGTTAAACGAACAACAAAGTCACAGGCGACTCCCCGAGCCAGCAGCCCTTTCATCACGAAAACACGCCTATATAATGTTGGCCCCCTTGAACCCCAGTTTTATATGGTAAAACTGGGGTTTACAGGGGTAAACCTTATTTTTCTTATTTCTGCTCTAAAATATAGACTGTGAGTACTCGTAGAACCGCCTCGATGAGGCGGTTCTAACGAGTACCCACAATCTATATTATGAGCAGATATAAGAAAAATATCACAATTTTTCATCGCCAAATCTTCATTTTTCGGCGAAGAAAATTACTCTGTATTTGTATAGGCGTGTTTTCGTAATGTTCCAAACAGGGGGCAACTAAATCACCTCCACTGATTTGTTTGTTTGTTTGTATTGGAGTTTTACGGCCCAGTCAACACTATTTAGGTCATTTTTGAGCCGGTCAGTTTACCTATCAACACTTTCCTGGACAGGCTTATACGTAAGCGGACACCTCCCCTGAACTAAATTATTTGGTCACACGCAAGTGTTACAATGTAAAATGAAAACGTTTAAAAACTGATAAACACTGAACATATAACAAATAAAACCACAACGAAAGTACATTGAATCGCCCTGGGACGGCAGTAATAATTACCGGGCTGGTTAAACCGGTTTCATCACGAAAACACGCCTTTATAACATTGATCCCCTTGAACCCCACTTTTTATTTGGTAAAACAGGGGTTTATAGGGGTAAACCTTATTTTTCTTATTTCTCTCTAAAATATAGACCGCGGTTCTAATTTGATTTTGAGCAGAAATAAGGAAAATATCACAATTTTTCATCTTCAAATTTTAGTTTTTCACCGGTAAAGATTACAATGTATTTGTATAGGCGTGTTTTCGTAATGGAAACCACAACGAAAGTACATTGTATCGCCCTGGGACGGCAGTAATAATTACCGGGCTTACGGCGCCCCAATTTTCATCCCCATTTTCCTTCGTGGTTTACATAATAAAGCCGGCCGCTCGGACGAGAGCCTTAATATTGATTTGTTTGTTTGATTTGAGGTTTAAGGTTCCCGTCAACGCTGTCAATGTCATTTTGGAGACGTCGCTTCCAATTTTGTGGGACTTTTACCCGACATTGAGATGAAATGACATCTCAAGCCCTGCCGCCCAATGAAACCAATAGGGTTTATAAGCATGGACGGGCCGACTCGTACCGCTTTGCCTGGGCAGGCTTAGATCCTCTAAGCGGTTAATATTGATGGCCTCTCGGTCAAGCTTAAATATGGGTCATGTCGGATCAAATACCTAGTCACTAGTGTACTCTACATGCTATAGTTTGAGTCTGTTCGTCTTGAAACTTCATCTAAATGTTTGTCTTAATGATATTTAGTTTAAATTTAGATATGAATCAATTGGAATCAAAACAAGGTAACTAGTATTTTTTTTTTATCTTGTATGAATTTTTTGGCCAAAGTTTAGCTTCAAACTGGATATGGGTCATATTGGGTCAAAAATTTAGGTCATCGGGTCAAATTTCTTAAGAAGCTTCTATGCTCTCAAAAGGCAACAGTGTCGAACTTATTTTCATGAAACTTCACATCACGTGAACAAGTCCGTGAAATGAATACCCCCATAACCCCAATTTATATAGAGAAAACTAGGGTTTACGGGGGTATACATTGCACGACCCGCAGAAAGAGCGACCGACTGAAGTCGGTTGATTTTCTAAGAATGCCCTAAAATCACCGTGTCATTATGTCATTCTGTCATTCTGTCAGTCTGTCTGTCCGTCCGTAACCCGTTTGTGAAAATTGGTGATAGTGACTTAATCGCTTGGAATATTTAAACAATTTTCGGCATACTGATAGATATCAATGAGATCTAACCAATGAACTTGCGAAATATTACATTTCATTTAGTATAGCCTCGCCGAGGCGAAAAAATGTGAAAATTTTTGAACTGCTTCTCCTCGGAAACCGTTGGGCCGATTGAAGTCAAATTTCATATGGAGCCTCTATGGGATGGGGGAAACCAAAATTTGCTCATGGAGTCCAGGTCACATGACCAAAATGGCCGCCAAGCCCATATATGGTAATTATTTCTCTTCTTTCTGCTCCAAGACAGAGGTTGTGGGTGCTCGTTAGAACCGCCTCATTGAGGCGGTTCTAACGAGCACTCACAACCTATGTTTGCAGTAAACATAAGACAAATGCTACGGATTTTCATAATAAAAGTAGCCATTTTGGAGATGTGAAACAATTCACTTTACCGCACGGGTAGGTTAGCGTAATGATCAGACTGTTTGCTTTGGTGTTGTCCTGATCTCGATTAACTATGGACCATGTACGGGTGATAACTATGCCACTTGGCCAAAAGTCTATAAAATTGTGTATGCATCATAGCCGCTAAATGTGACTATAGTGAGCGATTAAGGTTCATCTTGACCCTCTTGTTTCATTAACCAGAACTGATACGGTGTAAGTAGGTTTCGTTCGTTCTGGATGTATGCAATACGAATGCCAGCTGATTAAGCAATATCTCAATGTATATCCTGTTTTTTTTTATGTCCGTGAAGTTGTCTACTTTTTCCTTTTTCCTTATTCGAATGTGAAGTTGTCTCCTTTTTCCTTTTTCCTTTTTCCTTATTCGAATGTGAAGTTGTCTCCTTTTTCCTTTTTCCTTTTTCCTTATTCGAATGTGAAGTTGTCTCCTTTTTCCTTTTTCCTTATTCGAATGTGAAGTTGTCTCCTTATTCCTTTTTCCTTATTCATCTGAGTATTTCCTTATTCGATTCCTTACGAAAAATGATGAAATTAACCCTCCAAGGGCATTTTTCCTTATTCCACCAAGTTTTTCCTTATTCGTTTTCTTGTAGAAAACGATGAAATAAACTCGTTTACGTGTCTTACCTGATTCATCTGAGTATTTCCTTATTCGATTCCTTACGAAAAATGATGAAATTAACTCTCCCAGGGCATTTTTCCTTATTCGACCAAGTTTTTCCTTATTCGTTTTCTTATAGAAAACGATGAAATAAACTCGTTCAGGTGTCTTACCTGATTCATCTGAGTATTTCCTTATTCGATTCCTTACGAAAAATGATGAAACTAACCCTCCTAGGGCATTTTTCCTTATTCGACCAAGTTTTTCCTTATTCGTTTCCTTATAGAAAACGATCAAATAAACTCGTTCAGGGGTCTTACCTGATTCATCTGAGTACTTTTTGATTCGATTCCTCACGAAAAATGATGAAACTAAGCCTCTTAGGGCATTTTTCCTTATTCGACCAAGTTTTTCCTTATTCGTTTTCTTATAGAAAACGATGAAATAAACTCGTTTAGGGGTCTTATCTGATTAATTTGAGTACTTTGTTATTCGATTCCTTAAGAAAAATGATGAAAGTAACCCTCCCAGGGCATTTTTCCTTATTCGACCAAGTTTTTCCTTATTCGCTTTCTTAAAGAAAACGATGAAATAAACCCGTTCAGGGGTCTTACCTGATTCATTTGAGTACTTTCTTATTCGATTCCTTACAAAAAATGATGAAATTAACCCTCCCAAGGTATTTTTCCTTATTCGACCAAGTTTTTCCTTATTCGTTTTCTTATAGAAAACGATGAAATAAACTCGTTTAGGGGTCTCATCTGATTAATTTGAGTACTTTGTTATTCGATTCCTTAAGAAAAATGATGAAAGTAACCCTCCCAGGGCATTTTTCCTTATTCGACCAAGTTTTTCCTTATTCGTTTTCTTATAGAAAACGATAAAATAAACACGTTCAGGTGTCTTTCCTGATTAATCTGAGCATTTCCGTATTCGATTCCTCACGAAAAATGACGAAACCAACCCTCCCAGCGCATTTTTCCTTATTCGACCAAGTTTTTCCTTATTCGTTTTCTTATAGAAAACGATGAAATAAACTCGTTCAGGGGTCTTATCTGATTTCGATTCCTTAAGAAAAATGATGAAAGTAACCCTCCCAGGGCATTTTTCCTTATTCGACCAAGTTTGTCCTTATTCGTTTTCTTATAGAAAACGATAAAATAAACTCGTTCAGGTGTCTTTCCCGATTAATCTGAGCATTTCCTTATTCGATTCCTTATGAAAAATGATGAAACTAACCCTCCGAGGGCCTTTTTCCTTATTCGACCAAGTTTTTCCTTATTCGTTTTCTTGTCGGAAACGATGAAATAAACTCGTTCATGTGTCTTACCTGATTCATCTGAGTATTTTCTAATTCGATTCCTTACGAAAAATGATGAAATTAACTCTCCCAGGGCATTTTTCCTTATTCGACCAAGTTTTTCCTTATTCGTTTTCTTATAGAAAACGATGAAATAAACTCGTTCAGGTGTCTTACCTGATTCATCTGAGTATTTCCTTATTCGATTCCTTACGAAAAATGATGAAACTAACCCTCCTAGGGCATTTTTCCTTATTCGACCAAGTTTTTCCTTATTCGTTTCCTTATAGAAAACGATCAAATAAACTCGTTCAGGGGTCTTACCTGATTCATCTGAGTACTTTTTGATTCGATTCCTCACGAAAAATGATGAAACTAAGCCTCTTAGGGCATTTTTCCTTATTCGACCAAGTTTTTCCTTATTCGTTTCCTTATAGAAAACGATCAAATAAACTCGTTCAGGGGTCTTACCTGATTCATCTGAGTACTTTTTGATTCGATTCCTCACGAAAAATGATGAAACTAAGCATCTTAGGGCATTTTTCCTTATTCGACCAAGTTTTTCCTTATTCGTTTTCTTGTAGGAAACGATGAAATAAACTCGTTCATGTGTCTTACCTGATTCATCTGAGTATTTTCTAATTCGATTCCTTACGAAAAATGATGAAATTAATCCTCCCAGGGCATTTTTCCTTATTCGACCAAGTTTTTCCTTATTCGCTTTCTTAAAGAAAACGATGAAATAAACCCGTTCAGGGGTCTTACTTGATTCATTTGAGTACTTTCTTATTCGATTCCTTACGAAAAATGATGAAATTAACCCTCCCAGGGTATTTTTCCTTATTCGACCAAGTTTTTCCTTATTCGTTTTCTTATAGAAAACGATAAAATAAACTCGTTCAGGTGTCTTTCCTGATTCACCTGAGTATGTTCTTATTCGATTCCTTACGAAAAATGTTGAAATTAACTCTCCCAGGGCATTTTTCCTTATTCGACCAAGTTTTTCCTTATTCGTTTTCTTATAGAAAACGATGAAATAAACTCGTTTAGGGGTCTTATCTGATTAATTTGAGTACTTTGTTATTCGATTCCTTAAGAAAAATGATGAAAGTAACCCTCCCAGGGCATTTTTCCTTATTCGACCAAGTTTTTCCTTATTCGTTTTCTTATAGGAAACGATGAAATAAACTCGTTTAGGGGTCTTATCTGATTAATTTGAGTACTTTGTTATTCGATTCCTTAAGAAAAATGATGAAAGTAACCCTCCCAGGGCATTTTTCCTTATTCGACCAAGTTTTTCCTTATTCGTTTTCTTATAGAAAACGATAAAATAAACACGTTCAGGTGTCTTTCCTGATGAATCTGAGCATTTCCGTATTCGATTCCTTACGAAAAATGACGAAACCAACCCTCCCAGCGCATTTTTCCTTATTCGACCAAGTTTTTCCTTATTCGTTTTCTTATAGAAAACGATGAAATAAACTCGTTCAGGGGTCTTATCTGATTCATTTGAGTACTTTCTTATTCGATTCCTTAAGAAAAATGATGAAAGTAACCCTCCCAGGGCATTTTTCCTTATTCGACCAAGTTTGTCCTTATTCGTTTTCTTATAGAAAACGAAAAAATAAACTCATTCAGGTGTCTTTCCTGATTAATCTGAGCATTTCCTTATTCGATTCCTTATGAAAAATGATGAAACTAACCCTCCCAGGGCATTTTTCCTTATTCGACCAAGTTTTTCCTTATTCGTTTTCTTATAGAAAACGATAAAATAAACTCGTTCAGGTGTCTTTCCTGATTAATCTGAGCATTCCCTTATTCGATTCCTTATGACAAATGAGGAAACTAACCCTCCCAGGGCATTTTTCCTTATTCGACCAAGTTTTTCCTTATTCGCTTTCTTAAAGAAAACGATGAAATAAACCCGTTCAGGGGTCTTACCTGATTCATTTGAGTACTTTCTTATTCGATTCCTTACAAAAAATGATGAAATTAACCCTCCCAAGGTATTTTTCCTTATTCGACCAAGTTTTTCCTTATTCGTTTTCTTATAGAAAACGATAAAATAAACTCGTTCAGGTGTCTTTCCTGATTAATCTGAGCATTCCCTTATTCGATTCCTTATGACAAATGATGAAATTAATCCTCCCAGGGCATTTTTCCTTATTCGACCAAATTTTTCCTTATTCGCTTTCTTAAAGAAAACGATGAAATAAACCCGTTCAGGGGTCTTACCTGATTCATTTGAGTACTTTCTTATTCGATTCCTTACGAAATATGTTGAAATTAGCTCTCCCAGGGCATTTTTCCTTATTCGACCAAGTTTTTCCTTATTCGTTTTCTTATAGAAAACGATGAAATAAACTCGTTTAGGGGTCTTATCTGATTCACCTGAGTACTTTGTTATTCGATTCCTTAAGAAAAATGATGAAAGTAACCCTCCCAGGGCATTTTTCCTTATTCGACCAAGTTTTTCCTTATTCGTTTTCTATAAGAAAACGATACAATAAACACGTTCAGGTGTCTTTCCTGATTAATCTGAGCATTTCCGTATTCGATTCCTTACGAAAAATGACGAAACCAACCCTCCCAGCGCATTTTTTTACTTATTCGACCAAGTTTTTCCTTATTCGTTTTCTTATAGAAAACGATGAAATAAACTCGTTCAGGGGTCTTATCTGATTCATTTGAGTACTTTCTTATTCGATTCCTTAAGAAAAATGATGAAAGTAACCCTCCCAGGGCATTTTTCCTTATTCGACCAAGTTTGTCCTTATTCGTTTTCTTATAGAAAAAGATAAAATAAACTCGTTCAGGTGTCTTTCCTGATTAATCTGAGCATTTCCTTATTCGATTCCTTATGAAAAATGATGAAACTAACCCTCCGAGCGCATTTTTCCTTATTCGACCAAGTTTTTCCTTATTCGTTTTCTCAATGCCGTTTAACCATTAACCGACTGACGCTTATGACCCACCAAGAGGGTTGACGCGTCGTTAAACACGAAATCATCATCAATCATTATTCGTTTTCTTGTCGGAAACGATGAAATAAACTCGTTCATGTGTCTTACCTGATTCATTTGAGTATTTTCTAATTCGATTCCTTACGAAAAATGATGAAATTAATCCTCCCAGGGCATTTTTCCTTATTCGACCAAGTTTTTCCTTATTCGTTTTCTTATAGAAAACGATCAAATAAACCCGTTCTGGGGTCTTACCTGATTCATTTGAGTACTTTCTTATTCGATTCCTTACGAAAAATGATGAAATTAACCCTCCCATGGCATTTGTCCTTATTCGACCAAGTTTTTCCTTGTTCGTTTTCTTATAGAAAACGATAAAATAAACTCGTTCAGGTGTCTTTCCTGATTAATCTGACCATTTCCGTATTCGATTCCTTACGAAAAATGTTGAAATTAACTCTCCCTGGGCATTTTTCCTTATTCGACCAAGTTTTTCCTTATTCGTTTTCTTATAGAAAACGATGAAATAAACTCGTTTAGGGGTCTTATCTGATTAATTTGAGTACTTTGTTATTCGATTCCTTAAGAAAAATGATGAAAGTAACCCTCCCAGGGCATTTTTCCTTATTCGACCAAGTTTTTCCTTATTCGTTTTCTTATAGAAAACGATAAAATAAACACGTTCAGGTGTCTTTCCTGATTAATCTGAGCATTTCCGTATTCGATTCCTTACGAAAAATGACGAAACCAACCCTCCCAGCGCATTTTTCCTTATTCGACCAAGTTTTTCCTTATTCGTTTTCTTATAGAAAACGATGAAATAAACTCGTTCAGGGGTCTTATCTGATTTCGATTCCTTAAGAAAAATGATGAAAGTAACCCTCCCAGGGCATTTTTCCTTATTCGACCAAGTTTGTCCTTATTCGTTTTCTTATAGAAAACGATAAAATAAACTCGTTCAGGTGTCTTTCCTGATTTATCTGAGCATTTCCTTATTCGATTCCTTATGAAAAATGATGAAACTAACCCTCCGAGGGCATTTTTCCTTATTCGACCAAGTTTTTCCTTATTCGTTTTCTTGTCGGAAACGATGAAATAAACTCGTTCATGTGTCTTACCTGATTCATCTGAGTATTTTCTAATTCGATTCCTTACGAAAAATGATGAAATTAATCCTCCCAGGGCATTTTTCCTTATTCGACCAAGTTTTTCCTTATTCGTTTTCTTATAGAAAACGATGAAATAAACCCGTTCTGGGGTCTTACCTGATTCATTTGAGTACTTTCTTATTCGATTCCTTACGAAAAATGATGAAATTAACCCTCCCAGGGCATTTTTCCTTATTCGACCAAGTTTTTCCTTATTCGTTTTCTTATAGAAAACGATAAAATAAACTCGTTCAGGTGTCTTTCCTGATTCATCTGAGTATGTTCTTATTCGATTCCTTACGAAAAATGTTGAAATTAACTCTCCCTGGGCATTTTTCCTTATTCGACCAAGTTTTTCCTTATTCGTTTTCTTATAGAAAACGATGAAATAAACTCGTTTAGGTGTCTTATCTGATTAATTTGAGTACTTTGTTATTCGATTCCTTAAGAAATATGATGAAAGTAACCCTCCCAGGGCATTTTTCCTTATTCGACCAAGTTTTTCCTTATTCGTTTTCTTATAGAAAACGATAAAATAAACACGTTCAGGTGTCTTTCCTGATTAATCTGATCATTTCCGTATTCGATTCCTTACGAAAAATGACGAAACCAACCCTCCCAGCGCATTTTTCCTTATTCGACCAAGTTTTTCCTTATTCGTTTTCTTATAGAAAACGATGAAATAAACTCGTTCAGGGGTCTTATCTGATTCATTTGTGTACTTTCTTATTCGATTCCTTAAGAAAAATGATGAAAGTAACCCTCCCAGGGCATTTTTCCTTATTCGACCAAGTTTGTCCTTATTCGTTTTCTTATAGAAAACGATAAAATAAACTCGTTCAGGTGTCTTTCCTGATTAATCTGAGCATTTCCTTATTCGATTCCTTATGAAAAATGATGAAACTAACCCTCCAAGGGCATTTTTCCTTATTCGACCAAGTTTTTCCTTATTCGTTTTCTTGTAGGAAACGATGAAATAAACTCGTTCATGTGTCTTACCTGATTCATCTGAGTATTTTTTAATTCGATTCCTTACGAAAAGTGATGAAATTAATCCTCCCAGGGCATTTTTCCTTATTCGACCAAGTTTTTCCTTATTCGTTTTCTTATAGAAAACGATGAAATAAACTCGTTCAGGGGTCTTATCTGATTCATTTGAGTACTTTCTTATTCGATTCCTTAAGAAAAATGATGAAATTAACCCTCCCAGGGCATTTTTCCTTATTCGACCAAGTTTTTCCTTATTCGTTTTCTTATAGAAAACGATGAAATAAACTCGTTCAGGGGTCTTATCTGATTCATTTGAGTACTTTCTTATTCGATTCCTTAAGAAAAATGATGAAATTAACCCTCCCAGGGCATTTTTCCTTATTCGACCAAGTTTTTCCTTATTCGTTTTCTTATAGAAAACGATAAAATAAACTCGTTCAGGTGTCTTTCCTGATTAATCTGACCATTTCCGTATTCGATTCCTTACGAAAAATGTTGAAATTAACTCTCCCTGGGCATTTTTCCTTATTCGACCAAGTTTTTCCTTATTCGTTTTCTTATAGAAAACGATGAAATAAACTCGTTTAGGGGTCTTATCTGATTAATTTGAGTACTTTGTTATTCGATTCCTTAAGAAAAATGATGAAAGTAACCCTCCCAGGGCATTTTTCCTTATTCGACCAAGTTTTTCCTTATTCGTTTTCTTATAGAAAACGATAAAATAAACACGTTCAGGTGTCTTTCCTGATTAATCTGAGCATTTCCGTATTCGATTCCTTACGAAAAATGACGAAACCAACCCTCCCAGTGCATTTTTCCTTATTCGACCAAGTTTTTCCTTATTCGTTTTCTTATCGAAAACGATAAAATAAACTCGTTCAGGTGTCTTTCCTGATTCATCTGAGTATGTTCTTATTCGATTCCTTACCAAAAATGTTGAAATTAACTCTCCCAGGGCATTTTTCCTTATTCGACCAAGTTTTTCCTTATTCGTTTTCTTATAGAAAACGATGAAATTAACTCGTTTAGGGGTCTAATCTGATTAATTTGAGTACTTTGTTATTCGATTCCTTAAGAAAAATGATGAAAGTAACCCTCCCAGGGCATTTTTCCTTATTCGACCAAGTTTTTCCTTATTCGTTTTCTTATAGAAAACGATAAAATAAACACGTTCAGGTGTCTTTCCTGATTAATCTGAGCATTTCCGTATTCGATTCCTTACGAAAAATGACGAAACCAACCCTCCCAGTGCATTTTTCCTTATTCGACCAAGTTTTTCCTTATTCGCTTTCTTATAGAAAACGATGAAATAAACCCGTTCAGTGGTCTTTCCTGATTCATTTGAGTACTTTCTTATTCGATTCCTTACGAAAAATGATGAAATTAACCCTCCCAGGGCATTTTTCCTTATTCGACCAAGTTTTTCCTTATTCGTTTTCTTATAGAAAACGATGAAATAAACTCGTTCAGGTGTCTTTCCTGATTCATCTGAGTATGTTCTTATTCGATTCTTTATGAAAAATGATGAAACTAACCCTCCACGGGCATTTTTCCTTATTCGACCAAGTTTTTCCTTATTCGTTTTCTTGTAGGAAACGATGAAATAAACTCGTTCATGTGTCTTACCTGATTCATCTGAGTATTTTCTAATTCGATTCCTTACAAAAATGATGAAATTAATCCTCCCAGGGCATTTTTCCTTATTCGACCAAGTTTTTCCTTATTCGTTTTCCTATAGAAAACGATGAAATAAACTCGTTCAGGGGTCTTATCTGATTCATTTGAGTACTTTCTTATTCGATTCCTTAAGAAAAATGATGAAAGTAACCCTCCCAGTGCATTTTTCCTTATTCGACCAAGTTTGTCCTTATTCGTTTTCTTATAGAAAACGATAAAATAAACTCGTTCAGGTGTCTTACCTGATTCATCTGAGTATTTTCTAATTCGATTCCTTACGAAAAATGATGAAACTAAGTCTCTTAGGGCATTTTTCCTTATTCGACCAAGTTTTTCCTTATTCGTTTTCTTATAGAAAATGATGAAATAAACTCGTTCAGGTGTCTTTCCTGATTCATCTGTGTACTTTCTTATTCGATTCCTTACGAAAAATTGATCAAACAAACCCTCCCATGGCATTTTTCCTTATTCGACAAAGTTTTTCCTTATTCGTTTTCTTATAGAAAACGATGAAATGAACTCGTTCAGGTGTATTTCCTGATTCATTTGAGTACTTTCTTATTGGATTCCGTATGCATAATGATTAAACTAACCCTCCCAGGGCATTTTTCCTTATTCGCCGAAGTTATTCCTTATTCGTTTTCTTATAGAAAACGATAAAATAAACTCGTTCATGTGTCTTTCCTGATTCATCTGAGTATTTCCTTACTCAATTCTTTAAGAAAAATGATGAAAATATCCCTCCCAGGGCATTTTTTCTCATCCGACCAAGTTTTTCCTTATTCGTTTTCTTATAGAAGACGATGAAATAAACTCGTCCAGGGGTCTTACCTGATTCATCTGAGTTTTTCCTTAGTCGATTCCTTACGAAAAATGATGAAACTAACCCTCCCATGGGCATTTTTCCTTATTCGACCAAGTTTTTCCTTATTCGTTTTCTTATAGAAAACGATGAAATAAACTCGTTCAGGTGTCTTTCCTGATTCACCTGCGTATTTCCTTAGTCGATTCCTTACGAAAAATGATGAAATTAACCCTCATAGGGCATTTTTCCTTATTCGACCTAGTTTTTCCTTATTCGTTTTCTTATAGAAAATGATTAAATAAACTCGTTCAAGTGTCTTTTCTGATTCATCTGAGTATGTCCTTAGTCGATTCCTTACGAAAAAGGACGAAATTTACCCTCCCAGGGCATTTCTCCTTATTCGACCAAGTTTTTCCTTATTCGTTTTCTTATAGAAAACGATGAAATAAACTCGTTAAAGTGCCTTTCCTGATTCATCTGAGTATTTCCTTATTCGATTCCTTGCGAAAAATTAGGAAATTAATCCACCCAGGTCATTTTTCCTTATTCGACCAAGTTTTTCCTTATTCGTTTTCTTATAGAAAACGATGAAATAAACTCGTTCAGATGTCTTTCCTGATTCATCTGAGTACTTTCTTATTCGGTTCCTTACGAATAATGATTAAACTAACCCTCCCAGGGCATTTTTCCTTATTCGCCCAAGTTTTTCCTTATTCGTTTTCTTATAGAAAGCGATGAAATAAACTCGTTCAGGTGTCTTTCCTGATTCATCTGAGTATTTTCTTATTCGATTCCTTAAGAAAAATGATGAAATTATCCCTCCCATGGCATTTTTCCTTATTCGACCAAGTTTTTCCTTATTCGTTTTCTTATAGAAAACGATGAAATAAACTCTTTCAGGTGTCTTTCTTGATTCATGTGAGTATCTCTGGTATCCCCCAGAAAACTTGATTATTTCTACGCTGTTGAGCCTCCGAATCATTCGACTTGTAAGCGAGTAATTCCGACATATCGCTATTTGAGTCAACCTGACTACGGATTTCACGGATCTTGCCTTCTGCGCGCGTTAACCTGTCGCTGAACCAGGGTTCGATAAATGTACATATCTACATATACATGTTTACATATCTTGTAAAGAAACTAATATTTTAGTCAAAGTTTTCATCATTACTCAATGATTTAAACTGATCTAAGAAAAGATCGACAGAAGAAAGTGGAGAATGAGGTAAGCTAGTAAATCTCCCACCTGCAGATGCCGGGGAAGCCGTAGAATCAGTAGATACACGCGCGCGTTTGGTCGATGGTCGTGATTTTTGGCGTGTCTGTGGGCGTGTACCCCTCTAGGATTGAAACCAACATTTCGACGTGGCGGTTTCTTTGCCACAGTATTAGACATTTTCCACAAATTCGGAATACGGATACCAAAGCCGATGACAGAGTGAAACGCTGGGATATTTAACTGTAATTTATTTATATTAAGAGGGGGTCTAGCGAAACCGAGAAAGCAGTGTATTTAACGCAAAAGTGATTGTTTGGGGACTTTGTCCTTTAATATGAAGTCCTTCAACCCAGCAATGCCACCATGCTGGCTCCACATAGGCTCAAACAGGGCTCACTGACGCCAACGCCGATACAAACGGAAGTCGCACCGAGTCATTTTTGTTTGTTTGTATCTGGGTTAACGGCCCGGTCAACATTAGTTAGGTCATTTTAAGGCGGTCAGTTACCTATCCACACTTTGCCTGGACAAGTTTATCATTAAGCAGAACACCAGTACAGTGCACATTCTTTCGCCAGAACAAGAACTGACAACTGCCCTTCTTAAATCAGCGGAAGGGAGATAATGACAGTAGAAAAAATTTCTTGATCAATCTCCACGAAAGAATGTTGTAGACCCCGGCAGGAATCGAACCCGCGTCCTCCCGATGCCAGTCAGACGCGCACCCGACTGAGCTACCGAGTCCGGGCCACATGAGCGAGGTCTCTGTTTAATGTTTGTTTAAAGGACCTGTTGCAGTGGCCCACCGAAACAGCAATTTTCAAGAGTAAACAAATCTATGATAAAACATTACAAAAGGTGACCCTGATAACTTAAGTTCATAATTCTGGGGATCATTGCCTCAAATAAAAGCGTTTTCACACATCATAAAAGCGTTTTCACACATCATTCATTCCGCCCCGCCCATAGGGGCTTGAAGAAATATATGGGCTGCACGATGCTTCCACGCAGAGTTGATACCGACCGCACATTAGTACTGGTAATCTGCTTGGAAGGTCTAAGCTTGCCCAGGAAAACTGCTGCGAGTCGGCCCGTCCATGCATATAAACCCTATTGGCTTTATTGGGCGACAGGGATTGAGATGTCGTTTCATCTCAATGTCGGGTAAAAGTCCCACGAAATTGGAAGCAACGCCTCCAAAATGACCTAAATAGTGTTGACGGGGACGTTAAACCTCAAATCAAACAAATCAAACAAACACATCATTCATTGATTGAATACATGTACTGTCAATGGCGTTTAACATTGAGTCTATGGAGAATTTACACACCCCAATGTAAATCAAATCTAAATTTAGCATTCGTCCACATTGTAAACCACGATAAACTTAATATGAAAACATTCAACTGATAATTGCCTTCAATGAAATGCCAACTTATATTTGGTTTAAGATGTGGACAATACTGGAAGAAAACTTTTTAGGAAAAATTCACGTTAAAAATCAACCATAATCAAGGTACTAAGGGTACTGAATCCGACACAGAGATATTGTGGTTTTATATGTTTACTTGTCTTGTTTGTGTTTAACGTCCCCTTAAGCAATATATAAGAAGTTTTTGAGTTGTTGCTTCAATTTGGTGGGAACATTTTCCGACATTGAGATGAAATGACATCTCAAGCCCCGTCGACCAATTAAACAAATACGGCTTATTAGCATTGTTTTGTCTGGGCAGGCTTAAGTCCTCTGAGCGGTTTACCAGTACTCATGTGGGGTGGGATTCAGCTCTGCATGGAAGCATCATGAAGCCCATATATTTATTGCAGTCCAGATTGGAGGGTGGGGATTGGGCAGCGTTACAATGATTATAAGCAGTTTAAATGGTGTCTGATAAACACAGAGGTCTTTGTTGGGTATGGGAGAGGGGGAAATGCAAATGGGGGGGGGGGAGAAAGAGGGGGAGAAGGGAGAAATTGGGAAGATGGCGGAAAGGTGAAGTGAGAGGGTAGAAAAAAGGAAAGGAGACGGGAAAAGGGGAAGGGACATGGGAGAAAGGTATCAGCTGTACACCCTCACTTTATAAAGAGATATTATAATGCATTTCAGGCAATGTGATGAAATTCATGAACATTATATAAATAATAATTCTTTTTACCCATTTACCAAAGATGAGGTCTCTCACTCCCAGGGCAAGTAGAAAGTAAAACAGCCCTATGCTGCAGAACTGTCAGGTGGTTTGACACAAAGTATCATCACGAAAAGACGCCTATATTATTGTGCCCTGGGGTTTACAGGAGTATACATTATTTCCTCATTTCTGCTCCCAAGATATAGGTTGTGGGTACTCGATAGAACTGCATCAATGAGGTTATTCTATCGAGCACCCACTACTTATGCTACGAGTAATATTAAGAAAGATATTTTTGGCCTTAAAATCTGCAATGTTTTTGTACAGGCGTGTTTGCCTAATGCATATTAGTGACCATTCTTTCCTTCATGTGGGAGGCTAGGTTGATAAAGTGACGATGCTTGGTAATAGCAGATAACAGTTTTGGAACCTCAGATATTACTTTTGCAAATATTATGGCACTGGTCTGCTACACTTTCTAGAGCTCCGTAACGGGAGGGTTTCTTCTATTCTACCATATATTTCGTTTTCTTTAATCAATGTTGCAATGTTAGTCCAGCATTAAATTTTAGGTCCTTGGAGATTGGAGGCATCCATTTATTACTACAGCAGCACAAAATAAAAATAAACGACCATCCAGAATGACTAGTCTTTCATTCCTATTTGTGAGCAGAGCTTAGTGTGGTTTGCATTTTAAGAGGTAAATGAAAGACTCAAACTAAGCGTTTTTTTGAATGAGCAGACAACATACCCCTATTTTTGTCTTTCATTATTGTGTTTTAGTCATTCTGTGACTGTATTCTGCATCGTGTTTACCAGAGCAGAACTGCATAGCTATTTATGTAGAGGGTCACCTAAGCCAAAATCCTATAAAGTTTGAAATTCAATGAAATTGGCCCAATGTATGGTAGAAATAAGCAGTTTGTTTATTTGTTTTTATTAGCTCTAGCGGCCATCTTGTTCATCAAAGCGAAATCGTTTAGGCTATTTAGGTAGAGGGTCACCTAAGCAAAATTTTAGTTATGTTGGCCATTTTGTTTATAAGTGCAGAACCCATTTGATTATCGTGTGCTTCATGTTTGTGTTTCTTTCGCTTTTGCGTCTCTGTTGGGAGGTGTAAGTTAATTGTATCGATTACTGATCATTACTTTACTTTTACTTTGGTAGCGCGTCACCAAATCAACATTCTTTTGATGTTGGATTGCAAATAGCCTACATGTATAGGAATAGATGTTGTTTGAAGATTTTCCTGTCTTTAGTTCTGGCAACCATCTTGTTGTTTGGAGGGAATCGATTTTAACTATTATGGTAGGGAGCCTCTCGGGCCTTCATTTCTGTGAAGTTAAATCGAAGGAATTAGAACGAGTTTGCATTCAAGTAAAGCAAATTGCTGGCATTTATATATTTTTTGTCTGTTGGCCATTTTGTTCATAGGAGCTATACCGCTTTAGTTATTGTGGTAGAGTGTCTAGTAAGCAATATTCCTTTAAAGTTTGAATGTAATTATCAAATTGGTACAGGAGTTGTTGTTTCAAGTTTTCTATTTTTAGCTCTGGTGGCCATCTCGCTTATCACAGTGTAATAGTTTCAGCTATTTTGGTAGGGGCCACCTAGGTAATGTTTCTGTGAAGTTTAAATTTAATTTGTCCAAGGGTTAAAGAAGAGTTCTCATTTAAAGCAATTTGTTAACGACGCACGATAGTCGACGCACGAAGGTCGCGACCTTGGCGACGAAAACACAACATCGATACAAGTTTGTAGCTGCGATTTCAGTTCGACGTCAGAATGCGGCATTGTAGAAACGTTGTATTAAGATGAAATTTGATCGCGACCTACATAACTAAACTGCAACGTCGATGCCACGTCAGGTTGACCTCTGAAAGAGATGTTGTATAAAAGGTGTGTGTTGGGTGAATTTGAGCGATTCTAAAGATGTTATATATAATCGTTAGATTAGATTTACATGTAGTTGTCAAAAGTAAAAAAAAAACCGAGAAAATAAACACATCGCTTTGCATTCAAAACATGTCGACACTATTATTTTCCCTCACGATAATAAACGTTTGATGGTATAATATACATTTAACCATGTGCATACCATTACCGACAAATTTTTACGTTGGATAGACATTCACTAGACGTCAGCTCCTGACGTCGGATGTACGTTGTTTTGTGGTTAAATATACGAATTGCTTAGACTTCAGAATCCAAAGTCTATACTACGCCCGAATCAGGCATATGGACGTTCGTTTCTGATGTAAGTACGTCAGATGACGATGTATATCCAACGTAAGCGCAACCGAAATACAGCGTCACTGCAATCAAATGCAACTATCAATCAAAATCACCATGCGACAGAATCTGGTTCGCCCCTTTTGAGATATATTTCAACCATGAAACGAAAGCGCCAAAAATTCAACAAGATTGTGAAAACTATCGCGTTGCTGTTGAACACACAATACAGACTTTAAAATGTTACCTTGCAACAAGTGCAGTATGACGCCATTCGAGGCCTCTTTTGGCAAGAGCTGGGCTGGACTAGTTGTTAGAAAAAACAACAACAACATGGGCTATTACTTCGAGTAAACGGCTTCATTTTTGTATATTTGGGGTGGGTTGGTGGTTTTACGACCCTTTAAAAATATTTCACTCATATCAAACCGATCGATAATCAGAGTTGGGCGAAAACCGGAGTACCCTGAGGAAAAGCTTAATCCACCTGAACCTCCGTTGCAGAACTTGGCGTCCCACACCCGATCGAGGCTCGAACCACAGCGGTGAGAGACCTAATGATTAAGAGTCAGCGACCTTATCCATTAGGCCACGGAGGTTCGACTTTTTTTAATTCGACGAGGTCTACACATGATAAATGCCACAAAAATTAAATTCATTTCTATGGTTAACCTTAACATCTTTGAATGTAGGGTTTAAGCCAGAAGATGCCATTCACAACAGCCGTCGAATGCTCTGTCGTCCGTTGCTTACTTTAAACGTCAGTGTGGTTGGAAATATAAAGGACCGATATCAGACTGCTACTCTAGGAGCAGTATGAACAGAGTCTACATTGTTTGCCGGTATGCAACAATATGTTTGAAATGTTGGCAAGTAGGTTCAGCATACAAGAAAACGAACGAAGTGTTAGAATGTGTTTTTTTTTTTTGGCATTTTAATGTTTGATAGGATAGTGAACAGTTCACACGCTGAGAACCATCTACCCAGCAAACATTTTACGTTGGATTGACGTAGTACAGACATCCGATCCTGACGACTGATAGACGTTGTATGTTTGTTGAATTTGCCAATTGTTTAGACGTCAGAATATGACGGCTAAATGACGTCAGAATCAGACGTCGAGTAGACGTAAGTTTTGATGACAGCACAAAGTCAGATCACGATGTCTATCCAAGGCCAGGTTTCAGTTGCATTGTCGTTGGATTATGGTTGAGTAGGGTTGAAATGATTTTGGTTGAATTGATGTTGATTTGTAGTTGTGTAGACGTTGCATTTGGTTGCAGTACTAGTGACGCTGCATATCGGTTGCGCTTACGTCATCTGACGTAGTACTTACATTAGAAACGGACGACCATATTCTGACGTTGTATAGACTTTGGATTCTGAAGTCTAAGCATTTCGTACATTTAACCTTAAATGCAACGTACATTCGATGTCAGGAGCTGACGTCTAGTGAACTTTTGTCCAACGCAAAACTTGCCGGTAATGGCGTACACATGGTTAAATGTAAATTACCATCAACCATTTATTATCATAAGGGAAAATAATACAAACAACAAATTTTTAATGATCCAGGGCATGGCATAACCTACAATTAGGCTGGCGCGACTAGCATAATCTCAAATCAAACTGCGCACCCAACCACTATGACAACACCTTTTGATTTTGTCTATGTGCATAGATCGTAGCTTCTAGCAGGTAAATGCGAACGGCGAGGACTCTGATCAGACTGCGCCGACACGCAGGCTGATCTGAGTCTTCGCTGGTCGCTCAAGCTTTCTTGCAAGGTTTGTCATGCGCAGGCTCAAATGCAAAGTGATGTGTTTATCTTCTTGTTTTGTTTTCTAATTAAATCTAATCTAACGATTTAATATTTCAAATTTAGTATCGCACAAATTTACCCAACCGATGTTTGCCTGACGTTGGATCAACGTTGCAATTGGTCATGTAGGTTGTGATCAAATTTCAAGCAAAAACAACGTCTATACAACGTCGCATTAGGATGTCGAACTGACATCACAGTAACAATGTTGTATCGACGTTGTGTTTCAGTCGTGGACGTCGCGACCTAAATACAATCAAATACCAACGCTAATCCGACATTAGGTGTTTGCTGGATAAGTAAATTCATACTGATCAGATTGATACATGTATTTGTACCAGTAAGTATAAAACCCCCTTCTATCGCAGCGCGCCTATATAGGCATTGGAAAGGAACTGTGATTTATCATGCCAAACACACGCAAGTCGAAAGAGCTTGGCGAGTGATGTCATTAAAAGCCACAAAGTCTTGTCGTAGCAGGTAGCTTTATTGACGTTAAACGTAAAAAGTTATTTTCTTATGTCAAAACGTGTGTTAGAACTGAAAAAGATCAGCTCCAGCTGTGATTTACTGAGAAATAAATCCCTGTTTGTCGGTCTATTGTAAGTAGACAAATCATTCGCGCTAGGCTATCGTGATTTGAGCTTCTTTACAAATGACCTCCACACTGGGATTTAACACAAGTCACTCTTTCATTATCAAAATAAACTCAACAGGCACACGACTTCTTTGCAGCGTCGTATTCGCGTTCATGTTGATGCGACGTTGCTTAGACGTTGGTCAGTGATTCAGACAAAAGTCACCAGAAATCATCTATAATCAACGACGATAATCAGAAACCGCATTGAAGTGTTTTGTTTTGTTTGATTTGAGGTTTAACGTCCCGGCAACACTGTATAGGTCATTTTGTCATTTTGGAGGCGTTGTTTCAGATTTTGTGGGACTTTTACCCGACATAGAGATAAAATGACGTCTTAAAGCCTGTCGTTCAATGAAACTTCATCATCTTCATCATTCCTAAATTGTTCTCTTAATTTTAATGATCTCTAAATATTGCTGCCTACAGTACAATGAGAATTTCTACATCAAAAGAAAGCAAGAATTTTTATTGTTACCATTTACCATTGAGTTTTAGAATTTGGCTGAGTTTAATATTTGTGCATGCTTGGAGGCTGGTTGATCCTTTTTGTCATTTTATAATATCAATCCATGTATTGTCTTTGATATGTTTTTTTCAGTATTTACCCTAAATATTTGGACACCTCAACTCTTCACCATGCTTGTTGATGATCTTTCTAAAGTCTGAACAAGTATGGTTTACTGCCCGATAATGTAAATGGTAGGCAGTGTGGACCCTGATGAGATGCCGCATAAACTACATTCTGCGGTGGCTCATCTGGGACTTCGCTGTTTGCGCAGGCCTGTCTGTCCAAATACATGCGGTAAATGCAGTACTTTGCTCTTTGTAAAATTTGTAAATATGAGGGCCACAAGGGAGATTAGTTATTGTTCTAATTGTGTTACCCTCTTGAAATAAAGACTTTATTATTATTATTATTATTATAACCAATAGAGTTTATAAGCATGGATGGTCCATATCGTACCGCGGCTTTGCCTGGGCAGGCTTAGATCGTCTTAGCGGTTTACCAGTATTCGTGTGCGGTCGGATTCAGCTTTGCGAGAAAGCATCCTGTAGCTCATCTATTTCTTCAATCCCCGATAGACGAGGGCGACTCATTTGAGTGTGTTCTTTGTGTTGTTACGTTACTACACTTTTTGATCTCTCTCTCTGTCTCTCTCTCTGTCTCTCTCTCTCTGTCTCTCTCTCTCTCTTTTAAATACAGAACACAGTTTTCGCCTTTCTGTAGCGGACGATCGACTCTACATTGGGGAAATAGTCTTGGAAAGGTCATAGAAATAATAAAAACATGTCAGCAGCTTCTGCTCAACTGGATACGCATTTGAGATATTTCATAACGTTGAGATGACCCCAGCTGATTTTGTCCGTTTCTGTTTCCTACCTCGGTATCCGCTAAGTGATAAATGTCTATTCCAGTCTGCCAAAAGCATGTTTGGGGCCATTCTAACGATTCTGTCCTTCACTTATCCAATATCACTTTACCACGCGAAAAAAGTTCCAAAACCACTAGAAAAGTTCCAAACACTACAAAGTTATTCCTTTTTCGTTTAACTCGTTTAGGTGTTTTTCCTGATTCATCTGAGTATTTCCTTATTTGATTCCTTACGAAAAAAATAATGAAATTAGCCCTCCCAGGGCATTTTTCCTTATTCGACCAAGATTTTCCTTATTCGTTTTCTTAAATCGTTTTCTTACGATAATTTAAACTCGTTTAGGTGTCTTTTCTTGATTCATGTGAGTATTTCCTTATATGATCCCTTAACAAAAATGATAAAATTGACCCTGCCAGGGCTTTTTTACTTATTCGACCAAGTTTTTCCTTATTCGTTTTCTTATAGCAAACGATGAAATAAACTCGTTCATGTGTCTTTCCTGATTCAACTGAGTATTTTCTTATTCGTTTCCTTGCAAATTATGATGAAATGAACCCTCCCATGGCATTTTTCCTTATTCGACCAATTTTTTTCCTTATTCGTTTTCTTAAAGAAAACGATGAAATAAACTCGTTCAGGTGTCTTCCTTGATTCATCTGAGTATTTTCTTATTTGATTCCTTACAAAAAATGATGGAGTGAACTCTCTGTGCAATTTTCCTTATTCGACCAATATTTCCTTGTTCGTTTTCTTATAGAAATTGATGAAATAAAATTGTTCAGGTGTGTTTCCTGATTAAACGGAGTATTCCCTTCTTCGATTCCTTACGAAAAAAAGATGAAATTAACCCTCCCAGGGCATTTCTCCTTATTCGAGCAAGTTTTTCCTTATTCGTTTTCTCATAGATAACGATGAAATAAACCCGTGCAGGTGTCTTTGCTGATTCATCTGAGTATTTCCTTATTTGATTCCTTACACAAAATGATGAATTTAACCCTCTCATGGCATTTTTCCTTATTCGATTTAGTTTTTCCTTATTCGTTTTCTCATAGAAAACTATGAAACAAACTCGTTCGTGTGTCTTTCCTGATTCATCTGAGTTTTTCTGTAATCGATTCCTTACGAAAAATGATGAAATTAACCCTCCCAGGGCTTTTTTACTTATTCGACCAAGTTTTTCCTTATTCGTTTTCTTATAAAAAAACGATGAAATAAACTCGTTTAGATGTCTTTACTGATTCAACTGAATTTTTATTTAATCGATTCCTTACGGAAAATGATGAAATTGACCCTCTCAGGGAATTGACCTTATTCGTCCAAGTTTTCCCTTATTCGTTTTCTCATAGAATACGATGAAATAAACTCCTTCAGGTGTCTTTCCTGATTCAACTAAGTATTTTCTTATAAGATTCCATACCAATAATGATAAAATTAACCCCACAATACAGTTCTCCTTATTCGACCAAGTTTTTACTCTTTCGTTATCTCATAGAAAACGATAAAATAAACTCGTCTAGGTGTCGTTACTGATTCAACTGAGTATTTTGTTATTCGATTCTTTGCCAATAATGATGAATTTACCCCTCCCAGGGCATTTTTCCTTATTCAAAATCAAATCAAAATCAAAATAACTTTATTGTGTAAACTCAGGTAACATGATGTTACATATGAGCAACATAATATAACATGTTATAGCATGACGGCAGTAAGCATGATAAAAACTTATTCGACCAAGTTTTTCCTTATTCGTTCTCACATAGAAAACGATGAAATAAACTCGTTTAGGTGTCTATCCTGATATATATGAGTATCGCCTTATTTGATTCCTTACCAAAAATGATAAAATTAACCCTCCCACGAAAAATGATGAAATTAATCCTCCTCTTATTCGATTCCTTACGAAAAATGATGAAATTAACCCCCTCAGGGAATTTTTCCTTATTCGACCAAGTTTTTTTCTTATTCGTTTTCTTATAGAAAACGATGAAATAAACTCGTTCTGGGGTCTTACCTGATTCATCTGAGTATTTCCTTATTCGATTCCTTACGAAAAATGATGAAATTAATCCCCTCAGGGCATTTTCCTTATTCAACCAAGTTTTTCCTTATTCGTTTTCTTATATAAAATGATGAAATAAACTCGTTCAGGCGTCTTTCCGGATTCAACTTAGTATTTCCTTATTCGATTCGAAACGAAAAATGATTAAATTAACCCTTCCAGACCATTTTTTCCTTTTTCGACCAGGTTTTTTCTTATTTGTTTTGTCATGAAAAATGATGAAATAAACAGTTTCAGGAGATAAAAGTATGTTTCTAATACTCAATACATGTAGTTCAGTTTTCCTGTTATGTTTCATTCACATTTATTTCCAAAATCCCAGTGGCCTTGATGAAATTGTCTTTTACTTTCAGAGTGGTGTCATCACAATTACATACACTGCAAGTTATTAGCCGACATGAGGAAGCACAGTGATACAGTAGGAGCAAAAGGCGGACTAAACAACTGATGAATGTAAGTCCAATGGCGTATTTAGACGGGGCGGACCCGGCGTACGCCCCCTCATTACGCTAGATTATTGTTTTTCCTTTAACATACTGAAACAGGAACATTTTTCTTTAAATTTCTGCTCAAAAGCATTAAGTATTAAACTCCGTAGGACCGCCTCGTCGAGTCGATTCTATTGAGTAGCCACAATCTATGCTTATAGCAGTTATACGAAAGAAACACAGAATTCATAGAAAGAAAAAAAGAAACTGTTTTAACCCGCTTCTGCACGCATTTTGGTTTTCAGTTTATGTCAACAAAACTTTATTTTAATTTAGTAAGAACGAAAGAAAGCCAGAAATAAAAGTAAACAAATGTACGAAGTTTGAATAGAAAGAAAAAATATTGATAGCCACTGAATGAAATTTTGCAAGCACGGGTCTATAATTTTGAAACCCCATCCCCAGTACCCTGGTTTGTGGGAATAAACAATATTTCCCTATTGCTTCTGCTCAAAACAGATGTACACGTTAGTAGCGACTAACCAAGACGGTCCTAACGAGTACCCAAATCTAAATTCATGTTTTGAGCCATTATGCGAAAGAAAGAATAAAAAATGAAATTACCGGCTTCTTTTGGATCAAGGTTGTAAAGCCCTCCATTTAAAAAACATACAAAACATTTTCAATTTTTGGGCCCAAGATTTAAATTTTAATATGATTTTTTTTTTATCTTTTTCAGATTTCTGCTCAAAATATAGATTGTTGATACTCGATAGAACCGCCTCGTCTTTTTGCTCAAAACATAGATTGCAGGAACTTGATAGAATCGCTTCGACGAGGCGGTTCTATCAAGTACCCACAATCTATGTTTTGAGCAAAAATAATAAAAATATGTATACCCCTTAAACCCAGGTTTTACTGTATAAAAGTGGGGTTTAAGGGGGTCAAAATTATATAGGTATGTTAACGTAATGGTAAGCAATTTGTATCTTTTTTGTATGAAATAAAGAATGCTGAAATTAATGCATACAATAATGAATGATAAAGTTTAACAGAAGGGAACAAGGAAAGTACTGAAAGACAAACGGACATCGAACAAACGCATAAAACGCATTCTTGAAGCACTCCTATATAATTTTGAAACCTTATTGGATAGGCAAATTATTTAAATACGATCCGTTGCGTTACATGTACGGCGTCCTTAACGACGTAGCGTTAACAAATGGGTGATATGGAAATTTCTGGAAACAATCATGAATTATTTAATTATAATATTTAAGAAATAAATCTTGTTTACCGTGTGTTATCGTGATTAACGCATGGTGTTGGAGGGCAGATGCGAAAATTATTTCACTCAGGCTTCGCCGTCGTGAAATATTTTTTCGCATCTGCCCTCCAAAACCATGCGTTAATCACGATAACACACGGTAAACATGATTTATTTCGATTCTAACATGACTAAAACATGAATTAACAGCGAACTATTTTTGTTTACCAATATTAATACGCACTGTGAATTATCACTTATTTTCACATGTTGAGCTTTGCATGGGGTTTAATGGGAAAGCCAATAACATCGAATCTTGCATTGGTGCTCATGTATTATTGGATTTAACTCGTTGAGGAAAAGGTATAAAATGCTCGTCACAGCCTCGCATTATCTCCCCTTTCAACTCGTTTTATCAATTTTAGAATAATAAAAAGTAATGCAAGAGCCGCAGTTTTAAATATGGCCTTCCAAGGTTTTAAATTCCATGGCATTTTAACGTCAAAATGTCATGCAACTTTTGGCACGACGTAACAATGGTAACGTCTCTCAAAGACATCAGAGGTAATTACCACATGGCCCATACAAATAAATAAATAAATAAATAAATAAATAAATAAATAAAATGGGCTTCAATGGCCGCCAATTAGTGAGTGAACTCTTGAATTTGCCGTTATACAATAAAACGAGAAACGCACAAATAAATAAACGAACGAACGAATGAATATCAAAATCCACATATAAAACAATCTATCAAAAGTTACATCCAGACTGCGCACCATTCTGTGTCAACGTGCCAATACGCCTATAGATTTTTATATGGAGCAGTAGATAGATAGACGTCTGTCAATAGCACAAAGTCGGGAAATCTGCTATTGACAGACGTCTGTCAATCGCACAAAATCGGAAAATCTGCTATTACCAGACGTCTGTCAACGGCACAAAGTCGATAACAATGCTATTACCAGATGCTACCGGAGATGTACTTGTTTGTAGGTTGTAGCAACGCTTGAATTTCAGATGCTAATCTCTAGGGAAATGCTATAACCGTAAAAAAGATGATTACGTTCATTGCGACAGGATGTGGGATCCATTTGTATTAGTTCCTGTCGTTGCTCTTCTGTATAAATTACATGGGCATGTTGTAATGCGTATTAATATCTGCCGATTAGGGGGTCACGGGTTCTATACTTGTTTGTGTCGGCAATATATTTTTGTGGAGATTTATAATGAAATCTATTCTCAGGTAATGCCCTCTCTGTCGCTGATTTAAGAAGGGCATATGTCGACTTATGCCATAAGAAAGTCCTCAGTACTTGTTAACTGCTCATTTATAAGCATGTCAGGGAAAAGTGAGGGTGCTGATGGTAAACTGGCCGGTTAGAATTGAGCTACATGTAAATGGATACGGGTTCGATACCTGGCGGCGTCGGCAACATTCTTGCGTGGCATTGGTCATGAACGCACTGATTCAAGCAGGACCGTTGTCATTTTCTTAGAAAGAATGCGTATGTATTTGTTAACCGTTTCCGTTATAAGATTTTCTTCTGAAATTGTAGATAGGCAAAGTGACCGGCTCGATATGATCTAAATAGTATTGATCAGGAGGACATGGGTTTGATGCCTGGCGGGGTCACCAACATTCTTACTCGGAGGTTGATCATGAATCCGATGACATGTATTTGTTAACCGTTTCCGTGTAAGTTTGTCATTGGAAAGTGTGGATAGGTAAAGTGACCGGCTCGATATGACTTAAATAGTGTTGACTGGGCAGTAAACTCCAATACAGATAAACAAAACAGAAAATAATAAGTATGTAGGACAAGTTGGCTTCTTTAAAAATAAACCAATTGAAAGGTCTGCTGCTTTCAAATGAGCATTATCAGCAAAGTTGCATTTTCTGTTCTTCTTTAAACACAATCAACCCTTAAAACGTCGTGTTAGAACCTTCTTATGAATAATGAATAAGTTTTACTGCTATTTGATTGAGGTTAAACGCCTTAATTTTCAATAGAATTTCTATACAAAACTTGGATTAAAATTCGAATGTGATATTCATATTTGTTCGCTTTAAAGTTCGTTAAGGAAACATCTAAAATTTATTCCCTTGATGTACATGTTCAATACATGTATAAAACGTGTTGCAAGTTTCATTGCGGTGTAGCACATATTGTAGAAGTAGTGTCGGAGACACATACAGTGCAATTGAAACCTCAATGTTACAAAAATAGCTATTAGATATTTACGTTTTTCAATATTTCAGCAATAAGAAGATGAACTAGAATATTGTTTTTTCCTGCACGCACTTGTTCAATGCATGTCTGAATTTTGTTTCACGTTTCAATGTAATGCGTCAAATACGGTAGGAATAGTTGAGGAGTCACAAACAGTACTGTTGAACCTCCTATGCAAAACAAATTGCCAAAAGGTTCCAGTTGTTTAAGGGAAACTCATTCTTCTTTAAGAGACTGAATAAAAGTTCTGTTCTTTAATACATGTCTACATGTCTGCACTTTGTTGCCTGTTTGACTATCCTGCATCAAATATCGTAGGTGGATTTGTGGAGACACAAACAGTATTATTTAACCCTCTATGTTACATATATGGTATAAATATTTTAGTTGTTTAACGGACATAATTATGCAATAAGAGACTGGGTCAGAAACTTGTATCCTTTATGCACATGTACAATGCATGTCTGAACTGTGTTGCTATTTTCAATGCCCTGTATTAAATACTATAGGAGGAATTGTGGAGACACGGATATAACTATATAACACCCTATGCTACACATATGGTATAAATATATGTGTAGTTTTAGGGGACAAATTTCTGCAATAGGAGCCTGGATCAGAAACTTGTATCCTGTATGAACATATTCAATGCATACCTGAACTGTGTTGCAAGTTTTAATGCCCTGCATTAAATACTGTAGGAAGATTTGTAGATACACGAACACTACTAAAAAAACATTCCATGCCACCGAATTGACCAATATATCGTTTACAGGTACATATTTCTAAAAGCAAAGATGGACTGAATCAAAATCCTGTTTCCTTTATGCGCGTGTTCAATCCATGTCTGAACGGTGTAGCAAGTTCTAATGCCCTGTATTCAAAATACTGTAGGAGAGAAAATGCGGAGACACGTATTGTACTGCAAAGTGTGGCATACATACGCACGCACGCACATACGAAGGGCAAAGGGCAAAAGGTTACGCATTTCTCCACTTTGTGGCGTGGCATAAATATCTAACAAGAGAGAAATCGGTTAGATCGTGTAAAAATATCTCCATGTAAAATCATGGCTTTATACCTCGCAAATAATATGTATGCATCCACTTTGCAAATATATACGCCCGTACCTGTTAGAGAAAATGTTGCCTCGGTGAGGCTATTTAAAACGAAATAAAGCATTTCTTATTAGCAAGATCTTTTTAATGTCTACTATCTGTAAGCCACAACTCATCAAAATATTTCATCTGTTTAAGTGATACTCGTCGGATTCAGTTTCTATAAAAATAATGCATCGGCATGTTTTATTTATAAAGAAATCTGGCATTAATGTACAACTGCAAAAGGCCTCAAGGTTACTCAAGACAATTGTTGCAGATCGTTATCTAGCCTAAATTAGAATTCCAGTTTTTACTTGTCCACTGATAGGACGTTTCCTTGGTTGTCGCACTTTCTGACCACCTTCATTTAGTATTTCGCTTTGCCTTGGCTCATTGAAAATACAAATCAGCGCCACACATACGTGTCATTCGATTCAATAAAGTTGGAAAGTTTGAATACTAGACATATTCACTTGAAGGCACGCTGTGCCTCTTGCTAACACAAGACAAGCTTTTTGTAAAACCCCATACTTGTAAAGTGTATAAGAACAATAAAGTATCCCTGCGTAATTTTGACTGCTTCACATTCTTTTGTCGAGACGATTATGATTGCAATAAGCAAATTATAAAGAGAAGTCTACACTGGAGCATGATAGCTTCAAATTTCACTTAAAAACTGTGGAAAGGTCCTGAAGGCCCTTTCCAATGAGGGACCTTTCCAATAAATCTTTATTACATACATGAGGCTCCAGATAAGACTTGCGAAAACATGTGATGTGGGTACTACTCAGAAGTGCATTGATGAGTCGCTTCTTATAAGTACCCACAAAACGTTGTCATTCACACATAAGAGAGGTAATATTTGTTTGGAAACAGGCACTTATCTGCAGCATATCAGCAAACAAAACTTAGACACATACATAAAGAATGTCAAATTAAAACAAAAATGGGGATAAACATCCACTCCGACCAGGGGTCGTGAGTTTGAAGGCGTGCCCTAAAATGTATTACCCTCATGCATTGACAATAGTGCGAATTTTTATCAAAATTCTGCACGAACTCAGAGTTGTGTAACTGACTCTTTATATAGTGTATCGTAATGGTTTTGGTCCATAGAGGCGATTCTGAATGTACATAAAATCTACAACTTTTGTGTAAAAAGAAAGCAAATAATGAGTACCCCTACTATGTCATTTATTTGGTTATGTCTAGTTAAATTTTGCCACCATCACGAAAACACGCCTATAAAATGTTGACCCCCCAGCACAAAACTCTCCTATGTAATTTCGCCCCATATGTCTTATTTCTGCTCCAAAACTGTATTTAGGGTACTTGTTAGAACCACCTCATCAAGGCGGTTTTAATGGGTCCACACAATCCATATTTGGAATTATAATATAAAAAATATCAGATTTGTTTATTAGAAAACAATCACTGTTGGTGTTTTTGTTTTTCAAATATTTATAGGCGTGTTTTCGTAATGGCAATCATAATTTTATACAGCGAAACTGGGGTTTATAGAGGTTTAAAGGGTTATCTATTATTTTTTTCGTATTTTTGCTCTAAAGTATTGATTGCGGGTACTCGTTAGAACAGCCTCGCAGAAAAATTTTGACAATCTATTTGTGCGACAAAAATTAGAAAAAAAGAAAACATTCATCTGTTGGTGATAATCAATGTAGATCCTGATCAGGTGGCTTCTAAAGAATTCATATGATCAGGTTCTACACTTTTGCAATGCAGTTTGAATGAATACAATATATCAAATTATTTGACTGGCAGATAGTCAGAAATGAGGGTGATTAATAAATTTATTCAGCAGGATTAGGTTTAAAATAGTCATTTAAAACGTTTTAGTCAGAATCTCAAAAGTCTGAAATTTAGGAAAAATCAAGATTTGAAAGCCTGAAATCCTGCTCATGCCTGGAAAGTTTAAGGCCTGGATGTTTATAAAAAAATAGGCTTTTTCAACAGGAAAGTTGTTTTGGGTGCTAAAAGTTTCAACTTATTTGAATAGGCGTGTTGACGTAATGATTTTCTAATTTTTGTCCACTATAAATTGATTTGGTTTCACACTTTATCATCTCAGCGCCTGCGAGGCGACTGATAATAATGCTGTTTTAAACAATAAACGTAGACAAGTAATCACACTTCAACAGGTTTAAGTAATTAACTGATGATAGGCCAACTTATTATTTCTTTAACTTTTACAGAAGCAGTACTTAACCCATATACATTTGTTTATTATATACCCAGAAAATGCCCCGTTTACTTTGTACAGAAGTTACCGGTCAATATTTTTCCATATTGCCCGTAGTCAAGTGGATATTGCCCGGAGATAAGGAGTCACGTGCAGAATAGGACTACTTTCAAAATTCTTAGTTTTGAATCATAGCAATCGGCAGCCATCTTGTCGTGCGAACCGACTAAGAGAATTTGGAAACAAACCGAATGTAGGCTGTGAGACAGAGCATAAAGCGCATTTAATGCTAACAAATATGACCTACCTGCAATCTGTTAAGGTTTACAAAAGATTCTTTCAGTAAATCAGGAGTATTTTGACAGAATAAAAACGGACACTCCAGAGAAAATGGCGTCATGCGTTGACAAACGTCGACGCTTTTAATGACGTCACATCCAACAACGTTAACGTCATATTCACTTTGGCGCCATTGGGCGTGGTTTCGCAATGTGTAGGAAGACATTTAACAATCTGCATTATTTTCTATTTCAAGCCACTTAAAAGTATATATTATCATCTTATATTCAGATTTCTATGCCAGGCAGTCCTGAGTTTTGAAAGAGTTGAAGTTTTGGGTATATAATAAAAAGGTTATTGACTTTATATTGTGAAATATTCGGCCCTCGTTCATATGGCGGAGACGCACTCGCAAGCTCGTGCGTCCTTCGCCATATGAACTCGGGCCGAATATTTCACAATATAAAGTCAATAACCTATAAATATCGGCCTTTTTGGGATATTGTCAAGTAGTCCAATTCAGACGCGACGTTGAGTTTATATTTCTTTTTACTTAAAGTACGTACGTACATTGTTATGAATCATGCTATAGTAACCTGTTTTCGGTATATTTTCAAGCAGAGTAGATCCATTGTCGTATATGGGTTAATATTCATTACAGTAAAACTGGGTTTTATTTTTTTTATTAGCTTACCTGAGCACGAAGTGCTCAAGGTGAGCTATTGTGATCACCCTGTGTCCGGCGTGCGTAGTGCGTCGTGCGGTGTGCGTCGTGCGTGCCTCGTGCGTCGTCAACAATTTCTTTTTAATGCCATCTCCTTAACCGCAGAATGGATTTCAAAATACTTTTACAGCAATGTTCCTTAGGTGACCCTCTAACAAAATTGCTAAAATAGTTCTGCTCCGCTAAACAAAATGGCCGCCAGATCTAAATATAGAGAAACCTTTAAACGACATCTCCTCCTAGCCCATAGCCCCGATTTCAAAATAATTTCATACAAATGTTCCTTGGGTGACCCACTACCATAATTGCTAAAATTGTTCCGCTCCACTAAACAAAATGCCGCCAGAGCTAAAAATAGAAAAAACATTTAAACGACTTGTCCTCCTAGCCAATTGGCCGGATTTGAAAATAATTTCACAGAAATGTTCCTTGGGTGGCCCTCTACCAAAATTGCTAAAATGGTTCCACTCCGCTAAACAAAATGGCCGCCAGAGCTAAAAATAGAGAAACCTTTAAACGACATATCCTCCTAACCCATTGGCCCGATTTCAAAATAATTTCACAGAAATGTTCCTTGGGCGACCCTCTACCAAAAATGCTAAGTGGTTTCGCTCCACTAAACAAAATGACCGCCAGGGCTTAAAATAGAAAAAAAACACCTTTAAACGACGTCTCCTCCTAGCCCATTGGCCATATTTCAAAATAATTTCACAGAAATGTTTCTTGGGTGACCCTCTATCAAAATTGCTAAAATGGTTCCACTCCGCTAAACAAAATGACATAGAAAAAAACCTTTAAACGACATCTCCTCCTAGCCCATTGGCCCGATTTCAAAATAGTTTCACAGAAATGTTCCTAACACAATTGCTAAAATTGTTCAGCTCTGCTAAACAGAATGACCGCCAGAGCTAGAAATAGAACAAACCTTTTAACGACATGTGCTAGCCCATTGGCCCGATTTTAAAATAATTTCACAGAAATGTTCCTTGGGTGACCCTTTACCAAAATTGTTTAAATGGTTCCACTCTGCTAATTAAATGGCCGCCAGAGCTAAAAATAGAAAAAAAAAACCTTTAAACGACATCTCTTCCTAGCCCATTGGCCCGATTTCAAAATAATCTCACAGAAATATTCCTTGGGTGACCCTATACCAAAATAGCTAAAATGGTTCCACTCCACTAAACAAAATGGCCGCCAGAGCTAAAAATATAAAAAACCTTTTAACGACATCTCCTCCTAGCCCATTGGCCCGATTTCAAAACAATTTCACAGAAATGTTCTTTAGTGGTTGGTAGACCCTCTACCAAAATGTATAAAATGGTTCGGCTCCGCTAAACAAAATGGCCACCAGAGCTAAAAATAGAAAAAAAAAAAAACCTTTAAACGACATCATCCTTGTCCATTGGCCCGATTTCAAAATAATTTAACAGAAATGATCCTTGGATGACTCTACTAAAATTGCTGAAATGGGTTCCGCTCCGCTAAACAAAATGGCCGCCAGAGCTAAAAATAGAAAAACTTTTAAACGACATCTCCTCCTAACCCATTGGCCTTTTTCAAAATAATTTCACAGAAATGTTCCTTGGGTGACCTTCTACCAAAGCCCTTGAGGCTGATCTCAGAACAATTCCACAGAAATGTTCCTTATGTGACTTTCCTTACGGTGAAATAGTCATGGTGACCATCACCATCTCGGGGCCCAGGTGGGCGACCCATGGCCATCATGCCACTCTTGTTTTTCTTATTTCTGCTAGAAATAGATTATTATGGGTCCCAGCAATCTATATTTTGGACAAAAATCAGAAGAAATAGCACACGTTTTCTCATCATTTCATCATTTTTTTCGCGAATAATGTCGTTTTTTTTCGCGAATAATTTGTTTTGTTTAATTTGATGTTTAACGTCCCCGTCAACACTGTAAATATGTCCTATAGAAGGGTTATTCTTTGGAATCAAGGAATACACCACAGAACTAAAAAATATGGAATGTACATGCTTTCTGGGCCAGAGTAGCTAGTTTCGGCCATTAAGGCCTCATCAGTTACCCTCAGTTATTTTCAAAATTCCACAATGGAATCAATGATCCCAAAGGACAAGAAAATATAATCTACACTATGATGTAGGGTAAGGAGACATTTCACCGCCGCCACACATTCCCACACATCAGATGTAGTGAAGTTAAATATGTTCTATAGAAGGATGAAAGGTCATTTTCAAGAGGCTGCTTCCAATTTTGTGGGAATTTTAACCGACATTGAGATGAAATGACATCTAAATCCCTGCCGCCCAATAAAACCGAAATGGTTATATGCATGGACTCCCAGCAGTTTTCCTGGGCAGGCTTAGCTCTCTAAGCAGACTACCAGTACTCATGTGCTATCGGTACCAGCTCTGCGTGGAAGCATCGTGCAGCCCAGCTATTTCTCCAAGACTCGATGGGCGGAGGTAATAGACATTACTTCGTACGGAGGGGATCAAAATTATATATGCGTGTTTCCGCAAGACAGTGACGTCTGATCAAGGCCAAGCACAACGACGAAAATGTCTATTCAAGTACATTGCAACTTTTTCTCTCGAAAAACCGCCCCGCCCATCGGGACTTTAAGATATTGATGGGCTGCACGATGATTCCACGCAGAGCTCAAAACATAGATTGCAGGACGAGGCGGTTCTATCGAGTACACACAATCTATGTTTTTAGCAGTTATGAGTAAAATAATGCTTACCCCTGTAAATCCCAGTTTTACTATATAAAAGTGGGGTTTGATGTGGTCAAAATTATGTAGACAAGTTTTCTTTAGGACTGATATTGTTTTATGTATTGGAACTTAGGTTTGCTGGGATGTATAAATATTTTTATTTTTTTTTTATTTTTTTTTTTAATTTTATTTTATCCCCCCCCCCCCCCCTAAAAAACAACATTAATGCTAGGCACTCGTTATAACGGCTTCATCTAACGGTTCTTACATTTTCCCACAATCTATGTTTGGAGCAGATTTCAGAATATTTCAGTATTTATTGATATATCAAACATAATGAAACTGACTTTCTGCTCAAAACATAGATTGCAGGGACTTGATAGAACCATTCTTCCCGTCAATATCCTCGCGGGGATAGGGTGGCGAACCGGCCCGATATTGGAGGTATGAATTTAGGAAGGAAGCCACCCGCAAGAGGGGGGTAAGGGCTTCCAAAAATGTGGAGAACACTGTGCAACCAACAATTATTGAGGAGCGCCCCCCACGACCAACAACAAAATAGTGCACGGTCCAGTCAGCATTATGAGCGTTTAAGTTTTCTGTGAACTACGGAACCCGGAAAGGGACATGTATTTTTATTTTAATATGTTGTGCGAACAAGATAATATCTTGTGCGCACAAGTTAATATCTTGTGCAGACAACATAATATATCTTGTGCGGACAACATATTATCTTGTTCGCACAACATATTATCTTGTTTGCACAACATATTATCTTGTTTGCACAACATATTATCTTGTGCAGACAACATATATCTTGTGCAGACAACATAACATCTTATGCGTCTGATAAAATTGTAAGAAAAAGGTAAGAACAAAATAGTAAGTTGTGCGCACAAGATATTATGTTGTCTGCACAAGATATTAAGTTGTGCGAACAAGATAATATCTTGTTCGCACAAGATAATATGTTGTCTGCACAAGATCTATGTTGTGTAAACAAGATAATATGTTGTGCGCACAAGATATTATGTTGTCCGAACAAGATATTAAGTTGTGCGCACAAGATATTAAGTTGTGCGAACAAGATATTATGTTGTGCGGACAAGATAATAAGTTGTGCGAACAAGATAATATCTTGTGCGAACAAGATAATATCTTGTGCGGACAAGATAATAAGTTGTGCGAACAAGATAATATCTTGTGCGCACAAGATATTATCTTGTCTGCACATCATATAAAAAACAAAATGCATGTCCCTTCCCGGGTTCCGTAGTGAACAGATTAAGGTATTTTATTGATTTTTTTTTAAAATGATGCGGAGCCATTTTCAAATGCATGCATATTTTTTATTCTAAAAGAATGTTGATCCGAGTCCATTTTCGAATGCGGGCGCTGATGATAAACTGGGGTTTGTTTGGTGTGGCCTAACCATAAAGGATACAAACAGGTAATTTCGTACACATGAACCTGGTACTGCTACTTACCGACCGAGTACTGCTAATTACCGACCATGATCTATTATACTTACTCATATGTCTTCGTCCCCAGTCCATTTTAATGGTTCTTTCCTGATCAGTACACACAGATGAGCACATGGTCCCTGTACCACTTTATTCATACCAATTTTTATTTTAGGTAATATCATGGACCGGCCGAAGCGAAAACACAAAAGGAGACCCAAGAGGTACAACAGTCAAGAATATGTGCTTGAGAAAAAGAAGAAACGCACTGTTCACCACTCCCACGATATAGAAGACATACCTATCCCAGATGGAACTGGGCGGTTACGAGTGAAAAATGATAAAGGAAACTATCGTGAGCATGATGATGATGATGATGAAGATATTGATGTTGGCGAGGATGATGATTATGTTGATGAAGAGTATCGCGTGAAAGATGAATACGATGGCGGGAAGGACGAAGAAGACGATGACGAAAAAGATGAAGAAGACGATGGGGCGGAAGATGAAGATGACGATGAAGAGAAAGATAAAGAAGACGATGAAGAGAAATATGAAAAAGACGATGTCGAGGGAGATGAAGAAGACGATGACGAGGACGATGTAGAAGACGATGACGAGAAAGATAAAGAAGAAAATGGCGAAGAAGATGAAGAAGACGACGAGAAAGATGAAGAAGACGATGACGGGGAAGATGAAGAAGACGATGACGAAATGGATGAAGAAGACGATGGCGAGAAAGATAAAGAAAACGATGGCGAGAATGATGAAGAAGACGATGACGGGAAAGATGAAGAAGATGATGACGGGAAAGATGAAGAAGACGATGACGAGAAAGATGAAGATGACGATGGCGAGACAAATGAAGAAATTTATTGTGGCGAGGAAGATGAAGAAGACGATCACGAGAAAGATGAAGACGATGACGAGAAAGATGAAGGAGACGATGACGTGAACGATGCAGAAGACGATTACGAGAAAGATGAGGAAGACGATGCCGAGAAAGATGAAGAAGACGATGGCGAGAATGTTGAATCCGATGGAGAGGAAGATGAGGAAGACGATGACGAGAAAGATGAAGAAGACGATGGCGGGAAAGATGAAGAAGACCGTTACGAAAAATATAAAGAAGACGATGGCGAAGACGAGGACGAGAAAGATGACGAAAACGATTGTGAGAATGATGAAGAAGAAGATGGCAAAGAAGATGAAGAAGACGATGACGAGAAAGATGAAGAAGACGATGGCGGGAAAGATGAAGAAGACGATTACGAGAAAGATGAAGAAGACGATGATGAAGACGATAGCGAGGAGGATGAAGGAGACGATGGCGAGAAAGGTGGCAAAAACAATGGCTCGAAAGATGAAGAAGACTATGGTGGAAAAGATAAAGAAGACGATGACGAGAAAGACGAAGAAAACGATCGAGATGGCGATGACGAGAAAGATATAGAATACAAAGACACAGAAGATGAAGAAAACGATGGCAAGAAACATGAAGACGACATTTACGAGAAAGATGAAGACGACGATGGTGAGGAAGATGAAGAAGACGATGGCGAGGAAGATGAAGAAGACGATGACGAGAAAGATGAAGAAGACGATGACGAGGAAGATGAGGAAGATGAAGAAGACGAAGACGAGAAAGTTGAAGAAGACGATGGCGAGATAGATGAAGAAGACTATGACGTAAAATATGAAGAAGACGATGACGAGAAAAATGAAGTCGACTATGGCGGTGAATATGAAGAAGACCTTGACGAGAAAGTTGAAGAAGACGATGGCGAGAAAAATGAAGAAGACGATGGCGAGAAAGATGAAGAAGCCGATGACGAACTAGATGTAGAAAACGATGACGAGAAAGATAAAGAAGACATAGGCGAAGAAGATGAAGAAGACGAAGACGAGAATGATGGAGAAGACGATGACGAGAATAATGAAGTAGACGATGGCGTGGAAGTTGAAGAAGACGATTACGAAATAGATGAAGAAGACGATTACGAGAATGATGAAGAAGACGATGACAGGAAAGATGAAGAAGACGATTACGAGAGACATGAAGAAGATGATTACGGGAAAGATGAAGAAGACGATGTCGAGGGAGATGAAGTAGACGATGGCGAGAAAGATGAAAAAGACGATGACGGGAATGATGAAGAAGACGTCAGGAAAGATGAAGAAGACGATGACGGGACAGATGAAGAAGACGATGACGAGAAAGATGAAGAAGACTATGGCGAGAAAGATGAAGATGATGATGTCGCGGATAATGGTCGTGATGAAGAGGATGAGAGTGATAATGATGTTAGTAAAGGAGAGAATCTTGACCACGAGTTGAATGAGGAAAGATGGAAAGCTGATTGTAGCAAGGATACCCTGAACTCCTGGTATATAGCACTATCAGCAGAAGAATGGCAGCAAGTGAGACCATTGAGAACACCAGGTCAGCGGCGTCTTCAAAGAGACTGGGGTGATATTTTGTTTGCGAAGTTTACCAAAAGAGAACCGCGCTGTGTTTTACAGTTTTGGTACAACAGGGTTAGAGGAATCACCTCCCGAAAAATCAATTGTGTGTTTTTTCGTGGCAAGGCAAGATGCAAAGGAGAAAGATGCCTTTGTGAGTATCAGTTCACCATAGAAAATGAGCCAAAGCTGGGTCAGTCGGTAAAAGTAAAGGTTTCTAGGACAGGTGAAGTATCGCACTCAAAGGAAGAAATTAACCGCCGTTCCCTCAAAGGAAGCAATAGAAAACAGAAGGCAGAGGCTTCAGTAAGGACTGGAACAACTAATCAGTATTATGAAAATTTGAGGAACACTCGACACGAAGAGATGGACCATGGAAATTATTCTTCCTGTCCTTCGACTGAAGTATTGCGGAAAGCAGTTTCTGAAATAGTGGCAAAAGAAATATTGCACAGAGATATTGTTCAAGAAATGGTCCTACTTAAGAAATCGTATGAGGACCAAGATGGCCAAAGTGAGGTCCGGGGTTATGTGCAATTCATATCGGCAGACCCATTTATCATCCACTTATACTGCAGGGACCAACTCGAAATTCTTTGTGCAAGATCAAAAACGAAGAGTTTGGATTTGTACTTCGATGCAACCGGGAGTGTCATCCAAGCCATAGAAGGACAACATCGGGCCCTGTACTATTCGTTGGTAGTGATAAATGATGGGCAGTTGCCACCGATATCGCTTGGGGATATGGTGACAACTGATCACACTGTCCCAACGATATCTTTCTTTCTGCATCGAATAGTACGGTCGTGTAGATTCATCAGCAGGAAGAAACTTCAGCCTAGGAAAGTAGAAACGGATTGGAGTTGGTCTCTGGTCCAAAGTGCAATGCTGATATTTAATTCATTGACGGTGATAGGATACCTCAATGTTTCAATGAAGCTTCAGAACGGGGATTATGGAGTTGATTACCTCTCTGAATTTACAGTAATTCACTTCTGCACTGCACATATGATGCACACATTTGCGAGAGATATCAACAAATCATCGATGACAGGACGGCAAAAAGAATTTCGAAGACTTCTTATGAAGATGTTTGCAGCCATTGTAAACAGCAGAAGCCTTCAGGAAGGAGGACAGGTCTTCCGGCGGTGCTGCACCATTCTGCAGTCAAAAGTCATCACTGATAGGGTGCAGAATGCCATTGACACTTTCAAAGCGTGTCAACTGCAAGAAATGGAAGAAGCGGAAGAAGGCACCACTGTGGATCATTGCAAAAATGCAGAGGGTGATTTGTTCCTCACAGAGGGGACGATAGAATCGCGATCACCGTACACAGGCTTTTTCAGGAACATAGCCAATGATATCGAATTGGAACCAGATGAAGAAAACAACCAAAGTGGAACAGCCCGAAACCCCTTTTTTTCACAGGAGCAGGTAGACATCCTTTTAAAGAAGTACCTACCGATTTTCCCGCTTTTTAGTGGCATGCTTCTGGGATCACTAGCCCGATACTGTGGAGATACCAGTGACGAAAACAGTGACACAGATGAGGACGAGCAACCAACGAGAGACACCAATGCCCCGGTGGAGGCTTGGTTTAAGGTGATAAAGATTGATACACTGCGGAGAAAAAGAGGTTTTCGTCCTTCCAATTTTACAATGAAAATTAGAAATGCTGTGGTCGGACGACTTTCAGAGGTCAAATATCCAGGCGTCAGAAAGAAGAAGATAAGGAAAGTGCCTATCACAAAAAACAAAGGCAGAGGATATCAACCAAAACGTTGTGATGTAACCAGAAGCAAAGCGTCGAAACGAACTCCACGTTCAGGTGCCAGGAATCGCAGTACTGAAGACAGCTCAGACGAAACAGACATCGACCTTGCAGAAGAAAACTGGTGCAAAACGCCATCAAAGATAGGACCTCAGAGACCTGCTAAAGAAACGAAATACAGGAATAAAGGTGCTAAGGCCGCCGGATTGGAACACAAGAAGTGGAAGAATGACGAAAAGCATACGGGAGCAAAACGAACGATGAACGATCGAAATAGAAAGAATGGTGTTAGCGCTAGGAATAACCTAAGTAGTAAGAGGACCGATAACGAGAGAAAAAATGAACAGAGAAAGAGAGAAAAGAAACTCAGAAAGAAAGACCTCAGTGGCCAGCGGTGGGAAGATAACGAGGGGACAAGGGAAAAGAAAAAGAGAAGAAAGTCACTCGGCACGAAAGACCCCAGTGGCCAGCGTTTGGAAGATGACGAGGGGGAAAGTGAAAGGAGAAAGAGAAAAAAGAAACTCGCAAAGAAATATCTCAGTAGACAGCGTTATGAAGATAACGAGGGGGGAAGTGAAACGAGAAAGAGAAAAAAGACGCTCGAGAAGAAAGACCTCATTGGCCAGAGTTGGGAGGATGACGAGTGGGGAAGTGAAAAGAGAAAGAGAAAAAAGACTCTCGAAAGAACACAAAACAAGCGAAGATACCCAGCAGTGCCTGCCTGGGGCGGGTCTGTTTCAGATGGAACGAGAAGCTATGCCATGGTGAATACTTGTACTATAGACAATATTCTGACCATTGTGTACTTAGCCTTCCTGGAACATCCGACCTTCAAGCAACAGCTCCAGAATGTCATAGAAGAACCTACCCAAACTTATGATCCCATTTATAGAACCCTGTTGAACTGTCTGAGTCTGATGGAGAACAAAAGTTTTGATGAAGCAAAAGCTCTGTGGCTAACAGAAGTTCATGGAACACAGATGACCAGTAGATATGTCGATTCCTATGGTGGAGAGTGGGACATGATTGCATCACAACTAAACCGACTGATCTCCTGCGCCTTCTCGACCCACTGCAACAATACTGAATGCCCAAGTCGAAGACAACAAATGATTCAGCGAGGAATCATTCTAAGGTAAGTTTTTAGCTTATCTTCACCGGAGGCGTAGCTAGTGGGAGGTATTGGAGCCAATGCACTCGAGGGCATCAGGAAAAACACGATACACGATCACAAAGCTTTTGTTTTGTTTGATTTGAGGTTTAACGTCCCCGTCAACACTATTTAGGTCATTTTGGAGACGTTGCTTCCAATTTCGTGGGACTTTTACCCGACATTGAGATGAAACGACATCTCAATCCCTGCCGCCCAATAAAACCAATACAGTTTATATGCATGGACGGGCCGACTCGCAGCAGTTTTCCTGGGCAAGCTTAGACCTTCTAAGCAGATTACCAGTACTAATGTGCGGTCGGTATCAACTCTGCGTGGAAGCATCGTGCAGCCCATATATTTCTTCAAGCCCCTATGGGCGGGGGCGTACGATCACAAAGCTAGCCACACCCATGTTCACCTGAGAATCGACATGCTCATTCTGTATTTTGTCCTCAGTATTTTCCAGTGTTGGTACAGCTCTAATTCAGCAGACATACATTGAGTTTACGCTCTTCAATGAGATTGCAGCACCTATCTCCTCAAATGATTAATGGATTTGTGAGCAAAGAATCTGTTAAACATTTAAGTTAGTGTTTGTGAAATATCGATTTATCAAATGGATAGGATTTTCATTTGAGCGTATTGAAGATTTTCAGAATCAGAACTGCATTTACCCGTTGTAAAAGATACAAGAGTTAATATGATAGGTGTAGGCAAAACGCAGATGAAGCAAATTAGTTCGCAGGATCCGATGTCACAAGGAGAGTAACTAGAGGGGACGGGGGCAAATTCCCCTCGGCCGTCTGATAAAAAAAATTCATACGATTTTTGGCCCAAAACTGGGGTTTCGTCCTCACCCCCACCCCCACCCCTCCAAAGCTAGCCACGCCCTAGTCACACTGTTATACATAACACCATGACACTTCGCAGCGCCGTCAATTTGCTTATTACGGAGGAGAGCTCCAACACATATTCTGGATGTTTGGGTGGTTTGTTGAATATTGACAATACTTACTTGGATAGTTTGATCAGTCAGATTTATTCCCCAGAACTTCGGTTAAACAGAGCAAATTCCTCTGATACCGAGGCCCCCTTTTTGGATTTGCATTTGTATATTGTAGATTAATTTGTCAGGAAGGTCGGGTGGTATTTCTCCGGGTACTCCGGTTTTCGCCCACCTATGATTAACAATCGGCTCGATATGAGTGAAATAATCTTGAAAGGGCCGTAAAACCCAAACCAAAAAAAAAACAAAAAAAAACAGACTGGTCGGGGATGATAAGTAGATGGACTGATTAACTTTTGATAAAAAAAAAAACGAATTTTTTTCTTGAGTTATGGCCCTTTGAAATTTTTCGCGTTTAAAGTTTGTAAGCAAGATATCTCAAAAACGATTTTAGGTTTTTCCCCGAAACTTAAAAGACTGGTTAGGGATGATAAGTAGATGATTTGATTAACTTTTGAAAAAAATCCATTTTTTTTCTTGAGTTATGGCCCTTTGAAATTTTTTCCGTTTAAAGTTTGTAAGCAAGATATCTCAAAAACAATTTGAGGGTTTTCCATAGAACTTTACAGACTGGTCGGGGATGATAAGTAGATGGACTGATTAACTTTTGAAAAAAAAATCCAAAATTTTTTCTTGAATTATGGCCCTTTGAAATTTTTCGCGTTTAAAGTTTATAAGCAAGATATCTCAATAACTATTAGAGGTTTTTCCCCGAAACTTAAAAGACTGGTTGGGGATGATAAGTAGATGAACTGATTAACTTTTGAAAAAAATCCGAATTTTTGTTCTTTTTTCTTGAGTTATGGCCCTTTGAAATTTTTCGCTTTTAAAGTTTATAAGCAAGATATCTAAAGAACTATTTGAAGTTTTTCCCCAAAACTTTACAGACTGGTCGGGGATGGTAAGTAGGTGAACTGATCAACTTTTGAAAAAAATCCGATTGTTTTTTAGTTATGGCCCTTTGAAATTTTTCGCATTTTGAGTTTGTAAGCAAGATATCTCAAAAACAATTTGAGGTTATTCCCCGAAACTTTACAGATTGATCGGGGATGATAAGTATATGAACTGATTAACTTTTGAAAAAAAAATCTTAAATTTTTTTCTTGAGTTATGGCCCTTTGAAATTTTTCACGTTTTAAGTTTGTAAGCAAGATATCTCAAAAACTATTTGAGGTTTTCCCCCGAAACTTAAAAGACTGGTTTGGGATGATGTGTAGATGAACTGATTAACTTTTGAAGAAAATCTGAAATTATTTTCTTGAGTTATGGCCTTTCAAATTTTTTGTGTGTTTTAAGCTTGTAAGCAAGATATCTCAAAAAATTATTTGAGTTATTGCCCATAAACTTTTCAGACTGGCTGGGGATGATGAAAAGATGAACTGATTAACTTGTGAAAACATTAAAAAAAATTCTAAGTTATGGCCCTTTGAAATTTTTCACAATTTTAGCTTGTTAGCAAGATATCACAAAAATTGTTTGAGCTTTTGCCCTGAAACTTTACAGACTGGTCGGGGATGATTAGTAGATGAACTGGTTTATTTTTGAAAAGAATCAAAAATATATTTTTTTTAGTTATGGCCCTTTGAAATTTTGTGTGCTTTAGATGAACTGATTAACTTTTGAAGAAGGTCCGAAATTTTTTTCTTGAGTTATGGGCCTTTGAAATTTTGCATGTTTTAAGCTTGTAAGCAAGATAACGCAAAAACTATTTAAGCTTTTGCACTGATACTTTACAGACTGGTTGGGAATGATGTGTAGGTGAACTGATTAAATTTTGAAGAAAAAAAAATCTGAAATTATTTTCTTGAGTTATGGCCCTTTGAAATTTTGTACATTTCTACAAAAAGGCCCTAAACCCAAATCGGTGCTACCATGGAATGCTTTAAGATTTGGGGCCATTTTCTTTCATTTATGACTGACTTTCCATGCAGCAGGCTATTAGTCCGCAGTCAAAACCTCATTTAATTTAAAATTTTGTCAGACATTTCAGGTATTTTTTAATGTTGTGTACCATTTTGTAATTTCAGTGTTCCAACTGGTTCAAAACCCAACCAAGTTCACAGTATGCAGACTTTAATTGACAAGTGGATCGGCCCTGTATTTGCACCTTGCAAAAGAAAGTTACCAGACCAGCAGTCAAGTAGAACAACCTGCACTTCAACTGTCGCCGATGATGGGACAGAGGTTGAGTATGTATTGCATGACCACCATCAAAAATCGATAAAGATTACCACTCTAATTTTAGGTATTTTCAATATATCTAAAACCAAAGCACTGGAAGTACTGGTGGACCGATTGTCTTCAGGGCAAACATTTCTGAAATGAGATTTAAATGTTTTATTTACTACTGGCCATTTTTTCTAGTTTTGAGTATAATGTTACAGTGTAAAGCTTGATCTGACGCCGCATTCAGCATCAGATCTGGGTCTACACTGCTTGCCAAGCCCATCCTATAATTCAATATTAATAACCCTCTTTAGTCTTACGCAACACGCTGACAATACTGCAGCTATTGTCTATGCAAAAATAGTCCGACAAGTTAGTGACAGTCAGATGGACTTAATCACTTAACAGCTTTCCTCCTTAGTAGCTTTGAATCGATTCACAAGCGATCAATTAAAACTTAGCCGCGTCATTTGTACGTCTATAAAGACTGTTGCGTATACATGTACATGTATATGTGTTTTATCTGAACATTCAAAACTGGTACTAACTAATGGGTTTGGCAAACAGTGTTTACCCAGATCAGATGCCGCAATCAGAGTCCATCTGTTTGCAGCTACACACAACAGTCTAAGTACCCATTCGATTTCACAGCCTGCACCCCATGTATGCTGTCAGTGCTTTGATTTATTTACTCTCAGAGTGCACTCTTCCAACTCAAGTTGAGCACGTCCATTCTATCAATTGGCGTCTAGCTGAATGGCAAGCGATACATATCCCAATAGAATACTTCAGGAAATACACTGGTTGCTGTACGCCACTGACCAGGGTTTAAAGGGTTGACCTGTCTGCAAAATGTGTACTCAAAATCATTATATATTTAACTGATCGAGACATGACCTTGAAGTTTAAAAACTTGTTATTCATTCTCAAATTTCTAGCCGTATATAGGTCATAGAGCGGTCTAGTCAAATGAACAGCACCTTTACTTAAATACCAGAACTTAAATAATCAAACAGTGTAGAGCTAGAGTAGACAGCTAAGCAGACTCCATATTCCGATTTTTGCCGAGCCTTTCCAGATTCTATAGATAGCCCTCTTGTGCAATATTTTAACCGAAATTCTGACCTATTTGTAACTTCGATAAAAATAGAGAGGTTATATTCTTTAAATAACTATAACCTCGGCTTTTCCAAATCAGCGATGGTCACGTGGACAATAACAAGAAAAAACATTTTGCGGTATGTAACTTTGAATCGATTGTCGATTACAATCGATCCAATAAAGATGTTGTAAATTACTGATAACGACTCAAATTATTGTATGCGTTGTGAAATCCCTTGCGCACAAGTATAACCCTATTTGGACCCCTTTGTTTTGTTTGATTTGAGGTTTAACGTCCCCGTCAACACTATTTAGGTCATTTTGGAGACGTTGCTTCCAATTTCGTGGGACTTTTACCCGACATTGAGATGAAACAACATCTCAATCCCTGCCACCCAATAAAACCAATAGAGTTTATATGCATGGATGGGCCAACTCGCAGCAGTTTTCCTGGGCAAGCTTAGACCTTCTAAGCAGATTACCAGTACTAATGTGCGGCCGGTATCAACTCTGCGTGGAAGCATCGTGCAGCCCATATATTTCTTCAAGCCCCTATGGGAATTTGGACCCCTTAAAACCAACTTTGATAAAGTAAAACTTGGGGTTGCATGGGTATACATTAGGTTCTTTATTCCTGCTCTAAGACATAGGTAGATGGTATTCGTTCTAACGAGTGCCTACAATTCATCACGAAAACCTACCTGTATACTTTTGACCCCCGTGAACCCCAATTTTATATAGTAAAACTGGGGTTTGCAGTGATATACATTTTTTTTCTTATTTCAAATCTAGAACAAAGGTTGTGGGTACTCGATAGAACCGCCTCAATGAGACAGTTCTACTGAATAGCCACCATCTATATTGGAGTAAACTAAGGAAAACATCAGAATTTTTATCGTAAAATTTACCCTTTTTGCAGTGTTAAAATTTGCAGTTTATTTGTATAGGCATGTCATCATTTTGTATGTTTGGAGCAGAAATAAGATAAAAAATCACAATTTTCAGTATGTTTAGATAGAGATGTTTTCGTCATGATAGTAGTGTTAGCCCCCCTATGAATCCTATAGCGCTGTGGTGCAGTGGTAAAGCATCGGATTTGAGATCAAGAGGTACCCGGTTCGATCCTCGCATGCGCCAAGTGTTGTTTCCTTGATCCTTTGATAAGTGGCATCTGTTCTGGGTCTGTACTATTTCTCAGTATCTCATTTTGGAACCGTAGACGCTGTGACCTCTGATCTGGATCTACACTGTTAGTCAGTATCACACTTTGGAATACTTTTGGCACCTGATCTAGGCCTACACTGTCAGTATCCCCTTTCGGAACCCTAGACTATATCCTCTTATCTGGTTCTACACTGTCAAGTGGCACCTGATACCGCCCCCGCCCATCGGGGCTTGGAAATAGATGGGCTGCAAGATGCTTCCACTCAGAGTTGATACCGACCGCACATGAGTACTGGTAATATCTGCTTAGAAGGTCTAAGCCTGCCCAGGAAAACTGCTGCGAGTCGGCCCGTCCATGCATATAAACCCTATTGGTTTAATTGGGCGGCAGGGATTGAGGTGTCATTTCATCTCAATGTCGGGAAAAAGTCCCACAAAATTGGAAGCAGCGTCTCCAAAATGACCTTAACTGTGTTGACGGGGGCGTTAAACTAAAATATCAAGCAAAAGTGGCACCTGATCTGGGTGTACACTGTCAGTTTCCCATTACGTAACCCTAGGCATGTGGCCTCTGATCTGGGTCTACATTGATTTTAAGTATCCGATTTCTATACACTAGTTATGTGGCCCTGATCTGGGCCTACTCTGTCAGTATCTCATTTTGGAAACCTTGACTTGTGGCATCTGATCTTGGTCTACATTTTTTCTCAGTATCCAATATTAGAATCCTAGGCTTGGGGCCAAAGATCTTGGTCTAAACTGTTTATCAGTATCCAACTTATATCATTTCGATGAGGTAGAACATGTAGTAATGTAGGTTTGTGCTTGTTGCAACCCGAAACAAGCAGGAAGACAAACTCCCTAATTATGATCTTGACAGGGGCCCATGGTAGCAATTCTCCTTGACATGTCTGCCAACCAGACAACAAGCAAAGTTGAAAGGTCGGTAAATGACCCTGTTTCACCTATGTCCTGAGTCAAACCCATTTGCATTCGAGCCCAAAATTTCGAGCTCAAAGCCCAGCCCATAATAGGCCCAGGTTTTACAGGTAACCTAGAAATACAGCCCCTCAGGAACAATAAAGCTCTTAAAGGTTTAGTTTAGGGTAAGTTGTGCTCTCGGTCGTATACAATGAAACGGGAATTGCATTCCTTGGAACCCACATTCCTGCCACACAGGACTATGTGTAAGGGTGTACCGGGCTGAAGGCTAAGGAGGTGGGGGCATTGAGGGCAATGTTTAACACTCTGGAAAAAATACGAGACGAAATACTAGACGAAATATCGGCGACATCAGTCGCATGAATAAGCACCCTAACTGACAGACGTAAGGCAAAAAATAATTTCGTTTCTCGTCCCTGCCCGCCCCGAAAAATCGCGCCGTACCGATTTTCATTTTATTTTTTATTTCAACGTTTTACCACCGAAAAACATCTCTTCAAGCTTTCCGCGCATGCGCAGTAATCAATAGAGTGTATATTGAATGATTTCAAACATTCCAGACTTTGGTGCATCAATTTAATGGATCACAAGTTGTCACCCTTGGAATCGTCGGATATACCTCAACGCTCAAAGTTTTGGCACATTCCACGGCGGTTATAGTAAATTATTTGTAAGAAAAATGAAAAATAAAAATAAAAAGTGCCCCGCCCCAATTTTCCAGTGAGCCCCGGACGAGAAACGAAAGTATTTTTACCAGGCCTAACATAGGGCCAATGGGTTGAAAATACAAACAGCCCATGATTCATTTATTCCCCTTAAATTCCTTCCTTGTCGCCAGAAGAGTTATTGTTGGGACATCATATGCACTGGAACGCACGCATCCTACCAAGTGGTTTCCAATGAATGTGTATGTGTGGAGGGGGGGGGGGTAGTGTCAGTTGTAATGGAGACAGTAGACTCGTCAAGCCTACAAAGGCTCCACGGGAGTGATCGCATTACTCACAAACGAAAAACTTCTATTGCGGCCACTTCTCACGGACAACAGAAGTAAATACTCCATCTAATGTTTATTAGTAATCCGATCACTCCCGTAGAACCCCGTGTCTGCCACTGGAGGGGGAGGGGTTTGTGATGTCTAATCATTTCAGATACGACTTGTTTCTTTGTAGTGTCATCTGTTGTGATGGAGCAAGAAAGGAAGTCAGGGCCATAATGGACATGCCCCCATTACTCGTCTTAACCATCAGCGATATTGTGCGTGCAAGAAAATTGGCCTCAGACATCCTACGTTACCCAGAGACGGTGCAACTAAGGACATTAACATCACCGGCACACGCGACTTTTACTACATACTCACTTGCTGGAGCAACCTTCCACCGCCCTGGCCATTTCACTGGCGCCTCGTTTACTAAGAAGTACGGCTGGTTGTATTATGATGCCCTTGTCGGACACTTGGAGGAGTACAGTGGGGGAAAAATTGGCATTCTGAATCATGTCATTTACATTAAGGTAGGCAGGAAGACTCCACATTTTCTCAAACAAGTGAACAAAGAATAGGCCAACATTTCTTGCGACACAGAACTGTTTATCTAATGTAATGCAACGCACGAAGAATTACCCTAAAGCTAAGTGGGCATGTAGATTGACTTCAAAACTGAATGTAAAGCGGCCAATCCACATGCAAGATTATTGACTCATAGTATTGAATCAATATGATTTTCACAAAAGTGAAAAGATCCTCATTTTGCTACACATGTATATCGGGTGGCGCAGAAAAAACTAGTTTACTCCTCGTTCAACGATTACGCTGTTCATCGAGGATCATCAGGCGGTTTAACTTGTTCTTGATGGGGCTCTATTACATATTTTCAATTACGTTTAAACATTTTGAGGAAAATGGCCCTTATCGCCCTCCAAAAGATGAATGACCACATGATTGTGTGATGTCATGCACCAACATCTGTGAGAATCAGGGTCTGAGGTGACATGAGTACGACATACCACAATCACGTGGCCATTCTTCCTTTTTGTGGTGAGGAGAATACGGGGCAGTTTCCTCAAAATATGTATTTGCTCTTTGTAGGACACTTAGATGCCCAGAGAGGACCGCTGTTAACGATAGTGATGACGATATGGACGAAAAGTCATTTTTTCGTGATGTATTCAATGGGTTGAAGCACTGAGAAGGCACACCAATGTTTTTTGCCTCGGCATGGATAGGCAGATGAACGAAAGATAAACGCGGCGAATAAACTTCTAAGACAAAAAGTACTATAGGTCTGATTGCCATTCGCCGGGTACAATACGAAAAGGATCCATGGAACAGTTTTCTTCGGAAAAGCCCCAAACTCAGCTGAAATGCATAGAATACCATTTGTTTGTTTCATTGATGATTCATTTTTGTTACAGTATCAGTGGCCAATCCGGATGGGTGCCCGGTGGCCAAGGTGATGATTTTAGGTCATTTCATTTTGCGCAGAATCTATGCAAAAAACCCTCACCAAAGGACCATTCTATTTATTTCAGCCGAGTTGGGGGAATCGCCACTGTTTATCCAGTGGCATGGGTATGTCATTTGGCACGCCCTAACTTGAGGAACCAACACAATTATCGACATTTCCACAAGCGTACAAAACGTACGCTTTTGGCTGACCCCCCTCCCTCCCCCCAAAAGCGTACGCTCCGAGTGAAAAATCTTGATGACGTCACAATATTGACATTTTATATTTTCAAGAAAACGTACGTTGGTGTTCTGACCCCTCCCTCGTACGTTTTGTACGCTTGTGAAAATGTCTATAATTATGAACGCCCCAAAGTCTTCGTCCAGTGATGAAGCTAGCGCTTTTAATTACCTGCGTATCGGCCTACATGCATAAAAATCGACACGCACAAACATACTGCCGACACGCTTTAAAGGTGACCAGCACGCAGAATGGAGTGCCATATTCCATCTTGAACAAGTAACATGTACCCGAAATGCCAGGAAAAGGCATCTTGGCACTTTGCGATGTTCTCCAGGGAGGGGATATGCCTACTCCTTGATATGACTTCGATGCGCTCTCCAATTGCATTTGTAAGCTCGACATTGAAACGTCTCTCCAACTGAATTCCCGGCACGCTGGGAAAAAATCCTAGTTAATCCCTGATTCGTACTATAGAAAAACATACATAGTAACTGTGTATGGTCCTTTCCTAATAGAGTAGGAAAATCGTACAAGGCTCCCCGATCAATGATGGCTAATCAATTACAATTAAAATTTGGTGAAAATTGTGTACCGGTATTCTACATTCTAATTGCGTACAGTAAACCTCGCATATACCGGCCTCGCATACAACGGATACTCGCTTTAACCGGACTGATTCCCAAGTCCCGGTCCCGTCTAACTAAAGTCCAATAAAATACCTCGTATATAACGGCCTTTGTATATCGGACTTTCGCCTATACCGAACCAAAGTTCTTGGCCCAGAGTAATACATGTAACGGACTCCTTGTGGACGACATATGCATTCGTCAAATAGCAACATCGATATTATCGACTAGATCTGACCTTCAGGACACCCGACAAACACCGTATCCATATTCCCTGCCCTCTGCGTTGCGGACATCAAGAGCGGTTCTGGGGAGTGGACTCGCTATTTTTCGGGAATAGTCTGGTATTAGTGTGAATTTGTACATCGGACTTCGTCGGCATATGTGTAAGGTTTACATTATCTACGTACTTCGTGTGTACGCGTATAACAGATTCTGTATATAAGGGACAAAAATGATGGTCCCAACTTGTCCGGTTTATGCGAGGTTTACTGTAATTCACATGTTGCGCAAAGAAAGACAACTTTTCACAGCGCAGCTTTGACGCGAAACGATAGTAGGCAATATCTTGGATGGCGCGTCTGCAATAACCACTAGACTGTAAAAGGACTTTTACTATGACCTTCTTGACGTCATGGTCTATGACATTTACGTCAAAGTAAAAGCAATTATCCCGCGGCCATAAATAATCACGTGGCGCCATTCGCCGATGTCGCGTCAAGTGGCTGTTATTGACCAGTCCGATAAATGATGATATTGCCCGCTATTCACGTTCTCACCAGCCTGTGTGTTTTCGGAGCCGTATAGGCAGTCTTTCGTCGCTATAAGGCGCGCGAAAATTGTTTGCGGCCATGGGATAATGCAATTATAGACCGACTCCTCGGGCGATATGGAGTTTTCTGGCCCTCGGAGAAGTAATATTGCCCTCGGCTGCGCCTCGGACAATATCACTTTTTCCTTGGGCAAAAAAAAAATTCATATCCCAAACGGGTTCGGTCCATATGTGATAATTATACCGTGCCCAAAGCCAATCTCCCTACGTCATTGGTTTGTCCCCGTCCATAGGGGCTTGGAGAAATATATGGACTGCATGATGCTTCCACGCAGAGCTGATACCGACCGCCCATTAGTACTGGTAATCTGCTTAGAAGGTCTAAGCTTGCCCAGGAAAACTGCTGCAAGTCGGCCCGTCCATGCATATAAACCTTATTTGCGGCAGGGATTGAGATGTCATTTCATCTCGGTATCGGGTAAAAGTCCCGCAAAATTGGAAGCAATGTCTCCAAAATGACCTACATTGTGTTGACGGGGACGTTAAACCTCCAATCAAACAAACAAGCCCGCGTCTTTGGTCAAAACCGAGTCACATGCGATACATCGACCGGTCAATAATTATAGGTTATTGACTTTATATTGTGAAATATTCGGCCCGAGTTCATATGGCGGAGACGCACTCGCAAGCTCGTGCGTCCTTCACAATATGAACTCGGGCCGAATATTTCACAATATAAAGTCAATAACCTTTTTATTATATACCCAAAACTTTAACTCTTTTCAAAATTTAGATCTGCCTGGCATGGGAATCTGAATGCAAAATTCTAGTATATATACTTTTAAGTGGTTTGAAATAGAAAATAATGCAACTCGTTTAATGTCTTCCTACACATTGCGAAACCACGCCCAATGGAGCCGAAGTCAATATGACTTTAACGTCGTTGGATGTGACGTCATTAAAAACATCGACGTTTGCCAACGCAGGACGCCATTTTTTTCGGAGTGTCCGTTAGTTTCTTTCAAAATACTCCTGATTTACTGAAAGAAATTTTTGTAAACCTTTACAGATAGCAGGTAGGTCATATTTTTTAGCATAAAATGCGCTTTATGCTCTGTGTTACAGCATACATTCGTTTTGTTTTTTCGCTCGACAAGATGGCTGCCGAGTGCTATGATTCAAATCTGAGAAATTTGAAAGTAGTCCTATTGTGCACGAGACTCCTTATCTCCGGGCAATATCAACTTGACTACAGGCAATATGGAAAATATTGACCGGTAACTTCTTACAAAGTAAACGGGACATTTTCTGGGTATATAATAAATCATGGTGTTGCCCGGCAGTCGCACGCACACAACTCCGCATGTATCGAATAACAATACGATCCAATCGAATGAACTAATCGATATTATTGAATGACCGATTTGATTTTATCGAAGAGCTTATTCGATTGTATCCAATAAGACGTCTAATAACAATTTGATTCTATCGAATACACCATTCGATACAATCGAATTATATATTCGATTATCGATAATTAAATATAGATCAGCTCTAGCCGTGAATTGTTGAGTAATAAATCACAGTTTGGAGGTCAGTTGAAAGTAGGTCAAATCACGAGCGCGTAGCGCGAGTGATTTGTCTACTGTCAACTGACCGACAAACTGTGATTTATTACTCAACAATTCACATGATAGAGCTGATCTATTTCGATTCTAACACACTGAAAATGGGTAATCATGCTGTTGATTTCTACAAATTCTCCCAACCCTACACCATTGTTAGACGAAATCCCGCCAAAACTGTCGACTGTGATACGTAAATTTACGTCCTTTTCTAACGTTGTAGATGCGAGAAAGTGACGTTACACCGTCTAACGTCAAGAAAACCGACTTGTGACGTCATAAATTTGTATGTTTAATGACGTCACTCGTCACGCTCTTCCTAGCCATGATTTGTTGTAGAATAAAACACGGTTCTTTTCCATTGCTTATATAGGCATGCTGTGTTAGAATTAAGAAATAGATCAGCTCTAGCCGTGAATTGTTGAGTAATAAATCACACGTTGGAGGTCAGTTGAAAGTAGATCAAATCACGAGCGCGTAGCGCGAGTGATTTGTCTACCATCTACTGATCGACAAACTGTGAATTATTACTCAACAATTCACATGGTAGAGCTGATCTATTTCGATTCTAACACACTGAAAATGGGTAATCATGCTGTAGATTTCTACAAATTCTCCCAACCCTACACCATTGTTAGACGAAATCCGCCAAAACTGTCGACTGTGATACGTGAATTTACGTCCTTTTCTAACGTTGTAAATGCGAGAAAGTGACGTTACACCGACTAACGTCAAGAAAACCAACTTGTGACGTCATAAATTTGTATTTTTAATGACGTCATTCGTCACGCTCTTCCTAGCCGTGATTTGTTGTAGAATAAAACACGGTTCTTTTCCATTGTTTATATTGGCATGCTGTGTTAGAATCGAATATATAATTCGATTGTATCGAATAAAATGGCCATATGTCGATCGAAATTGTGATAATATCGAACGAATATGTAAGAATCGATCGAATGAGCAAAAATAGAATTTTGCTGAAAAAAAAAAACATGCCATAGCATTTCGCCTATATAGACCTACTAAGTACACTATTGGCGCGCTGTGAGGAAACTCGCTGTACGGTATCGAAAATCAATAGTTCGTCCCAATGACGCTGGTAAATTGGCTATTGACATGGTATAAAGCAAATACGGACGGATCCATCGGGCAATATGGTGTTTCTGGCCCTCGGAAAAGTGATATTCCTTTTCCTCGGGCCAGAAAACTCAATATCGCCATCAATATCGGTCCTTATTTGATAATTGTTATATCGGATGGTGCGTCACACCGGCTGAAAGCGGGGTTGAAAGAAGACTGGACAAAAAGGTCCGGAATTCGGGTCTCACATGCGGCAAAACTTCGGATACCCCTTTAAGGGTTATGTCAGGTGACCTTTTGTGGGGGGGGAGGGGGTGGGGTTATGGCTCTTTCAAGATTAGTTCACTTATATCGAGCCGATCGTTAATCATACGTGGGCGAAAACCGGGGTACTCGGAGAAAAACCACCTGAACTTCCATTGCAGAACTTGGCGTCTCGCACGTGACCCGAGCGAGGCTCGAATCCACGGCGGTGAGAGACATAATGACTAATAGTCATCGCTCTTATCCATTAGGCCACGAAGGCCCATCATAAAGTGACCTGTGAGGGATGAAGTAAAAATCTAACACCCATCAAAAACATCGAAAGGAGTGTCAGAAGCAAGTGAAACTCGCCCCAGTCAGTTTATGTTATAAACCAAAAAAGATATGACACAAAGTGCCATATGAAGTGACTCGATTGTAAAAGACTAGCTACTAGGCTGATGATTGAGTGATATCCAGCTATCTTTAGTCTTGTTCAAGGCTCAGAAATTTAACCAAAAAAATTTATATGATTTTCTTCCATTTTCAAATAAATTGTCAGAAATACTTTGTAGCTATAGTCTACAGGTTAGCTTCGATTTCTAAGCTTGAAAATGCAGACTAAAGATAGTTGGATATCACTAAGTAAATAGACTAGCCATGGACAAGAAGTGAAATTAATATGAATATATATAATTGATTTAAAGAAACTCAATAATCAGACTAGTAGCTAGTCAACAGAAGCCAACCAATAAACTAGCTACAGAGTATTTCATACAATTGAAGAAAATTAGACCTTTTTTTATGAAATTTCTAAGGCTTGGGAAAGGCTACGATTGTAACTGCATTGTGAAAAAGGCAAACACATATTTGTTTGATTTGAGGTTTAAAGTCCCCGTCAACACAATTTAGGTCATTTTGGAGACGTTGCTTCCAATTTTGTGGGACTTTTACCCGACATTGAGATGAAATGACATCTCAATCCCTGCTATCAAATAAAACCAATAGGGTTTATGTGCATGGGTGGGCCGACTCGCAGCGGTTTTCCTGGACAGGCTTAGACCTTCTAAGCAGATTACCAGTACTCATCTGCGGTCGGGAAGCATCGTGCAGCCCATCTATTTCTCCAAGCCCCGATGGGCGGGGGCGGGGGCGGGACAAATGCATGTAGTACACTCAGAAACTTATAAACTAAATTTACTCGGCATGAACACTAAATTTGCAGCACCAAATTCGACAAGACCGGCTTTTTCTTCGTTTTTTTTATGCCCCCCCCCCCCGCCATTCTTGGAAGGGGCATATACGTCCGTCCATCCATTCGTTTTAATGATCGTTCGTCCGTCCGCCCGTCCGTCCGAAACATAAACGCTGTAAATAAATACTTATTCATGAATCAATTTGAAATTACCTGTAAGAAATATTAACCACCATGAGACAATGTATGGCGCGCAAATACCTAGGCCCCACCTACAAGGTCAAGGTCATACTGAAGGGTCAAAGGTAGAAAAAGGAGTCCGACACTTGAATGCTGACAATAACTTTCTTATGCTGGATCAATTTAGAAATTACATGGCAGCAATTTTTAAAATCATGAGTTGATGTGTTGCGTGCAAAAACCCAGGTCCCTATCTGCAAGGTCAGTGTCATACTTAGAGGCCAGAGGTAAAATAAGGGGCCCAAATTTTAACCACTGACAATAACTTTCTTATTTCAGGATAATTTACAAATGACTTGGCAAAACTTTTACCCATCATTTTTATGCCCCAGCATCGCCAATGCCTGGGACGTATGGTTTTTTGGTTTTCCTCACGTGTGTTCGTATGCACGTCCGTCTGCTCTTGTGTGTGTGTGTGTGTGTGTGTGTGTGTGTGTGTGTGTGTGTGTGTGTGTGTGTGTGTGTGTGTGTGTGCATGATTCTGTGTTTTTGTATAAGGTAGAGGTTTAACTTCTAAAAGTCACATTTTCCAAACCATTTGATGGAATCGGTTCATATTTGGTATGATGATAGATATAGGTCCAGTTTTATTTGGCAATACCCCACCCATGCCAATGACCACAAATTCAAGGTAACAGACTTAGAAATTTTTTATGTTAAAGACTCGTGTTAAGATTTTTGTTATAGGTGAAAACTGAACTTTTATGATGAGTTTGCTTATGTTTGGTATCATAATAGATATGTGTTCGAAGTTTGATTCACCAATGCCAGCGACTATGCAAATGACCTCAAGGTCAAGGACATGGACTAAGAGATTTTTAATGTTAAAGACTCAGGTTAAGGTATTTATTAGATATCAACGGACTTTTTATTATCATAATAGATAAAAGTCAGAAGTTTGATTCATCAATGCACACGCCCATGGCTTTGACTTTAAGGTCATGGACAAATACTTATTTTTGAATTATGAAGATTTTAAAGACCTCAAATTGTTCAAATTATGTAATGGATTTGATTAACATTTGCTATCATGATTGAAACAGGTCCTGCAATTTTTCAAATTTGACTATACCTCCACCAATGCCTATAACTTCAAGGTCATGGTAACAAGCTTATAAGCTTTAGTTAGACATTTAAGAGTTTATATTGTCCCATTCGTATGATGCATTGGGTTTATATTTTCTATGGTGATAGATACATGTCCTAAGTGACATTCAACAGTACCCATGCGCTGACGGTCCTAAACGCCAAGATCACAGTCATAAATATTATTTGATTTAAAGAGCTCATACTTACCAAACTATTTCATGGATTAGCTTCACATTTGGTATGATGAAAGTTACAGGTCTGAAATTTCTTTCAGCTGTATCCCACACCTGACCTCAAGGTCAAGGTCACAGACATAAATCTTTATACTGTTTTTACGGATCATATTTTTTCAAACTATACTATGGCTTGACTTCATAGTTGGAATGGTGCTTGTTAAAGGCACAAACATTCATTAAGTTCTACCATCAAAGCTGCCAACAACATCAAAGTCACGGACATCAACTTGTTTTTCTAGATGGACCCTAGGCGGAGGTATCTGTGTCGTGGTGACACATTTCTGGTTTTTCTAGTTCGATAGATTGAATATGTAAACCTGGAAGTTTGATGTTTGTGGAAAACCGTAATGAATTTAGACAGAGTTTAATTCAACAAGAACTGATCAGTGGGCATAGCCTGAGTGACAAGCGCAATCAGCATAACGAGATACATGCATCATGCATCCTCCTTTCAACATAAGGATCAACACTAATGCCGTGCGCATTTTTTCATCGTCATCATCATCATCAGCAGCAGCAGCAGCATCTTCATTATTATTTTTAATATTATTATTATTATTATTATTATTAATATTATTATTATTGTTGTTGTTGTTTTGCCCCCGCCGGGCTTAAAATAGATAGGTTTGCTTGATGTTTCCATGCAGACCTTAAACCAACAGCCTAGTAAACCGCTTGCAGGTTCTAAGCCTGTCCAGGAAAAGTGATGCGAGTCGGACCATCCTATAGCTTTCATTGGGCGGCAGGGCTTGGTATATCATTTTATCTCAGTGCAGGGTAGCACTCCCACAAAAATGGAAGCCAAGTCCCCAAAATGGACTTAACAGTGCATATAGCAAATATAAATTTAACTACTGTATTAACAGGTGAAGGCTTATTTATTTCCAAAGTCAGCGTACAGCAAACTGTACTAGTACTCTTCTGCTATAGATAGATAGATAGATAGATAGATAGATAGATAGATAGATAGATAGATAGATAGATAGATAGATAGATAGATAGATAGATAGATAGATAAGTGCCCTGGGGGTTAATTTCATCATTTTTCATAAAGAATCGACAAAGGAAATACTCAGATGAATCAGGAAAGACACCTGAACGAGTTTATTCCATCGTTTTCCATAAGAAAACGAATAAGGAAAAACTTTGTCGGATAAGGAAAAATGCAGTGGGAGGGTTAGTTTCATCATTTTTCGTAAGGAATCGACTAAGAAAGAACTCATATGAATCAGGTAAGACCCCTGAACGAGGTTAATTTATCGTTTTCTATAAGAAATCGAATAAGTAAAAACTTGGTCGAATAAGGAAAAATGCCCTGGGAGGGTAAATTTCGTCCTTTTTCGTAAGGAATCGACTAAGGACATACTCAGATGAATCAGAAAAGACACTTGAACGAGTTTATTTAATCATTTTCTATAAGAAAACGAATAAGGAAAAACTAGGTCGAATAAGGAAAAATGCCCTATGAGGGTTAATTTCATCATTTTTCGTAAGGAATCGACTAAGGAAATACGCAGATGAATCAAGAAAGACACCTGAACGAGTTTATTTCATCGTTTTCTATAAGAAAACAAATACGGAAAACATGTTCGAATAAGGAAAAATGCCCTGGGAGTGTTAATTTCGTCATTTTTCTTAAGGAATCGAATAAGAAAGTACTCAGATGAATCAGGTAAGACCCCTGAACGAGTTTATTTGATCATTTTCTATAAGGAAACGAATAAGGAAAAACTTGGTCGAATAAGGAAAAATGCCCTAGGAGGGTTAGTTTCATCATTTTTCGTAAGGAATCGAATAAGGAAATACTCAGATGAATCAGGTAAGACACATGAACGAGTTTATTTCATCGTTTTCTACAAGAAAACGAATAAGGAAAAACTTGGTCGAATAAGGAAAAATGCCCTGGGAGGGTTAATTTCATCATTTTTCGTAAGGAATCGAATAAGGAAATACTCAGATGAATCAGGGAAGACACCTGAACGAGTTTATTTCATCGTTTTCTACAAAAAAGCGAATAAGGAAAAACATGGTCGATTAAGGAAAAATGCCCTGGGAGGGTTACTTTCATCATTCGTCTTAAGGAATCGAATAAGAAAGTACTCAAATGAATCCGATAATACCCCTGAACGAGTTTATTTCATCGTTTTCTATAAGAAAACGAATAAGGAAAAACTTGGTCAAATAAGGAAAAATGCCCTGGGAGGGTTAGTTTCGTCATTTTTCGTAAGAAATCGAATACGGAAATGCTCAGATTAATCAGGAAAGACACCTGAACGTGTTTATTTTATCGTTTTCTATAAGAAAACGAACAAGGAAAAACTTGGTCGAATAAGGAAAAATGCCCTGGGAGGGTTACTTCCATCATTTTTCTTAAGGAATCGAATAACAAAGTACTCAAATTAATCAGATTTGACCCCTAAACGAGTTTATTTCATCGTTTTCTATAACAAAACGAATAAGGAAAAACTTGGTCGAATAAGGAAAAATGCCCTGGGAGAGTTAATTTCAACATTTTTGGTAAGGAATCGAATAAGAACATACTCAGATGAATCAGGAAAGACACCTGAACGAGTTTATTTTATCGTTTTCTATAAGAAAACGAATAAGGAAAAACTTGGTCGAATAAGGAAAAATGCCCTGGGAGGGTTAATTTTATCATTTTTCGTAAGGAATCGAATAAGAAAGTACTCACATGAATCAGGTAAGACCCCTGAACGGGTTTATTTCATCGTTTTCTTTAAAAAAGCGAATAAGGAAAAACTTGGTCGAATAAGGAAAAATGCCCTGGGAGGATTAATATCATCATTTTTCGTAAGGAATCGAATTAGAAAATACTCAGATGAATCAGGTAAGACACATGAACGAGTTTATTTCATCGTTTCCTACAAGAAAACGAATAAGGAAAAACTTGGTCGAATAAGGAAAAATGCCCTTGGAGGGTTAGTTTCATCATTTTTCATAAGGAATCGAATAAGGAAATGCTCAGATTAATCAGGAAAGACACCTGAACGAGTTTATTTTATCGTTTTCTATAAGAAAACGAATAAGGACAAACTTGGTCGAATAAGGAAAAATGCCCTGGGAGGGTTACTTTCATCATTTTTCTTAAGGAATCGAATAAGAAAGTACTCAAATGAATCAGATAAGACCCCTGAACGAGTTTATTTCATCGTTTTCTATAAGAAAACGAATAAGGAAAAACTTGGTCGAATAAGGAAAAATGCCCTGGGAGGGTTAATTTCATCATTTTTCGTAAGGAATCGAATAAGAAAGTACTCAAATGAATTAGGTAAGACCCCAGAACGGGTTTATTTCATCGTTTTCTATAAGAAAACGAATAAGGAAAAACTTGGTCGAATAAGGAAAAATGCCCTGGGAGGATTAATTTCATCATTTTTCGTAAGGAATCGAATTAAAAAATACTCAGATGAATCAGGTAAGACACATGAACGAGTTTATTTCATCGTTTCCTACAAGAAAACGAATAAGGAAAAACTTGGTCGAATAAGGAAAAATGCCCTTGGAGGGTTAGTTTCATCATTTTTCATAAGGAATCGAATAAGGAAATGCTCAGATTAATCAGGAAAGACACCTGAACGAGTTTATTTTATCGTTTTCTATAAGAAAACGAATAAGGACAAACTTGGTCGAATAAGGAAAAATGCCCTGGGAGGGTTACTTTCATCATTTTTCTTAAGGAATCGAATAAGAAAGTACTCAAATGAATCAGATAAGACCCCTGAACGAGTTTATTTCATCGTTTTCTATAAGAAAACGAATAAGGAAAAACTTGGTCGAATAAGGAAAAATGCCCTGGGAGGGTTAATTTCATCATTTTTCGTAAGGAATCGAATAAGAAAGTACTCAAATGAATTAGGTAAGACCCCAGAACGGGTTTATTTCATCGTTTTCTATAAGAAAACGAATACTATAAGAAAACGAATAAGGAAAAACTTGGTCGAATAAGGAAAAATGCCCTGGGAGGATTAATTTCATCATTTTTCGTAAGGAATCGAATTAAAAAATACTCAGATGAATCAGGTAAGACACATGAACGAGTTTATTTCATCGTTTCCTACAAGAAAACGAATAAGGAAAAACTTGGTCGAATAAGGAAAAATGCCATTGGAGGGTTAGTTTCATCATTTTTCATAAGGAATCGAATAAGGAAATGCTCAGATTAATCAGGAAAGTCACCTGAACGAGTTTATTTTATCGTTTTCTATAAGAAAACGAATAAGGACAAACTTGGTCGAATAAGGAAAAATGCCCTGGGAGGGTTACTTTCATCATTTTTCTTAAGGAATCGAATAAGAAAGTACTCAAATGAATCAGATAAGACCCCTGAACGAGTTTATTTCATCGTTTTCTATAAGAAAACGAATAAGGAAAAACTTGGTCGAATAAGGAAAAATGCGCTGGGAGGGTTGGTTTCGTCATTTTTCGTAAGGAATCGAATACGGAAATGCTCAGATTAATCAGGAAAGACACCTGAACGTGTTTATTTTATCGTTTTCTATAAGAAAACGAATAAGGAAAAACTTGGTCGAATAAGGAAAAATGCCCTGGGAGGGTTACTTTCATCATTTTTCTTAAGGAATCGAATAACAAAGTACTCAAATTAATCAGATAAGACCCCTAAACGAGTTTATTTCATCGTTTTCTATAAGAAAACGAATAAGGAAAAACTTGGTCGAATAAGGAAAAATGCCCAGGGAGAGTTAATTTCAACATTTTTCGTAAGGAATCGAATAAGAACATACTCAGATGAATCAGGAAAGACACCTGAACGAGTTTATTTTATCGTTTTCTTAAGAAAACGAATAAGGAAAAACTTGGTCGAATAAGGAAAAATGCCATGGGAGGGTTAATTTCATCATTTTTCGTAAGGAATCGAATAAGAAAGTACTCAAATGAATCAGGTAAGACCCCAGAACGGGTTTATTTCATCGTTTTCTATAAGAAAACGAATAAGGAAAAACTTGGTCGAATAAGGAAAAATGCCCTGGGAGGATTAATTTCATCATTTTTCGTAAGGAATCAAATTAGAAAATACTCAGATGAATCAGGTAAGACACATGAGAGAGTTAATTTCATCGTTTCCGTCAAGAAAACGAATAAGGAAAAACTTGGTCGAATAAGGAAAAATGCCCTCGGAGGGTTAGTTTCATCATTTTTCATAAGAAATCGAATAAGGAAATGCTCAGATTAATCAGGAAAGACACCTGAACGAGTTTATTTTATCGTTTTCTATAAGAAAACGAATAAGGACAAACTTGGTCGAATAAGGAAAAATGCCCTGGGAGGGTTACTTTCATCATTTTTCTTAAGGAATCGAATAAGAAAGTACTCAAATGAATCAGATAAGACCCCTGAACGAGTTTATTTCATCGTTTTCTATAAGAAAACGAATAAGGAAAAACTTGGTCGAATAAGGAAAAATGCGCTGGGAGGGTTGGTTTCGTCATTTTTCGTAAGGAATCGAATACGGAAATGCTCAGATTAATCAGGAAAGACACCTGAACGTGTTTATTTTATCGTTTTCTATAAGAAAACGAATAAGGAAAAACTTGGTCGAATAAGGAAAAATGCCCTGGGAGGGTTACTTTCATCATTTTTCTTAAGGAATCGAATAACAAAGTACTCAAATTAATCAGATAAGACCCCTAAACGAGTTTATTTCATCGTTTTCTATAAGAAAACGAATAAGGAAAAACTTGGTCGAATAAGGAAAAATGCCCTCGGAGAGTTAATTTCAACATTTTTCGTAAGGAATCGAATAAGAACATACTCAGATGAATCAGGAAAGACACCTGAACGAGTTTATTTTATCGTTTTCTATAAGAAAACGAAAAAGGAAAAACTTGGTCGAATAAGGAAAAATGCCGTGGGAGGGTTAATTTCATCATTTTTCGTAAGGAATCGAATAAGAAAGTACTCAAATGAATCAGGTAAGACCCCAGAACGGGTTTATTTCATCGTTTTCTATAAGAAAACGAATAAGGAAAAACTTGGTCGAATAAGGAAAAATGCCCTGGGAGGATTAATTTCATCATTTTTCGTAAGGAATCGAATTAGAAAATACTCAGATGAATCAGGTAAGACACATGAGAGAGTTAATTTCATCGTTTCCGACAAGAAAACGAATAAGGAAAAACTTGGTCGAATAAGGAAAAATGCCCTCGGAGGGTTAGTTTCATCATTTTTCATAAGAAATCGAATAAGGAAATGCTCAGATTAATCAGGAAAGACACCTGAACGAGTTTATTTTATCGTTTTCTATAAGAAAACGAATAAGGACAAACTTGGTCGAATAAGGAAAAATGCCCTGGGAGGGTTACTTTCATCATTTTTCTTAAGGAATCGAATAAGAAAGTACTCAAATGAATCAGATAAGACCCCTGAACGAGTTTATTTCATCGTTTTCTATAAGAAAACGAATAAGGAAAAACTTGGTCGAATAAGGAAAAATGCGCTGGGAGGGTTGGTTTCGTCATTTTTCGTAAGGAATCGAATACGGAAATGCTCAGATTAATCAGGAAAGACACCTGAACGTGTTTATTTTATCGTTTTCTATAAGAAAACGAATAAGGAAAAACTTGGTCGAATAAGGAAAAATGCCCTGGGAGGGTTACTTTCATCATTTTTCTTAAGGAATCGAATAACAAAGTAATCAAATTAATCAGATAAGACCCCTAAACGAGTTTATTTCATCGTTTTCTATAAGAAAACGAATAAGGAAAAACTTGGTCGAATAAGGAAAAATGCCCAGGGAGAGTTAATTTCAACATTTTTCGTAAGGAATCGAATACGGAAATGGTCAGATTAATCAGGAAAGACACCTGAACGAGTTTATTTTATCGTTTTCTATAAGAAAACGAACAAGGAAAAACTTGGTCGAATAAGGAAAAATGCCCTGGGAGGGTTAATTTCATCATTTTTCGTAAGGAATCGAATAAGAAAGTACTCAAATGAATCAGGTAAGACCCCAGAACGGGTTTATTTCATCGTTTTCTATAAGAAAACGAATAAGGAAAAACTTGGTCGAATAAGGAAAAATGCCCTGGGAGGATTAATTTCATCATTTTTCGTAAGGAATCGAATTAGAAAATACTCAGATGAATCAGGTAAGACACATGAACGAGTTTATTTCATCGTTTCCGACAAGAAAACGAATAAGGAAAAACTTGGTCGAATAAGGAAAAATGCCCTCGGAGGGTTAGTTTCATCATTTTTCATAAGGAATCGAATAAGGAAATGCTCAGATTAATCAGGAAAGACACCTGAACGAGTTTATTTTATCGTTTTCTATAAGAAAACGAATAAGGACAAACTTGGTCGAATAAGGAAAAATGCCCTGGGAGGGTTACTTTCATCATTTTTCTTAAGGAATCGAAATCAGATAAGACCCCTGAACGAGTTTATTTCATCGTTTTCTATAAGAAAACGAATAAGGAAAAACTTGGTCGAATAAGGATAAATGCGCTGGGAGGGTTGGTTTCGTCATTTTTCGTAAGGAATCGAATACGGAAATGCTCAGATTAATCAGGAAAGACACCTGAACGTGTTTATTTTATCGTTTTCTATAAGAAAACGAATAAGGAAAAACTTGGTCGAATAAGGAAAAATACCCTGGGAGGGTTACTTTCATCATTTTTCTTAAGGAATCGAATAACAAAGTACTCAAATTAATCAGATAAGACCCCTAAACGAGTTTATTTCATCGTTTTCTATAAGAAAACGAATAAGGAAAAACTTGGTCGAATAAGGAAAAATGCCCAGGGAGAGTTAATTTCAACATTTTTCGTAAGGAATCGAATAAGAACATACTCAGATGAATCAGGAAAGACACCTGAACGAGTTTATTTTATCGTTTTCTATAAGAAAACGAACAAGGAAAAACTTGGTCGAATAAGGAAAAATGCCCTGGGAGGGTTAATTTCATCATTTTTCGTAAGGAATCGAATAAGAAAGTACTCAAATGAATCAGGTAAGACCCCAGAACGGGTTTATTTCATCGTTTTCTATAAGAAAACGAATAAGGAAAAACTTGGTCGAATAAGGAAAAATGCCCTGGGAGGATTAATTTCATCATTTTTCGTAAGGAATCGAATTAGAAAATACTCAAATGAATCAGGTAAGACACATGAACGAGTTTATTTAATCATTTCCGACAAGAAAACGAATAAGGAAAAACTTGGTCGAATAAGGAAAAATGCCCTCGGAGGGTTAGTTTCATCATTTTTCATAAGGAATCGAATAAGGAAATGCTCAGATTAATCAGGAAAGACACCTGAACGAGTTTATTTTATCGTTTTCTATAAGAAAACGAATAAAGACAAACTTGGTCGAATAAGGAAAAATGCCCTGGGAGGGTTACTTTCATCATTTTTCTTAAGGAATCGAATAAGAAAGAACTCAAATGAATCAGATAAGACCCCTGAACGAGTTTATTTCATCGTTTTCTATAAGAAAACGAATAAGGAAAAACTTGGTCGAATAAGGAAAAATGCGCTGGGAGTGTTGGTTTCGTCATTTTTCGTAAGGAATCGAATACGGAAATGCTCAGATTAATCAGGAAAGACACCTGAACGTGTTTATTTTATCGTTTTCTATAAGAAAACGAATAAGGAAAAACTTGGTCGAATAAGGAAAAATGCCCTGGGAGGGTTACTTTCATCATTTTTCTTAAGGAATCGAATAACAAAGTACTCAGATGAATCAGATAAGACCCCTAAACGAGTTTATTTCATCGTTTTCTATAAGAAAACGAATAAGGAAAAACTTGGTCGAATAAGGAAAAATGCCCTGGGAGAGCTAATTTCAACATTTTTCGTAAGGAATCGAATAAGAAAGTACTCAAATGAATCAGGTAAGACCCCTGAACGGGTTTATTTCATCGTTTTCTTTAAGAAAGCGAATAAGGAAAAATTTGGTCGAATAAGGAAAAATGCCCTGGGAGGATTAATTTCATCATTTGTCATAAGGAATCGAATAAGGGAATGCTCAGATTAATCAGGAAAGACACCTGAACGAGTTTATTTTATCGTTTTCTATAAGAAAACGAATAAGGAAAAACTTGGTCGAATAAGGAAAAATACCTTGGGAGGGTTAATTTCATCATTTTTTGTAAGGAATCGAATAAGAAAGTACTCAAATGAATCAGGTAAGACCCCTGAACGGGTTTATTTCATCGTTTTCTTTAAGAAAGCGAATAAGGAAAAACTTGGTCGAATAAGGAAAAATGCCCTGGGAGGGTTAGTTTCCTCATTTGTCATAAGGAATCGAATAAGGGAATGCTCAGATTAATCAGGAAAGACACCTGAACGAGTTTATTTTATCGTTTTCTATAAGAAAACGAATAAGGACAAACTTAGTCGAATAAGGAAAAATGCCCTGGGAGTGTTACTTTCATCATTTTTCTTAAGGAATCGAATAAGAAAGTACTCAAATGAATCAGATAAGACCCCTGAACGAGTTTATTTCATCGTTTTCTATAAGAAAACGAATAAGGAAAAACTTGGTCGAATAAGGAAAAATGCCCTGGGAGGGTTAGTTTCATCATTTTTCATAAGGAATCGAATAAGGAAATGCTCAGATTAATCAGGAAAGACACCTGAATGAGTTTATTTTTTCGTTTTCTATAAGAAAACGAATAAGGACAAACTTGGTCGAATAAGGAAAAATGCCCTGGAAGGGTTACTTTCATCATTTTTCTTAAGGAATCGAATAAGAAAGTACTCAAATGAATCAGATAAGACCCCTGAACGAGTTTATTTCATCGTTTTCTATAAGAAAACGAATAAGGAAAAACTTGGTCGAATAAGGAAAAATGCGCTGGAAGGGTTGGTTTCGTCATTTTTCGTAAGGAATCGAATACGGAAATGCTCAGATTAATCAGGAAAGACACCTGAACGTGTTTATTTTATCGTTTTCTATAAGAAAACGAATAAGGAAAAACTTGGTCGAATAAGGAAAAATGCCCTGGGAGGGTTACTTTCATCATTTTTCTTAAGGAATCGAATAACAAAGTACTCAAATTAATCAGATAAGACCCCTAAACGAGTTTATTTCATCGTTTCCTATAAGAAATCGAATAAGGAAAAACTTGGTCGAATAAGGAAAAATGCCCTGGGAGGGTTACTTTCATCATTTTTTCTTAAGGAATCGAATAACAAAGTACTCAAATTAATCAGATAAGACCCCTAAACGAGTTTATTTCATCGTTTTCTATAAGAAAACGAATAAGGAAAAACTTGGTCGAATAAGGAAAAATGCCCTAAGAGGCTTAGTTTCATCATTTTTCGTGAGGAATCGAATCAAAAAGTACTCAGATGAATCAGGTAAGACCCCTGAACGAGTTTATTTGATCGTTTTCTATAAGGAAACGAATAAGGAAAAACTTGGTCGAATAAGGAAAAATGCCCTAGGAGGGTTAGTTTCATCATTTTTCGTAAGGAATCGAATAAGGAAATACTCAGATGAATCAGGTAAGACACCTGAACGAGTTTATTTCATCGTTTTCTATAAGAAAACGAATAAGGAAAAACTTGGTCGAATAAGGAAAAATGCCCTGGGAGAGTTAATTTCATCATTTTTCGTAAGGAATCGAATAAGGAAATACTCAGATGAATCAGGTAAGACACGTGAACGAGTTTATTTCATCGTTTTCTACAAGAAAACGAATAAGGAAAAACTTGGTGGAATAAGGAAAAATGCCCTGGGAGGGTTAATTTCATCATTTTTCGTAAGGAATCGAATAAGGAAATACTCAGATGAATAAGGAAAAAGGAATAAGGAGACAACTTCACATTCGAATAAGGAAAAAGGAAAAAGGAAAAAGGAGACAACTTCACATTCGAATAAGGAAAAAGGAAAAAGGAATAAGGAGACAACTTCACATTCGAATAAGGAAAAAGGAAAAAGGAATAAGGAGACAACTTCACATTCGAATAAGGAAAAAGGAAAAAGGAAAAAGTAGACAACTTCCAGCACCTTTTTTTTTGTGTGTGTATGTGTGTGTGTGTGGGGGGGGGGGGTGTTTGTCATTTCGTTGTTTGTTATAAGTTAATGAAATTCAATGCTCTGTTTGTATCAGTGGTTGCGGGCCAACATAATAGGTGTAAACGAAGTCAATTCGCTGTGATGAACGAAGTGACCGGAGCCCTCCAACAACTCCCCCATTGTGTGAGAAAATGATACATGTAGCAGTAAAGCGAGGAAAAATATTCCTAGTGAGCGTGAGAATTAACATTTGGTCAGCAGTCGTAAAACTTTAGCTCACTGTGGCCAGTTTAACCCTTTGTGTATACTGTTGTACCTTTGCATTGTTATATGCTGAACGAGCCCATTTCGAAATGTTAAGATGAAAACACTGTAATGTTTTCTTATTTCTGCTCCAAATACACTCCAAATATAGATTGTGGGTACTCATTAGGACTGCCTCACCGAGGCGGTTCTAACGAGTACCCACAATCTATATTTTAGAGCAGAAATTAGGAAAATAAAGTTTACCCCTGTAAAGCCCAGGTTTACGATATAAAAGTGGGGTTCGAGGTGGGTCAAAATTATGTAGGCGTGTTTTGTGATGGTAACAAGGTTTACAGGGTCGCTAACAGTACAGACCTTTATTTCTTGCACACGAGATAAAGAAATCCTGGACTTAATCCTGGGATAGATATCAACCAAGGTTATCCTACCAACCAAGGTTATCCTACCTATCCAACCAAGGTTATCCTACCCTGGTAGATAAACAATCGAGATTATTTATGTGTTTGATATGATCTGGTTGAATATGACTTCACGCACGCCGTCGTTAAGTTTGACGTCACTGTCCAGGCAAAGTGGTGTGAGTCCGCCCAATAAAAAATATCGTTGCTTTTTATCGGAAAATTTTCTCCTTTTTTTGGCGGCAAAATTCTCTATATATCTGAATAGACATGTTTTCATACTAGTCACTCATTCTCAAATGAATTGGGATATTGCAGTCGCCGTATATTTTCTGAAATCAAGCAGTCATTTTTAACCAGTGCATTCGTTTATATGACAGAACAACAGGTCCCGAAGATATCATGATAAACCTCCTGTAGAAAAGTACCTTTTCAGAGAAAATGAGCCACGGGAAAACCTGGTTTTGTAATGTTCGAGACTGTCGCTTTTCTCTTTGTTTGCGCACTTACAAATTTGAAATTCCACTAGTAAGGAAAGGGTTAGGTGGTTTCCATAAATTCTACATATTCCGGGTAGGGAAATAACTACCATAAGCAGGACCACATGGAGTCTTACTAAGTATCTTTTCCCGATTATGGCTGTCGCCGAAATTTAATTAAACATTGTAATGTACGAGACGACGTTTTTCTTCTTGTTATTTCAAAACATCGTTTAGGTTTTTATACACGGAAACATGACCAAATGGAGATTTTATATTATATTAAGCATATACGTTTGTTTGTTGTTACCTGTACAATAGGAAATGAAAAATACTTGCCATACAAAAATGTGCATGGATTTGTTGCAAAAATGCATGTAATGTTCGCGATCATTATACCAGGCGTATTACGTATGTATGGACAAAAAATGCTAGATTGAGTTAAACTCCCGCAATGTGTGACTAACACAAATACATCATCTGGAACGAAAATAATATTTTGATGTTGAAATTCCCTCATTTCATGAGTTTTGCAATTTTCGAGACCTGTAATGTTCAATACCGAAAATTGTTAGTCTAACAGCTTGATCACATTGCTCTCACGTGGCACAGTTTTCCGTTACCAGATTACGTAGTAGAAAGTATCTGCAGACGACATGGTTGTCTTTTCCGGTGCTTGATGGGTAAGAGAGTCGGCAGACAATACCACAGTTAAGGGAAAACAGAAGTCATATTTTGTTTTTAAATACCTGCATAGAAACTTTTTATCTTTTTCCAATATTATTTGTCACAATTAATATTGTTCAATTAAGAATATGCCACCAAACATCATTATTCATGAACAACATTTGCACGTTTGCAAGATCATTATTCTATTGCAATAAGCAGTGGATATATGCGATGAAATGTCCGCTACATTTGGTATCGAACATGACAGGTTTGCTATGTTGGCCGTCCAGGGATAATGACTGCAAATAAATGAAATCAATTTTGAATTGTGCAACCTTAGTTGTGTAAAATGAACACGTTTAGTAATATACATGTTTGCTACATTTCTACCAATAGCTGCAAACGGTAACAATGTTGATTCCAAATGTATTACCTATTTTCGATTTTGGATTTGAGTCCCATAGCTTATAACTTTTTCCCAAATTTTATTTGCCAGAATGAATATTTTCAATATAAAATGTGCACTGTTAGGAAGGCACTTCAACTCTCAAATTTGTATTTCCAAATGCATATTTTGAATGTTAAAAACATTGTAAGTGCAGTTTATGTTACTAACATTGTTGTATCGAACATTACAAATTTTATCGAACATCCCCACCTAAAATAAACGTGTATATTTTAGGGTATGCTGGTTTACTCTTGATTATGTTCCTAGATACAACAAATACAATATTAGATTCATTTTCAATTTTACAAGTAGAAACGGTAAAGTGGCATAGCATGTCCCTTTACCGTGTATGGTAATGTCCGAGAAACCATCATAGCTGCCATTTACAGACATGCAATTGTTTACATTTCTGAGAACTTATTTACAAACTCCACAAAACGTGTGACTTTCTTCCAGCTGGTAGACAAAACTGGTTACACTTTGAAGACTTTTGTATAGACAAATATTACTCTGGAATGCACTGTAATGTTCGATACTGTTTTCTCGCGGTTGCATTATTGATTTTAGATACTTGATTATTGAGAACATAAGGTCATGCGGTTGTTGTGTGTTAATATGCGATAAATATGTGTGTTAATGTTTCGGCTGCCTTAAGAAAGCAGTTTATCTGTCAGGAGATCATTGTTTATGCATGAAAGTATATACCGAGGCTTTTTTGCATAATAGTGACACCATGTTTTAAAAGCATATGACTGAACATGCACTGTTACATTAGTTAGATCCAAAATATGAATGAAAATGACACTAACAACTATATTGTCAGTTTATCGCGTTAGTTAACTACTTGACTTAAAGAAACAAAATCACTGTAATGTCCGCGACTTTTTACATATAATTAAAAAAACCTATTGCTTATGTTGATCGTTTATCTAAAGTAATATTACTTGTGTTCCTTATTTACCACTCAATACCTGTTCAAATGCAATAGTCGTAAGTGATCTAGCTATTACGTGCTTCTCTTAAAACAAAACGAAAGTTGTATGTTTTCAGAAAACTATTTCTTTTTCTGTATTCTCCAACCAACCCCGAATTTTTTTCTAAATGGCTATTCATTTCTTTACCATATATATGACCATATGTTCAATTTTGTCCCCGCTTAATAACCCGGTCGTAAGTTTCTGTCATTGCGAGCTGCGGTCTCTTAATTTTTGTGATGTTATAGACGGGGGCAACGAACAAGTAGATTGTAGCGAACATTTCTCACAATCAAAATTTATCAAAATACCGACATATTTCTAGCTGTTGGGGTGAAATAACTTTTGATTTCTTGATCAAGGAATTTTAACTGAGTATAGGTACATGTTAATACTTTATTTTGAACATATCGGTGACTGAATCTAAGTAACTTTATAATTTGACTTTTTAAACAGCTAAAATCCCAATTCATTTGAGAATGAGTGAGTGATTGCGATGCATCGATATTCGATGTATCAACCTATTCGGTACCAGAAACCCCTAAAGGGGTACCTTGGCAAACAGTGGAGGCCCAGATCTGACGCCACAGAACACGGCGTCTGATCACGGCCTCCACTGTTTGCAAAAAGTTCAGCCATTTTCCGAATTAATTTTGATGAAAACACAACCTGACACCCCTAAATTTTGAACTGGACTCATGCTAAATATAAGGAGGAATATTCCATTTGGTATAAAAAGGGTTAATAACCATGTGACCATGCAAACCTATGATATTGTAAACCATTTTAATATTATTTCTGACAACCAGCTCGTATCAGATATTATTAATTGATTATCCTGTATTACACCAAGTCAACGAATTTTCAAAAATCATAAACCATGTTTTTAATTGCGTCAATTACCAAAATTGTCATTAATCAAGTAATTTCGTATTGGCCAAGTTACAGGTCCTCGGCCAGCTGTATTGGCCTCGGCCTTCCGCCTCGTGCCAATACAGCAGACCTCGAACCTGTAACTGGGCCATTACGAAATTATTTGATTAATAACATTATATTATATATGGGGTTCCGTGATATGACGTATAAGAAATCATATTCTCATATAAGATATTTGGGGCCCGCACATCGGGGCTTGGAAAAATAGACTGGGCTGCATGGTGCTTCCACGCAGAGCTGAAACTGACCGCACATGAGTATGGTATACCGCGTAGAACGTCTAAGCCTGTTCAGGCAAGGTGGTGCGAGTAAATCCGTTTCATTGGGCGGCAAGGCTTGAGATGTCATTTCATCTCAATTTCAGGTATAGGTGCAACAAAATTGGAAGCAACGTGTCTAAAATGACATAAATAGTGACAGGGACGTTAAACCTCAAATCAAACAAACAAAACATATAAGGTATCTGCTTTACGGAATCCTATATGTTTATGCATATTAGATATGGTTTGTTTGTTTGGTTTGAGGTTTAACGTCCCCGTCAACACTGTATAGGTCATTTTGGAGACGTTGCTTCCAATCTTGTGGGACTTTTATCCGGCATTTAGTTAAAATGACATCTCAAGCCCTGTCGCCTAATGAAACAAATAGGGTTTATAAGCATGGACGGTCCAACTCGCACCGCTTTACATTGGCAGGCTTTACCTTGCTTCCAAAGGATAACCCTTTCTAGAACATATTTAACGTCACTACAGCTGATGTCTGGGAATGTGTGGCCCCGTAAAAAGTCTCCCTGCCCTACATCATAGTGTAGCTTATATTTTCTTGTCCTTTGGGATCATTGATTCAGTTGTGGAATTTTGAAAATATTTGAGGGTCACAGATGAGGCCTAAATGGCCGAAACTAGCAAGTCTGGCCCAGAAAATATGTACACTCCATATTTTCCAGTTCTGTCGTGTATTCCTTACTTCCAAAGGAACACCCTTTCTAGAACATATTTAGATCCTCTATAAGCGGTTTACCAGTACTCGTGTGCGGTTGGTTTCAGCTCTGCGTGGAAGCGTCATGCAGCCCTTTTATTTCTTCAAGCCCCCATGGGCGGGGCCATGCATATTAGATATATCCAATATTAAATGCTTTAGCATTTTATTTAGTGGGTAAGATACATTAAATCCCTATGAACTATATCTTATTTAATGTACATGTATTAGATACGAGGGATGTTCGAAAAGAATTGCTTATTGTCCTCCAGCTCGATATCCACGTGGGGCACGATCAAAACCAATACACACTTGTATAGGGCTATTCAATATCTACACAATGGTGTATAAATGTACATGTTAGACTAAGTGTAAGATATAAAATTTGCCATTTGAATACACGCAGTCATTGACCCCTGCAGTAAAAGTGGTTGGTAAAAACGTCGACTACAAAGATGAAATACGGGCTTACATCAAAGCTTGCTCAAAACTTGGTTGTTCTTCGAAGAAGCTGATGACTGAAATTTTTACTGCTTTTGGACCTTCTTGTGTGTCTTTTGACACAGTTCGGCGGTGGAAAATGAAAATTGAGTCTGGTGTAAAGTCCATTAAAATGTACCGAAATCAGGGAGGGCAAAATCTGCATCTCGTAAAGAAATCGTTTCCAAAATAAAGAAAATCATTGAAGGAGATGCCAGATTTTTAGTTCGTGATATTGCACGAAAGGTAGGCAAATCACTATCAACGGTTCACCGTATTTTGAAGAAGCATTTTAAAGTCAGAAAGATTTCTGCTAGATGGGAGTCACATCTGTTGACTGACGAGCAAAAGAGGCAACGGGTTAAAGTGACGAAAAAGCTGTTTCAAATGTTTCCGAAATATGACAAAAAACAGTTTGCCAATGTCGTCACAGGTGATGAAACCTAGGTCCATTATTTTGAGCCCGTCAGAAAGGTTAGCAATAAGATCTGGGCCACTTAACACAGCCAACGCGCAATGATTGCCAAACGTTCTTCAAAGAATGTTTTGTATGCAATCTTCTTCTCTGGTGATGGAGTCACAATAAAATTGCCGGTGAAAAAGGGCAAAAACATCACCGGAAAGTACCACAAAGACGTAGTACTGAAGAAACTGAAAAAAGTATTATCAGAAACGACGCCCTGCCACTGGTTTTAAACATGTCCGTTTTCTACATGGTAATGCAACCGCTCATCTCGTACCTCCGCAATAGTTACAGCGTTTGTGAAGAATGAAAAAGGCAACTGTTTTGTCACAGCTTCCGTATTCCCCCGACCTTGCCCCATAAGATTTCTTTTTGTTTCCGAAATTGAAATCATTCCTTGCTGGGCGGAAATACCAGTCCCGACAAGCACTTGGATCTGCCATTTCTTAGTACCTTAGTACTGTGTCCAAATCAGCGTACCGTGACGCCTTCAAAAAGTGGATACATCGGCTGAAACTTTGCATTTCTAGCCACGGGGAGTACTTCGAGGGCATGACACGAGCAATTTTGGGCTAACTTGAAATTTGAAGTCTCCAGATAGAAATAAACAATTCTTTTCGAACAGCTCTCGTATTTCTTATTATTATGTTACATAAAGTTCTAATGTAACAATTCAGGTAATTGAACTGCCGAATTAATAGTAAAACGGCTTGCAATAGGAAACATAAAATGCAGTATGAAAAATCTGCAGTTACGTTTTAAATGGCGTATCGTATATTAGCGCTTATGAGCTGTTTTATAATTGCAAGTCTACAGGGACTTAAATCCATTAATTTCAGGAAGAACATAAGCGCTTCCGTTTTAACTAAAAGCAATATTTTATCGATATTAAAACCTTTCGATTTTATACATGTACGTTTGTCGCGTTTATCAACCAGGGGCCAGTTGTTCAAAACTAACGACGTCGTTAGTTAACGTATCGTTAAAACTTTGATCATTAAATATGGCAAATATGCTGAAATTTTTGCTGAAAAAATGTGAGCAGCTTTTGCGGACGCAAAAGCTGCTCACATTTTTTCAGCAAAAATACGAAAATTTACGATATTGTACTTGCTAGAAGAGTTAACAATATGACCACTAACGAGCTCGTTAAGCTAACGATGCTTTGAACAACTGGTCCCTGCTCTAAAATGCTACTGGAAGCAACCCGAAACCACGTTAACTGGCCTCGAGAATTTTGTTCTGCTCTGGCCATCATTACAAAAACACATCTATACAAATGCACAGTAAACTTTACCGCCGAAAACAAAACACAAAAAAATTTAGGATGAATATTGTGTTATTCTTATTTCTGCTCAAAATATAGATTGTGGATACCCGTTAGAACAGCCTCAACGAGGCGGTTCTAATGAGTACCCACAATCTGTATTTTAGAGCAGAAATATGAAAAAAGGTTTACCCCTGTAAACTTCAGTTTTACTATATAAAAGTGGGGGTTCAAAAGGGAAATCATATAGGCGTGTTTTCGTGATGTGAAAACAAAAGTTATAGCTTGGGTCCAGGTCTGTGATATCAGTACCATTGTAAAAAATCCACGTTTAATAGAGAACAGTGAGATGTGCAAGCTTACACATTTTTCTTAGTTTTACTCGTAAACATAATAGGCTGTTAACCTCCTTCATGCGGTGGTTCTGCTGTGCAACCACACGCTGTGTTTGGAGCAATAAATAATAAGATTTAAAAATACTTTAGTATGACAGAGTATAATCAGAAAAACACGATTTTTGGTCTGTTTTATTTTTGTTTTGTCAATTGACCAAAAGTAATTGAATAAATTTTATAATTGTCTACGGGACTACTTTCAACCGCGCCCATATTAGACTTACATTGGGAGTAATAAACAGAACACAATACTGCCGTAAAATGTTTTATATTTAATTGGATTAACACATATATACATATATGACAAGGACGAAAATTGTAAAGCTTAAATGTAGCACAGAAATTTTATTGTAATACTTGTAATTGCTTGACTTGTGTAGTGAATTGTACTTTATGAATCTTTGTACCCGTCGGAATAATCAAAGCACTGAGAGAGCTGGTGGGTCAATTATCTCTGAGTGTATATCAAAGAAATAGTTCTTGACTGTGATCTAAACTGTTTTCACTTCTATTCATTAAACCCTAAAATTCCGGTTTTTATGCCCCCGCATCGGATGATGCCGGGGGCATGGAGTTTTTCGGTTTTCCGGACGTGCGTCCGTGGGTACGTGCGTCCGTGGGAACGTGCGTACTGGTGTCCGAATGTACGTCCTTCTGTACGAAAGTGTGTACGTACGTACGTACGTACGTACGTACGCACGTATGTAATCCTGTTAGACTCAGGTTAAGGTTTTTGTACAAGGTAGAACAGTAGAACTTGAACTCATATTTTCCAAACCATACAATAGATTTGGTTTATATTTAGTATGATGACAGATATAGGTCCAACGTTTTATTCAGCAATATCCCCACCCATACCCATGACCTAAAGGTCAAGGTCACGAACTTAGAAATTTCTAACGTTTAGGACCCAGGTTAAGGTATTTATACCACGTAGAACTTGAGATCATATTTTCAAAACCATTCAATGGATTTGGTTTATATTTAGTATGATGATAGATATGGGTCCAAAGTTTTATTCACTAATACCCCCACCCATACCCACGACCTCAAGGTCAAGGTCGTGGACTTTGAATTTTTTAATGTTTAAGACCCAGGTTAAGGTATTTGTACCAGGTAGAACTTGAGCTTATATTTTCCAAACCGTGCAATGAATTTGGTAAGAACAGAACAGAACAGAACTTTATTAACACTCAGGTCTATACAGACATATGACGATATGAACAAGTATAATACATTGAGACATGGTGGCATATGCATTTACATGTAAAACTTAGAACAACACTTTCTTAGCAAGAATATGTGTGTGTGTGTGGGGGGGGGGGGGGGGGGGCTGAATAGCATGCATGGTTTCTATTTATAACGAAAGCGAGGTAACTCATGGTTTACTGAGGCTACAGTACGGACTTTTTCACCCTGCTTGCACTATATTCCGGCTCCCAGTCCGAAGACTTGAAAGGTCAGGGGGTGGGGGGGGGGCGGTCTTGCTACCCGTTCCCCCAACACTGACAATGTGCAAGCCGGGAGCCAGCAAACAATGTAAACATGGTGAATTGTAACCAACATAATTACTATACTTATATTCGGTATGATGATACATATTGGTCCAATGGTTTATTCAGCAATACCCCCACCCATACCCATGACCTCAAGGTCAAGGTCACAGACTTAGAAAAATTTTAATGTTTAAGACTTTGGTTAAGGTATTTGTACCGCGTTGAACTTGAACTTTTTTGATTAATTTGGTTCATATTTGGTTTGATGATAGATGCAGGTCCAAAGTTTTATTCAGTAATACCCCACCCATGTCTATGACTTAGAAATTTTCAAATTTAAGTATGTTAATAGCTTATATTTTCCAAACTTTATAATGGATTTGCTTCATATTTGGTATGACAATAGTTGCAGGTCCAAAGCTTCATTGAGCCATACCTGCACCCCTTACCTAAAGGTCAAGGTCACAGACAAAGCACTTTTTTATATTATATTTTTTGAGTCCATATTTCCTGAACCATGTGATGGATTTGCTACATATTTGGAATGATGATTGATGCAGGTCAAAAGTTTCATTCAGCCATAACCACCCCCACCCCTGCCCATGACCTTAAGGTCAAGGTTGCAGACTTAGAAATGTTTAATGTTAACGTTTGTAAGAGCTCATATTTTCCAAACCATTTGATGGATTGAGTTCCTATTTGGTATGTTGATAATTATTTTTTCAAGGTTTAATCAACCATACGCCAATCTATACCAATGACCTAAGGACAGGTGTTATTGTAATATGCCATTTTTTGCGGGGGAGGGGGAGTTAGGCCCATGAGCGGGGGCATTTGTGTTGTATTGACACATTTCTAGTTAAGCAAATAGTATACAGTCCAAGTCCCCGTTCATGACCATTTTCCCAGCCTCCACTCATAGACAATCTGCCAATCAGTGCTGTCCGTGCTTTGATTTATTTACCCTCAAACACCTCTCACTCTTGAGTTTCTGGAATGCACTATTGCTTCACTGAAGTTGTGCTCGTCCAGTCTACAAAATAAGGCGTCTAGCTGAACGGTAAGCAATTTATATCCCGATTAGATGGCTCAAAGCCATCACATCAGGATCTACCCTGTTTGCATAAGAATCTATACCGGGCTTTATAACCTTTGTTGCTTCTTAATTATTACGCAGTTACATATATTGGAATCGGAAGGGATAATTTGAGACTGTAGATTGGACATTCTGTTTAGGAATACTGTCATCTATTTTCAAACATACATAGACATACCGAGAAGCCTCCGTGGTGCAGTGGTTACGCTACTCGCCTTGTAAACCAGGGATCGCAGGATCGATCCCGGGCGTCTCCAGACTTTCGGATGAGTCTTTAAACCGAGGTCCCGTCTCCGTATGACCTTAGCTGTTGGTGGGACGTAAAACTAAAACTCACTCACCCACTCACTCACTCACTCACATAGACATACCGACACACTGAATTTTAATTTTGAGACACTTCCACAATGGAATATCGGGACTTTACTAAGTGAGACCTAAGCAATCATCAAAAACGGAATCCCCTCGACTATAGAAAAGAAATTACGATGAAGAATATATCAATAATTTATATCTTAAACGCCAGTATTTGAAGCAAACCGTGTAGACCATGAGCAGCCGTCTGAGCAGACGCCGCATTTCGCGAGACTCTAACCTACATGTAACATCGATAAAAATAGCGCGACTATTTTCTATTAATAACCACAACCTTTGTTTTCCAAAATCATTGATAGTCACGTTGACAACAGCACTTATTCAGATTCTGTCATTAGTAACTTTGGATCGACTGAAAAACAAACTACCCAATAAAAATTGGACATTAACAAGCAACACTCATGTAGAACTGGATCAGATGTCGTTAAACGCGGCGTTTGATCAGGGTCGACACTTTTTGGAATTTTAAAGATTTGGTGATGTGAAAACAACATTTGGCGAGTTTCATTAGTTTCATATAACATCATTTTTTGTCAGATTCATCTTAATTAAAGCACTGACAGGGTTGATGGGTTGATTGTTTTTGAATGTATGCATGCTGAAAAAATTGTCCTGAACTGGGACTTAGGCTGTTTCTTTTCACCCTTAAAGTCCTGTATTTTAAGCAAACAGTGTAGACCTGATCAGCCTGACACCGTTTGAAATGTCCAAGAACATCATCACGAAAACCCGCATATGTAATTTTGACCCACTTGAATCCCACTTTAATATAGTAAAACTGGGGTTTACAGGGTTAAACCTTATTTTTCTTATTTGTGCTCTAAAATATAGGTTGTGGGTACTCGTTAGAACCGCCTCGCCGAGGCGGTTCTAACGAGTACCCAAAACCTATATTTTGAGTAGAAATAAGAAAATTATCACAATTTTTTCATCTGAAAGTGTTCTCTTTTTTTTCGGCGGTAAAATTTGCAGTATATTTGAATAGGTGTTTTCGTAATGATCTCGGGTCCCAATTTTTGCAGCTTAGCCTCTTTACACAGCCCTCTGATATCACAGCGACCAGAGCAGCGCGACTAAAGAATAACCGTTGCCGTGGTTACATACAAAAGCAGTATGTGCGCGTTTTAACTGTATTGGTAACGTGAATTATTGCAGGGAAGCGTCTAGACAGAATATAAAAAGTAAGGTAAATCAAGATTTACAGGGAAATTTACAGGTGAATGGATACAACTTGCATATTTTCCGCCAAGCTAGTTAAGTCTAGAAATGTAACATGTACATCGGGGCTCGGTAATATAGACATGGCTGCATGTTGCTTCCACGCAGAAAAAAAGCGACTGCACACGAGTATTTGTCCAAACCTGCCCAGGCAAAATGTTGCGAGTCCTATATACATGCTATAATGTAATTGTTAAACCTCAAGTCAAGCTAGAGGCCCAAGTGGGCCAGAATCGCTCACCTGGATGAGGCTGATCATATACAGTAAAATTCCCAAATTAAGACCACCTTAGAGGATGTTCAAAAGTGGTATTGAAGACCACTTTTGAACAGTCCCAAAGGTCCCTTATAAGGAGACATTGGGTGCGGAAAACGCAAAGAAAGAATAACTGAAACCTTCTAAATAAGCTTTTAAAACAAGATTTAATGTTAATTTTTGGTAGTCATAATAGCGGAATTTTACTGTATTACATAGTGCAGATGAGGCTGATAATATATTACATTGTGCCTTGATGGCCATTTTGTCTACCAGATCACATTGCCTTTAGTAATTCTGAATCTGCATGTTATCTTGATGCTTTTGATAAAGTTTCTGAACAGCTTAGAGATGGTTTTGATTCAGAGTGGAAGAGTATAGTTTTGCAGGCCGGCGCTATAGTTTGCAATTGCCTTTACGAGGACTGTTCAAATATGAATGCAAGTAGAACGTTTTCTCATGCACTAATGCGAAAATCACCTGGAAATAAATATCACAGCGTAGAAAAAAAATTTACCTATACATTGATACCAAACCTGTTAAAATCCGTCCATTTTAGCCATGTATATCATTCGATAAACACTGTCTACTCTTGTATACTAATACAAAACATGGTTGGAAGAAGGTCAGAACACGCCGTTGAAATACGGTCCTATATATAGAATCATTGTATTCGTGGTATACGGTGCAAAGACATTTGATGAAATATGTTCGGTTTATGGGCATAATGAAATGTCTTTTCGGACAGTTTTTCGTTGGTGTAAGAAATTCAGCTGTGGGCTAGGCTCAACAGAAGATGCACCACATGATCGTCGGCCGAACAGAGCAACATCTGCCAAGATGGTTGCTAGAGTGAAAGAAATAGTTGCTACCGATGCACGATACACCACTGGGCAAATAGCTAGTATGGTTGGCATCTCATTAGGAGCAGCTCATACAGTTCTGAAACGGGATTTGAAAATGAGAAAGATCTGTGCTAGATGGATTCCCAATCTGTTGACAGATGAGCAGAAAAAGGCACGCGTTCAGTGCGCCAAGAAGTTGCTTAAAAAGTTTCCAAATTACAATGAACGGTCTTTCGCTAATGTCGTCACAGGTGACGAGACATGGGTTCACTTTTTTGAGCCAAAACGAAAGATTCAGAACAAAATATGGGCAACAAAGTATTGCAAAAGACCATGCATTGCAAAGCGGACCACGAGCGTCAAGAAAGTAATGTATGCCATATTATTTTCAAATCAGGGCCCTGCTGTTCAGATTGCTGTGCCTAAAGGCAAATCTGTAAATGCGAAGTTTTACAAGAATAATGTTCTTCGAAAATTGAAGAAATATTTCAAAGAACGAAGACCCGCAACTGGTTTGGCCAATGTCAGATTGCTACATGACGATGCGTCATCGCACAAGGCGTTCATTGTGCAATACTATCTGAAGCAGGAAAAGGTTGTTGAAACCCTCACCACCCCCCCCCCCCCCCGTATTCCCCTGACCTTGCCCCGTGTGACTTTTTTTTTGTTCCCGCGGCTGAAAACAACAATTTTAGAAATTCTTAATCTCCATGCCACCCTAATGCTTCTCATCAAGTCCAATTTAACTTCCGACTTACAGTTTGAGAAGAAACGTCATTTAAAGAACTACTAGATAGCTGCCATGGTGGCCACTTTGGATATCAAACGAAACGGTTTTAGCAATTCTGAATCTTGTCTCCCTACAAGTTCCAACTCAGTTTCAACTGAAGTCGCTATTGCCCATGCAACATTGGATGTGTCTAAGGGCAAGTAACTCTCGTGTGAATAGTCTGATCTGCCCCAAAAACAAACAGGTCCAAGATTTTATGGCTGCCCTCATAATCTGAAAGTCAGGTGAAGATTCTATCAAAAAAGAAATCGCTATCATGTGTACACCATTTTACTACGAGGCCTTCAAGGATGGGTAACTCTTATGCCAGCCAAACGCAACCTTGTCCTAGATTTTATGCCTGTCCTCATCACCAGCAAGTTTGATGAAGATTTTAATAAAAATGAAGCCAATGTCTATCGGACAACATTTTCCTACAAGCTTGATATAGGAACTATCATAAACAAGAAAGCAGTCTGAGGGACAGCCACATCCCCCGCCGCGCTCAACCTTGTGACCTTCACCTTTGACCTTAAACTTGAGTTGGCATGGGTACTGCACATCAGCTCACTGAGGGGGATATTTGACCAAAGTTTAATGAAAATCCTTTCCGGGGTAAATGAGATATGGAACGAACACAAAATTCAAAGTTTCAAACTCGTGACCTTCAACTGTGACATTTACCTTGAGTCGGCATGGTTTATTTATGGGTTCTGCACATTAGCTCACCTGGGGAATATTTGACCAAATTTGAATGAAAATCCTTCCAGGGGTAAAGGAGATATGGAACAGACACACAATTCAAAGTTTCAAACTCGTTACCTTCAAATGTGACCTTGACCTTGAGTCGGCATTGTTTATTTATGGGTTTTGCACATCAGCTCACTTGGGGGGGGATATTTGAAAAAAGTTTAACGAAAATCCTTCCAGGGGTAAAGGAGATATGGAAACGATACAAAATTCAAAGATTCAAACTCGTGACCTTCAACTGTGACAGTCAGCATTTTTTATTTATGGATGGGTTCTGCACATCAGCTCCCAAGGTGTGGGGTGCGGGGTGGATATTTGATCAAAGTTGAATGAAAACCCTTCCAGTGTTGAAGGAGATTTGGAACGGACAAAAATTCAAAGTTTCAAACTCGTGACCTTCAGCTGCGACCTTTACCTTAAGTCGGCATGGTTTATAAATAGGTTCTGTACATCAGCTCCCCGGGGGAATATTTGACCAAAGTTGAATGAAAATCCTTCCAGGGTTAAAGGAGATCTGGAACGGGCACAAAATTCAAAGTTTCAAACTCGCGACCTTCAACTGTGACATTTACCTTGAGTCGGCATGGTTTATTAATGGGTTATGCACATCAGCTTACCGGGTGAATATTTGACCAAAGCTGAATGAAAATCCTTCCAGGGTTAAACGCTGAGATATAGAACGGACACAAAATTCAAAGTTTCAAACTCGTTACCTTCAAATGTGACCTTGAGTCGGCATAGTTTATTTATGGATTCTGCACATCAGCTTACTGATCATGAGAGGGATATTTGACCAAAGTTTAACGAAAATCCTTCTAAGGGTAGAGAAGATATGGAACAGCAATAAAATGCAAAGTTTCAAACTCGTGACCCTCAACTGTGACCTTGACCTTGAGTCAGCATGGTTTATTTGTAGGTTCTGCACATCAGCTCACTGAGGGGTATATTTGACCAAAGTTTAATGAAAATCCTTCAGTGGTAAAAGAGATATGGAACAGACACAAAATTCAACGATTTTAACGCGTGACCTTCAGCTGTGACCTTCAGCTGTGACCTTGACCTAAGGTTGGCATGGTTTATTTATATGTGTTCTGCACATCCGCTCATTGAAAGGAATATTTGACTAAAAGTTATCGAAAATCTATCAAAGGGTTCAGGAGATATGGAGCGGACAAGAAAGTGTTACAGACGCGGACGTAACGACGGACGTTCTCACGAACGGATACTTAAGTGGCTAGGCGTCTGCATATTGACTACTTAAGCGGCAAATTCTCTTAAGCGGCAAGCCACCTAAGAGCGATTTTTTGCCACTTAAGTACCCAAATAACGGAATAAACCCCATTTGGACTCACGAATATATACTTAAGTGTCAAAATGTCCAAATTTTTTTGCCCCCTAAATGTCATTTCGTTGGTGCGGACAGACGCACGGACGGACGGATGGACAGACAGATGGACGGACAGACGAAGGCCATTCCTATTATCTCTGTTCTGCTTCGCTGAAATGAATCCACTATCGAGCAGACAACATTTTCCCCAATATACATCTGTGGAAGACTAAAGTCCAAGTAACTCTCATGTGAATAATTCAAACTGCCAAACTTCAAACTTGTCCAAGATTTTAAGGCTGTGTTCATTACCTACAAGTTGTAATAAGAGAAAATAAGAAAATTATCACAATTTTTATCTTAAATTTTTCATTTTAACGGCGGTAAAATTTCCAGTGTATTTGTTTAGGCGTGTTTTCATAATGGAGGATCAGATCAAAAATAAAGTCGCTGCCGCCCAGACAACAGTTTCGTCATTACATGTCTATGTGAGACGAAAGAGCAAGTAACTCATGTGACTACGAGTAATCCGATATGCCCCAAATTCGAACTTGTCCAAGATTTTTTGGCTGTCCCCATTACCTACAAATTTATGGCCCCCGCCGATAGGGGCTTAAAGAAATATATGGGCTGCACGATGCTTCCATGCAGAGCTGAATCCGGCCTGCACACAAGTAGTGGTAAACCGCTTAGAGGATCTAAGCCTGTCCATGAACCGCGGTGCAAGGCGGTCCGTCCATGCTTATAAACCCTATTGGTTTCATTGGGCGACAGGGCTTGAGATGTCATTTCATCTCAATGTCGGGTAAAAGTCCCACAAAATTGGAAGCAACGTCTCCAAAATGACCTTTACAGTGTTGACGGGGACGTTAAACCTCAAATCAAACAAACAACAAAACCTACAAATTTAATGAGGATCAGATTTAAAATAAAGTCGCTATTGCCCGGACTAAATTTTTCCCCATTATAAGTTTATGGGGGATGAAAGGGTAAGTAGTAACTCTCGCACGAACGAACTGATCTGCGCCAAATTTGAACTCTGCCAAGCTTTTATGGTTGTTATTTTTATCTACAAGTTGAAGATCTGATCAAAAGTAAAGTGTCTGTCGTCCGGACAACATTTTCCCAATTATAAGCCTATGAGATACTAAACGGCAAGTACGAGGGATGTTCGAAAAGAAATGCTTATTTGTATCTGGAGACTTCAAATTTCAAGTTAGTCCAAAAGTGTTCATTTCATGCCCTCGAAGTACTCCCCGTGCCTAGAAATGCAAAGTTTCAGCCGATGTATCCACTTCTTGAAAGCGTCACGGTACGCTGATTTGGGCACAGTAATAAGGTACTATAGTGTGGCAGATCAAAGTGCCTGTCGGGACTGGTATTTCCGCCCAGCAAGGAATGATTTCAATTTCGGAAACAAAAATAAATCATATGGGGCAAGGTACGGGGGGGGGGGGGGGGGTGGGGGGGGGGGGGTGGTTATGGCAAAACAGTTTCTTTTTCTTTCTTCAAAAACGCCGCAACTATTGTATAGGTATGAGTGGTTGCATTGCCATGTAGAAGACGGACATGTCTAACACCAGTGGGAGGGCGTCGTTTCTGATAATACTTTTTCAGTTTCTTCAGTACTACGTCTTTGTGGTCGTTTGCCCTTTTTCACCGGCACTTTTATTGCGACTCCTTCACCAGAGAAGAAAACAAAACCTTCTTTGTACTCAAAGAACGTTTGGCAATTATTGTGCGTTGGCTGTGTTCAGTGGCCCAGATCTTAATGCTCACCTTTCTAAAGGGCTCAAAATAATGGACCTAGGTTTCATCATCTGTGACAACATTGGCAAACTGCTTTTTGTCATATTTTGGAAACATTTGTAGCAGCTTTATGGTCACTTTAACCCGTTGCCTCTTTTGCTCGTCAGTCAACAGATGTGGCATCCATCTAGCAGAAATCTTTCTGACTTTCAAATGCTTCTTCAAAATAAGGTGAACCGTTGATAGTGATATGCCTACCTTTCGTGCAATATCACGAACTGTAAATCTGACATCTCTGTCAATGATTTCCTTTATTTTGGAAAAAGTTTGATTTCTTTACGAGATGCAGATTTTGGTCTACCTGATTTCGGTGTATTTTTGATGGACTCTACACCAGACTCAAATTTCTTTTTCCACCGCCGAGCTGTGTCATAAGACACACAAGAAGGTACGAAAGCAATAGAAATTTCAGTCATCAGCTTCTTCAAAGAACAACCAAGTTTTGCGCAAGCTTTGATGTAAGCCCGTATTTCATCTTTTTAGTCGACGCTTCTACCCACCATTTTTTATTGCAGTGGCCAATGACTGCGTGTATTCAAATGGCAAATTTTATGCCTTACACTTAGTCTAACATGTACATTTATATACCATTGTGTAGATATTGAATAGCCCTATACAACTATGTATTGTTTTTGATCGTGCCCCACGTGTGGACAATAAGCAATTCTTTTCGAACATCCCTCGTAACTCTCACATGAACAATCCGATCTGCCCCGAATTCAAACTTCCAAGAATTTATGTCTATCATCAGTAACGACAAGTATGTTGAGGATCCGATCAAAAATAAAGTTGCTATAGCCCGGACAACGTTATCCCCATTGTAAGTCTATGGAGACTGAAAGGGCAATTAACTCTCACACGAATAAATGAATCTGCCCCATATTCGAATTCGTCCAAGATTTTATGGCTGTTCGTATTATCTACAAATTTGTTGGGGGAACAAATCAATATTAAAGCGTCTATTGCACAGACAACATTTCCCCAGTATGAGTCTCTGGGGGACGTAAGGGCAAGAAACTCTCACACGAACCCTATTGAAACTCGTCCAAGATTTAATGGCTGTCCTAACTACCTGCAAGTTTGTTGAGGATCAAATAAAAAAAAGCGTATATCGCCCGGACAACATTTTTCCCATATGAAGTCAATGGGGGACAAAAGGGCAAGTAACTCTATCACGAACATTCCTATATGCCCCAAATTTGAACTTGTTCAAGATTTTATGGCTGTCCTTATCACCTACAAGTTTCTTGTGGATCAAATCAAAAGTAAAGCGTCTATCGCATCGACAACAGTTTGCCTTTATAAGTCTATGGGGGTGAAAGGGCAAGTTACTCAGACTCGAACAATCTGATCTGCCCCAAATTCGAACTCGTCCTTGATTTTATGGCTGTTCTTATTACCTACAAGTTTCATGAGCATCCGATCGAAAATTGAAGTAGCTATTGTCCGAACAACAAAAGTTAACGACGCACGGACGACGGACAACGGGCCACAGCATAAGCTGACTTGGAGCAGATAACAAACAAACACCCCACAATTTTCAGTTCTGTGGTGTAGGCTATGCCTTGCTTCCAACTGATAACCTTTCATGTAACAGGATTCCATTTCGACGCCTGATCTGGGCTTACACTGATTGTTTCGTATACAATGGTCCAATCATTTCGTATTTGGGCACGAAATGGCGTATGACAATGAAATGTTTTTGTCTACGCCCATATAGACGTTGGTACAGCCATTTGGTAACCGCAATGCAGATTGGCCTTCATCTTTTAATGCAACAACAAGAAAGATAAAGTTTCCTTTTAAAAGGAAGGCTTCCCCAGTTTGTAAAGTTGAAAATCCGCCATTTTTGCTCGCCTTTCGAAAGTAAGGGGGAGCTATTTCCATACCCCCCGGCATCCGTCGTCGGCGTAGGCATCGGCGTCCGCATTTGGTTGAAGTTTACCTGCAAGCAATCATTTGTGCTGTTTTACAAATTAATTTTCAAGTAAAGTTATCAACTGGTAAAAAAAAATCACATTAGTTTTCACTCGATGTCCCAGGTTTTGGGGCTTAAAAAGTTGATCATTTTCCTCTGTATTACCTCCCTTATAATCGTTTTGTCAAATGCATGTGCGTAGCCAACTAAAACGCATCTTCTCTTCTACATATCCGAGAGCAGCAAAGGCTCTGGTAAGGCTGCGCGTACTCGCAGGCTCGCCTGAGTCAGTGCTGGTCGCCTTTGTGAATAAGACCCATGTCATGCCCATGAAGCCTATGCCACGTCTCGAAGTTGCATCGACGTTTTCGCTCTAAATAAGCACGATTTTCCTGGTAAGGCTTTTACGGAAACTGTTTCAGTGTTTGCTGTCCGTCTTAAACCATTGAAAGGAGGACAATGTACGTAGAGACATATTCACGGACCCGGTGAGGAGCCAAACCGCAACGTCGGTGAACATCTAACTGTAATGGTTAAAACAATCGGCATTTATGAACAGCGAAGGCTGAATGTGGCGAGCTGTTCACTCGCACATGTTTTATGCTGGTGAAAAAAATTGTCAGAAAAGACAGAACCATGCACAAGGGTTTTTATGCATGGTCCGTCCGACTCGCACCACCGTCCTGGGCAGGCATAGAATCTCCAAGCGGTTTACTAGTACTCAAGAGCAGTCGATTTCAGCTCTGCGTGGAAGCATCATGCAGCCCAGTCTATTTCTTCAAGCCCTGATGGGCGGGGGCCGTTATGTTTTTAATTATTTTATGAATTTTATATTAATCGTTTCTTCCTAGAAGCCCCCGTGGTGTAGTGGTTATGCAACTCGTCTTATTAACCAGGGGCCACCTGTTCGATCCCGGGCCTCTCCAGATTTTCGGATGAGTCTTTAACCCTTATCTTGCTGTTCACGACAACCCCTATCTTTGCAAACAGTGTAGATCCAGATCAGATGGCTTCTGAAGAAGCCGAGGTCCCGTATCCGTATCACCTCAGTTGTTGGTGGGACGTAAATTTCAAACACACACACATCGAACCGGTCCACCTCATAATTGAGCCCCGCCAAGCGAATTTGGGTCTTCGAGCATTCCGTAATGACAAACTTTAACTGCGCATGCCCAGCCATTCGGAGAGGCCAGGGATATGGCTTTCTCTCTGAAGGTTCCTCTTGATTCACTGCTTTTATGAGCGAGCAGCGAAGGTTCTGGCGAGACTGCGCAGATGCGCAGGCTCGCCTGAACCTTCGCTGCTCGCATAGACGATAAGTACCAAAATCGCTTGACGCAGCCCATATGATTAAGATATTGCATCAGAAACTACAAATCACAAAAGCTACACATATACGCTTACGCGGAAAATAATGGTTTGTTATTGGTTTTGTTTTGTTTGTTTGAATTAAGGTTTTACGCCCCAGTCAACACTATTAAGGTCATTTTCGAGAAGCACCTTCCAATTTTGTGGGTCTTTTACCCGACATTGAGATGAAATGACATCTCAAGCCCTGCCGCCCAGACAAACCAAAAGGGTTAATATGCAGGTATGGTCCGGCGCGCAGCACTTTGCCTGGGCAGGCTTAGACCCTTTAAGCGTTTTACAATGTATCAGTACTGTGTGGTCGTTTTCAGCTCTGCGTGAAAACATCATGCAGCCCAATCTATTTCTCCAAGACCCGATGGGCTGGGGCCGGTTTTGATAATGTAGGGTAGAACGTGAGTTGAGATAAGCTGAACATGAAAAGGCAACACATGCAAATTGTATATACAGTAGAACTTCGATGGCTCGAACACCGATGGCTCGTTTACCATGGGTGAGTCGAACCCGTTTTTGAGTCCCATGGGAATTTCTGTACATAAGAAATAGGGAGGGGAAAAATTAGGATATTTTCGTCTTTTATCTTGCAAATGTATGCTGTGTGTACTCATCAGAATCGCCTCGATGAGGCGATTCTAATGAGTACACACAACATACATTTTTCATTATAGAACACAAAAAAGATGTCCTAAGGTATGTCGTTATGCCCCCTGGTATTAGCCCTCAGTGGCTCGAACTACCCCTGTCTCGAACAGATTTTCATGGTCCCAAAGGTGTTCGAGCCACTGAAGTTCGACTGTAGTCCCCAGGCTATTTTAGTGTTTATTGCCGATTTATTTGTTGATGGGACGCCTGTATTTGTATTTATCAGTTTTCCTCTATAATAATTGCATTGTAACATATTAACCTGATAAAGATATGCTATCTCGGGACAAGTGAGCTTTATCAGGTCTACGTAAAATTGCACTTCTATGGCGTGGACTACCGGAAAAAAATGGCAAAAAAAGGAGAATTGTACAAGGGGATTCACTGATAAATAGAATACCAGATTTGTGTCATTTGATATCAAGTTTATCAGTCTCGGCTTCGAGAACGCAGGTAAGCCTCCCGATTCTACAAGCGTTCGCAAAGCCTTGCCCGATAAACTTGATATCGAATGACACGAACTGGTAGTCTATATATTATATACTTCAGTGCCGCATGTACCTGAGACTGAAGCGATTTTTGAGATGACTCAAATAATGTTAGACTTTCTATATCCTGTGCAAATGTGGAATATTCTTATATGGTATGTAAGAAAAATATGTATGTTATGGTTCTATAAGTTGCACATGTCAGATTTGTTTTTATACTGATCCTTATTATCTCCAAATACTGATTGTTGGTGCTCTTGATAATCGCCTCGCTGTTCTAAGGAGCTAGCGTCATTCAGAGAATTTCATTAATTTTGACAGAAATAGAACAATAACCCCATTTTGTTCCAAGTGAAGTTTACAAGACGCTTGATTAACGGACTCACCTACTTGATGGAAGCGAGGGCGTGTTTAACGTTTCTGATTATGTGAACAGTTTGTAAAGTGATACCACAAAAACAAAAATAAATAGGGTCACCATCCCAATCACAATTCTCCTCACATTTACACTGCTCAGTTTTTCTATAAAAGGGTTAAATCCAAACTTGCTCCTGTTTGGTAGTAAAGATTCTGATGTTTGACCGGTGGACTGCCCAGAATACGACTTTCTCCTCACAACTGTACTCGGTATCGCCAGTGAATTCAAAGAGCAACGCCTTTTGTCTTGCCCGGGAACGATCAGTGAATTTAGCTGTCCGTCGCTGACTCCTGCAAATGAACCCCGCCGGGATCCGCTGGTCTGTGAATCGCACCCGAGTCCAACCCTCCTCCGCTCAGCACTGCGACAGAGTAGTCCAGCCCTCATTGTATATTTTAGGACATGTTGCTCTAAGTTTTCGTGACACTGGCCATTCACCTTATTTGCATTATCTGCTGGTTCCTAGTTTGAAGGTAATCAGTGTTGGAAAAACAGGTTACCAGACCCCCCTGACCTTTCAAGGTCAGGGGGGTCTGGTTACCTGTTTTTTCCATTACTGACAATGTGCAAGCTGGGAGCCAGCAAATAATGCAAATATGGTGAATAGATGTAGCTAGTGAAAATCGTCGTTACACAATACACGGAAAATCTAGAAAACAAAAGAGTAAAAACTGTTTAAAAATGTGCCCTTGAAATTGTCCAAGAATCTACCTTTTGCAAACCAAACAATGACTATCTTTTGTACCATGCATTATAATATCTCCTGTCAACCGTTATCCTGGTGTTTACGACAACCCCTACTGTGGTAAACAGTGTACATCCAGATCAGATGGCTTCCGAAGCCATCTGATCAGGCGTTACACATAACTTCATCCACATTGATTAGTACTGGTTCCTACCCAGGAAAAGAGGGCCACATGGAAGATTAGTACTAGTACTAAATGTGTAACCCTCTATAAATAAGGTTGACTATTATTATTATTATTATTACTGTTTGTCATTCAGGTTGTGAATTTGAATGAATAAATTACATCAAGTAATCTGATTGGGTGAAATGTACATGTAAATGGGTGTATGTGAGTCAGTGTTTCAGTTTTACGTGTCACCAACAGCTAAGGTCATACGGAGACGGGACCTCGGTTTAAAGATTTATCCGAAAGTCGAGAGAAGCCCGGGATCGATCCTGCGACCCCTGGATTACAAGGCGAGTAGCATAACGCGCACCACGGGGGCTTCTATAAATGGGTGTAGCTAAATTGATTTATGCACCGGGATAAGGGTTAATTTATTCACGAAACGTATGTATTGCAGGAATATGTGTAAGACATGACAATAACACGGCAAGCACTGAAGACACAAATTAACCCTTAACTTGCTGTTCACGACAACCCCTATCTTTGGAAACAGTGTAGATCCAGATCAGATGGCTTCTGAAGAAGCCATCTGATCAGGATCTACACTGTTTGACTTTCAGTTTATGGGTTTGTAAGAATAAATTACATCAAGTAATCTGATTGGTTCAAAGTCAGAAATGGGTGTGGCTAAACTGAATATTCAGCAAGAGAAGGGTTAAGATTCTATTCATGCGTTTATTGGCGAATCTTTATTATTTCCATCAGGACAGCATAAATGGGCCACCACAAACAAACGAAAGGGGTGTTTGGACATGTGCGATCAGCAAGGTCTCAAACTTAGTCCTTGTCTGTCTGCGTGGAAAAGTCTTGGGTCAATTTTCATCATATTGCAAACAGCGAAGACTCCGATCAGACATCATGGAGTCCCATATTTGCTTTTGGCGGCCTAAAAAATATCTTAATTTATATGACTCAGAAACTGGTTCCGCCCCTTGGAGAAAAAGATTGGGCTGAATGGTGCTTCCATGCAGACCTGAAGTACTGGTAAACCGCTTAGAAGGTCTAAGCCTGCCAAGGCAAAGTGGTGCGAGTCGCACCGTCTACATATTGGTTTGTTTTGTCGGTATGGGGCACGAGATGACATTTCATCTCAATGTCGGGTAAAAGTCCCAAAGCATTGGAAGCAAGGTTTCCAAACTGATCTAAATAGTGTTGACGTGGACATAAAACCGCAATTCAAACAAATCGAATAAAGGCTCAAAAACTGCAGATCTCCAGCATGTTCGCCCAGCGAAGTCCCAAATTGGCATGCACACAATAAGAATCTTACATGGTTTATGAAGAGTGGCTAGAAAAATCCACCCCTTAGGTCACAGTCCGGCATCACAAGGTTTGTCGGGTGAAGCCTGACTCTGATCCCGTGGAAGGGATTTATCTTTCTAAACCTCACGCCAGTGTAAGTTTCTTTTCCTTGCATATCTTTCATTTCTGAGCCTGGATTTTAATCATGCAGCCACTTTGATTGCAGACGTTCGCCCTGTTTTGGTATTTTGTATTGACGTCACGTAACATGAAGTGACGCCAGCCTTAACTACAGTTAATAGCATGTCAGAATACTCAATTTTTATCCTGTGTCATGGTAGGATAACCTGAGTAGAATAAGAATTTATATCCAATGATAAAATTCAGGATCTCTATCTAGTGTGCAAGAAAGTTCATTACGAAAACACGCCTATTCAAATATATTGTTAATTTTACCGCCCCAAAATAAAATTTTCAACTAAAAAATTGATAGTTTTCATATTTCTGCTCAAAATTTAGATTTTAGAAACTCATCAGAACCGCCTCAACGAGGCGGTTTCAACTTATGTTTTTAGCAAAAATGATAAGGAAGAATTATAGCCCTGTAAACTCCAGTTTTACTTCTACATAAAAGTGGGGTTGAAATGTGCCAAAATTATAATGGCGCGTTTTTTGTGATGTTTAGTGAGAATACCATCACGAAATCACGCCTATATAATATGGCTCACATTGACCCCCACTTTTATATAGTAAAACTTGGGTTTACATGGATAAAACTATTTTTTCTTATTTCTGCTCTAAAATATAGATTGTTGGTACTCGTAAGAACTGCCTCGACGAGGTGGTTCTTACGAGAACCCACAATCTATATTTTGAGCAGACATAAGAAAAATAACACAATTTTTCATCTTAAAATGTTCGTTTTTTTCGACGGTAAAGTTTACAATGTATTTGTATAGGCGTGCTTTCGTAATACAACGTTCCCTGACTGTATGTAATGGTCATCCGTTACGAAAACACGCCTATACAAATATACATTGTAAACCTTACGGCCGAAAAAAACGAACATTTTACGATGAAAAACTGTGATCTTTTTCTTATTTCTGCTCAAAATATAGATTGTGGGCACTCGTTAGAACCGCCTCATCGAGGCGGTTCTAACGAGTACCCACAATCTATATTTTAGAGCAGAAATATTAACAATAACTTAAAGGTATACCCTTGTGAACCCTAGTTTTACTATATAAAAGTGGGGTTCTAGGGGGTTAAAATTATATAGGCGTGTTTTCGTGATACATATATCGCACAGCGAAGACTCGGATCAGACTGCAAGAATGTGCTGGCTGATATGAGTGTTCTTGGGTACCCTTTTTGCTTCATGCGACCCAAATGTTTTTTGTTTTTTTTTCTTCGTTGTTGTTGTTGTTTCTGTTTTTTTTGTTATTTTCACAGACATTTTCTTTCAAATTGTATGTCATTTTTCTCAATACGAAAGCACATCCCCATGAGACATACTGCATTCTTTCATGGCATAAAATGGCATTTTTCTGATCAAATATTTTGATATTGTTTTCTTATTTCTGCATAAAACATTGATTGCTAGTCCTCGTTAGAACCGTCTAAATGCGGCGGTTCTTATGAATACCCATATTCTATGATTCTGAGCAAACTTAAAGAAAATAATGGTTGCTGTTGTAAACCTCACATTTCTCTGTATAAAGTGGGGGTTACAGAGGTATTCCTTTAACGGGCTTGTTAACGCTACGTTGTTTTTGGTTTTGAAGTACATGTTCTTACATTCTATGATTTGTAGCAAAGTTTGTTTGTTTGTTTGTTTGATTTGAGGTTTAACGTCCCCGTCAACACTATTTAGGTCATTTTGGAGACGTTGCTTCCAATTTTGTGGGACTTTTACCCGACATTGAGATGAAATGACATCTCAATCCCTGACGCCCAATCAAACCAAAATGGTTTATAGGCATGGACGGGCCGACTCGCACTAGTTTTGCTGGGCAGGCTTAGACCTTCTAAGCGAATTACCATTACTAATGTGCGGTCGGTATCAACTCTGCGTGGAAGCAACATGCAGCCCAATCTATTTCTCCAAGCCCCGATGGGCGGGGGCGGATTGTAGCAAAGTATTGCGAAAACACGCATATAACGCTCCTTGACCTAATGGATAAGAGCGCTGTGGTTCTAGCCTGGCTCGGGTCATATGTGAGCCGCCAAGTTCTGGAACGGAAGGTCAGGTGTTTTTCTCTTGGTACTCCGGTTTTCGCCCACCTCTGATTAACGGTCGGCTCGATATGAGTGAAATAATCTTGAAAGGGCCGTAACCCCCACCCCACCCCCACCGCACACACACACACACCTATGCAAATGAATTACAAATTTAACCACAAAGAATATGAACATTTTTTGACAAAAATTCTGATGTTTTCTATATTTGAAAGAAAAATGATGGAGATCTCTGTAAACCCCAGCTCTACTGTATGAAGGTGGGGTGTAAGGTTAAAATTATACAGGTGTGTTTTCCATCACGAAAACACGCCTATATAATTTTGACCCCTTTGAACCCAACTTGTATATCGTAAACAGGGGTTTACAGGGGAATACCTTTTTTTTCTTATTTCCCTTGAAAATATAGGTTATGGGTACTCGTTGGAACCGCCTCGATGAGGCAGTTCTAACGAGTACCCACAATCTATATTGTGAGCCCAAATAAGAAAAATATCACTATTTTTTCATCTTTAAAGTTTACAATGTTTTTGAATAGGCGTGTTTTCGTAATGTCGAGATGAAAGGAAAAATATGCGTACCCTTGTAAACCCCACTTTTCTGTACATAAATTGGTTTAAAACGATACTGTTTATGTGACGAAACTGTCTGTCCAAGAATCACAGAATCACAGACTAATGATAATGAACGCACACCTATTTTACGTTTGAAATCCAATTCCTTTGTCACAAAACAAAAAAGCTATGAAAATACGACACATTTATCGACTGGTCTTCTACAAAATGACAGACAAATTGCCTCATTATTATATATTCATTGTTCGTCTATAAGATTAAACGAAAGCTGATGAAAATTCCAATAACGTCCAGAACAGCAATGCGTTTGACTTGCCTTTGCAGCTTTGAAACAAACTGGATTAATGGGATGGTCGGTAAACTGGAGAATTTACGACGAGAGAAAGAAAGCAAGATGGCTAAAGCTTCCATTTCTATAACTCACCCGTAGGCTCCTATGTGCCTTTTATCTTTTTTTTTTCAGATGATTTTTTTTTTTTTTATTTTCCTCATTTTTAGTTCAAACATACATTACGATAACTCACCCGTGCGACATAGTGCATTTTTCTTATCTCCAAAATGGCTACTTTTCTGGTGAAAATCCGTGATATTTTTCTTATTTATACTGCAAACATAGGTTGTGGGTGCTCGTTAGAACCGCCTCATTGAGGCGGTTCTAACGAGTACCCACAACCTATGTTTTGGAGCAGAAATAAGGAAAATAATGTTTACCCCCCTAAACCCCAGTTTTCTCTATATAAAGTGGGGTTTAAGTGGGTGTTCATTTCACGGACTTGTTCACGTGATGTAGATTCTAGGTGCTCGTTAGAACCGCCACATTGAGGTGGTTCTAACCAATATACACAGTATATGCTTGTTTGTTTGTTTGATTTGAGATTAACGTCCCCATCAACACTGTATATGTCATTTTGGAGACGTTGCTTCCAATTCTGTCGGACATATACTCGACATTGAGATCAAATGACATCTCAAGCCCTGCCAACCAATGAAACCAACAGGGTTTATATGCATGCGCGGTCCGACTCGCAACACTTTTCCTGGGCAGGCTTAGAACCTCAAAGCGATTTACCAGTACTCGCTTTCGGTCGGTGTCAGCCTGCGTGAAAGCATCATACAGCCCAATCTATTTCTTCAAGGTCCGATAGCCGGGGGCCACCAACAACCTGTTTTTGAGCAAAAGTAATGAAACCAGTGTAAACCACATTTTCTCTATATAAAGCCGGGTTTCCGATGGGTATTCCTTTCAAGGAGGTATGAACTGGTGGGGCGAAGGTGTCTTGTACATTGCGTCACTTGGGCTTCCGACTGATAATGGCTCAAGCTGGGCAAGGCCTGCTGTCCTTGCAGAAGGTACGGGTAGAGGGGAATGTTGTTATATCTTCTGGACTTGCCATTATTTTGCTCTTTCTCCCCTGTCCCTCACTTTCATCTACTATCTCTTCTATTTTTTTTTTATCATTCCTCTCTATGGGAGACGATAAAAATGACTCACAGATGTTGACGTGTCGTTACAGTCAATGCTACATTTCTTACAGTCTGACTTGTTAACGTGATGTCTGCACGCAGGAATAAAGGTGTGTTTGTTTGTGTTGAGATTTTGCGTCCTCGTCAACACTATTTAGGTCATTTTCGGGTACGTTGTTTCAGTTTGACTGAGAGTTTTACCAGACAAAAGACATAACGCCCAAAGAAATCGCCAGGTTTTAAGTAACGGTCGACTCGGGTCACTTTTCCTAGGCAGGCTTACACGTTCTGAGCAGCTGACCAGAACTCATGTTCGGTCGGTTTCAGCTCTGCGTGGAAGCACCGTGCAGCCCAATCTATTTCCCGATTGGCGGGCGCTAGATATAAAGGTACTAGCAGCACTTCCAACAAAAGAGCCGAAGCACGAGAAAAGGAACCTTAGTATTGCCAATTTAAAATGCGCGTTTGTTTGATTGTTTGATTTGAGGTTTAACGGCCCCGTCAACATTGTATAGGTCATTTTGGAGACGTTGCTTCCAATTTTGCGGGACTTTTACCCGACATTGAAATGAAATGACATCTCAAGCCCTGTCGCCCAATGAAACCAATAGGGTTTATAAGCAGTGACGGCCCGAATGCATGTGGAGACTTATGACTAGAACGACGGTGCATAATCAACAGAAAAGGACTGATGAAGTTTAAAAAAACATCGCCTTTATGTTCTGGTGAGAAGTCCAATATCTTCTCAATATATGAAGTATGCAGTTCAAGTAGGCAGTCGTAATTGCGTAGGCCTACTGAACTTCAGTAAGTGGAGGTGGAAGTGGTTTTTGCTAAGGTCCAAGCCAGTATGATGTCCCTCCCCAACTTCTGTGTGCACTACACGATCATGTTATGAGCCTTAATGCACAGATGAGGTAAAACACCAGGCATGAGACCAAAAAACACGTATCTTAAGGGGAATGGGAACACCTTCAGGGGAGGTAACTCCTGCAAAAGTATTTTTGTCTCCCATGTCAATAGGGGTCAACTCATAAAGGAAAGAATTTGCTCCTGAGGAGCAAATTCTTTCCTTTAAGAGTGTGACCCCTTTTTCAGTGGGACAGAGTTTATAGAACAGCGAACAGGAAGTCCCAAAAGTCTCCCTTTGAAAAATGGCGGAAAAATCTGCCAGGTGTTACCATTCCCCTTAAACATGTTAAAGACGTTCAGTTTTAATCCAGTGTTGCTTCCCGTAAGCTTTTCGTTTCTTTTCGAAGACAGCTTTGTTAATATTTTCATTTTGCGTCAATATGAAGCATACTAGTATCAACGCAGAATGAAATAAAAAAAAATCAAAATGAAAAAAAATACGTCATTACCTCATTTTGCGTTGTATCAAAGCTGACAACAAGAACAGAAAATACAAACAAAGGTGTGTACATTTAGATCAGAAAGACTAGTTGCGGCTTCTCATCAAGGACGCGGTTTGAAGAACGAAACCAAACTGTCTTCGCTCTGTCATCTTGGCGGCTGGCATAAAATCCCTGTCCAAACCTTGGTTGGATGCTCGTAGAAAGCACACAACACAGTTCTTGTCGATTGTTTCATCATGTTTGCAATTCCGTGAAATGAAGACCCCTGCAAACCCAAAATTATATAGTGAAAGATGGGGTTTAAAGGAGCATAAATCATTTTTCTTATTTCTGCTCTCAGACATATGTTGTGTGTACTTAGAGCCGCCTCGATGAGGCGGATCTAACAAGCACCCACAACTTACGTTTAGTAGAAATAATAAAATATCACAAATTTTCCTCAGACAATTAACCTACCGGCCCCGATAGCTCAGTTGGTAGAGTGTCCGCTCCGGGGAACGGGAGGTCTCGGGTTCGATCCCGGGCCGCGACATACCAAAGTCGTTAAAAATGGTACTAGCTGCTCCTCGCTTGGCACTCAGATTTACGGAGAAGAGCTAGGACTGGTCGATCCAGTGTCAGGATAATGTGACTGGGTGTGGTATCATGTAATGTGTCTGGGACATGATACTTCAGTGAGGCAGCACTATAAACGTGAGCATTGAGCTCCCTGTCGCAACCAGACACCGTCGTGATATGACTGAAAAATTGTTGAAAGCGACGTTAAACCCGAATTCACACACACACACACACACACACACACACACACACACACACACACACACACACACACAGACAATTAACCATTCTGGAGACCTGGAAGAATGCAATATGTTGCACGGATGTGTTATCATAATGCGCGCAGTTCATGAGCGAGTGCACGGCAAAACTTACAATAAGATCTTTTATGACCAGGGAAAACTCAGGTCAACCTGCACATTGTGATCAGAGTCTTCAAGTTGATCGCATGGGTCTTCAACAGCCTCCTAGTTACCCCACAATGTGTAAACAAATTCTTCTACCACACTAGTTTGAGACTGACCTGAATCTATTCAACCCATAAAATGCCAATCACGACAATTGTCGTCTGCTTTGCCGTCTGTCTGTTACCTTAAAAGTAATTTTTGCAAACAGTGTGGACCTACAGGAGCAGTCTGATCTGGGCCCACACTGTTTGCCTGTATGCATTTAAAAAAAAAAAGCAGACGACATAAGCAAACGGCATTTTCAGATGCATTTTTTTTTTCGCCGTCTTCAGGGTTAACCGTATACCTATGTACTAAATAGCGAATGAATTGGTTAAAACATTTATACATAATTGTTTTTTCTTGCAGAACATTTTGCATAGGGTAGTACGGTCAAGGGAAATGGAATTTTCAGATCAGTACAGCTGGTACATGTACGATAGCATAATATACAGGTACTATTTTTTGCCCATTAGCCGCTTTGCTAGAAACCTTACGCTGCGAAAAACGGAAACAATATAGCAGACCAGTTATTATTCTAATCTGCAACAATTTGCAAAAATCGTAGTGAAAGCAGATCAGGCACTACTAGGCACACTGATGTATCTACATGTACTAGAAAAAATATTTACAACCTGAAAAAAACGTATCGCAGAAAGAAAAGAAAAGAAAGAAAGAAAGAAAGAAAGAAAGTGCGGACAACTGAATAGTGGATCAAACCATGAACGAAATCCGTGTGATTTGAAAAACAGCTGGTTTACATTTGTCCGAAAAGACCTTTTCTCGGTTAGCTTTAGGATCTAATATTTAAGACCATGTTTGAATAGTCTCAAAGGTGGTCCTTTACAAGAAGACACGGGGAAAGAAAGAAAGAAAAAGAAAGAAAGAAAGAAAGAAAGAAAGAAACGGAAGAAAGAAAGAAAAATATAACTTTTTGAAAAGAAAAAGGATTTTTTAACTAGTCTTAAAAGCTGAAATTCACCATAGTCTCTGTTGCCTTGGACTCGAACTCATATTGCATGACACTGCAAATCCATAGTTTGAAGATAATGGATGTTGTCTGCACGTTAATTTACTATATGAGCCGTCACACGAGAAAATGGCACTTATCATTCAAGTGACCAGAAAAGGTTCAGCCGCCAACCAGGAAACTTTCATCCAAGCCTGCGCTGGAAACTATTAAAGCGTCATGCATGACACCTTACATGAAACTGCTAAAAGGTTTTCACTATATGACTACATGTACGAGCCTCAAAGGCTTAAAAGATGCTCGAAAATGTGATAATGGCCTTTTCTTCTTGAGTACGCTCGTAAATAATAAATGTAAGACGCGCAATTTACATTACGCGTAATCTCGCCAGAGCCTTTGCTGCTGGACTATGTGATAATAGCCAATTTTCCTTGAGCACGCTCATACATTGAAAATGTATCAAGTGCAATTTACATTACGCAAAATCTCACCAGAGCCTTTGATGCTCGACTATGTGTTAATAACCCTTCTTCCTTGAGCACGCTCATACATTGAAAATGGATCAAGCACAACTTACATTACGCGCAAACTCGCCAGAGCCTTTGATGCTCGACTATGTGATAATGACCGCTTTTTCTTGAGCACGCTCATACATTGGAAATGTAACAAGCGCAATTTACATTACATCACGTAAAGACGCGTATATAATTTTGACCCCCTCGAACCCCACATTTATATAGTGAAACTGGGGTTTACAGGGGTAAACCTTATTTTTCTTTTTACTGCTCTAAAATATAGATTGTGGGTACTCGTTAGAACCGCCTCGATGAGGCGGTTCTAACGAGTACATCGAGGCGGTTCTAACGAGTACCCACAATCTATATTTTGAGCAGAAATAAGAAAAATGTCACAATTTTTCTACTTAAAATCTTCCATTTTTTCGGCGATAAATGTTACAATGTATTGGTATAGGCGTGTTTTCGTAACGACGTGTAATATCGCCGGAGCCTTTATGCTTGACTTGTTTCTTTTGAGCCGCTCATACATTCAAAATGTATCACGCGCAAATTTCAAGGAGTCTCATTTGTGCTCACACAGTATGCCGATGGTCCGTAGTCTGACGTTCGTCGTCGTCCACGCTTTCAAAGATCTTCTGCTCAGAAACTACTGTGCCAATTTAAACCAGATTTTATTTAAAACACCTGTGCTTCACAGGAACAAAAGTTATATAATTTGGGTTCTGGTCTCATGACCAAAATGGCCGTCATGTTCAAATATGGTGAAACCCTATATTTTTGCTTTTCAAAAACCGTAAGTAATATGACCAAGACACGTGGAAGACAGCAAAAAGACCCACCTGTTGTGCGATCATTTTCATATCAGCGTGGAAGCCCCATGCGAACACCAATAGTGATACATTACTTTCCCAAAATATGCGATAAAAATGCCCAGAAAATTTCTGCTCGGGAGCTAGTTTTCAAATCGTTTTGTTAACTGATACTCATACTTGATTACCTTATTGCAGAGAAAAATGGGAATATCGCATCTTTTCACATGTTTGTTGTAATTAGATATGTCTCGTAAGTAGTAACCCCAGAATAGAATAGACATAGTTTGTAAGGTAACCGGGCGCTTAAGGCACATAGGGGCTACCCCAAGTTCGCCGATTGGGTTTAGTTACTGGTACTGCTCCTCTACCCAGGCTGCCAATGTGCTGACTCCTGTCAATTCGACAGTTATCGGCTAGCCTTTGGGGAGTGAAGTGACTTCTTTCGCGGAGGATTTGGGAAGCAGTTCAATCCCGCTTTCCAATCCCCTACCCCCGCTCATGATGCCTTGGAGGCACAAACGCACCAAATGTGAAGCGTTTGTCCTGTAAATTGAGCAGTCCTCTGGCGATTTTTGAATTTTGAGTGCAGATACGGACTAATAGTCGGGCTCTAGAATGTGGTGACATTTTGCCAATTCCGGCTGTAAAATATGTCAGTACACAGCCCTTTGTCTGACCGAGGAAAAAAGCTTCGCATGCATTATCGTGTGTTCGGCTTTCATTATTCCATTATTCTCTACCCCTACCCCTGTCATGGTAGAGAAAACGCCTACGGGCACGGTGCTGGTTAAAGGGTGATAATGCATGAAATTTTGAATTTAGAACGGCAATCCAAAGTGAGCCAGGAAGGGTTACTATTAGACCAGCCAATTCCGGCTATTGCAAAATGTCCTAGTACCCGTGCTCTATGTAGAGTTGTGTGGTTACCCCGGTAACACGAATGCCCAACATGTATACTTTCTTCAATTCCTGATAGATCTAAAGACTCATCCATGCCTGAAATATGAATGAAAACATGTCTGACAAACAGAAACAAAATTTTGAAATAGAGCTCTTTCCTAAATAGGTGATGGCACAGGAATCAGAACATAACTGAATAATAAAAATAAGAAAAAAAAGATATCACAGAAGAAACAAACGTCGAAAGGAGGGTGCCACAACAAACGTAAAGGACGTGGAACGGTCAGTAATACATTATTAGTGGGTTTAGATTAATTTAGCGTGGTTCAAACCCTCACCCTCACTTCCAGTGTGCTTGATGGCAGGGTAAAACAAGAAGTGAAGACAATGATTAGGAATCGATAAATTACCTCTCGGATTAAGGTTAATGAGAATCTGTGAGAAGGATACAGACTATCAAGTTCACAGAAAAGATCTGAAAATCCAGTTACGGAAGCGGGGGTACAGTGGAAGAGATATTGAGCGACAGTTGCAGAAGGTAGATACGCTGAAAAGATCCGACTTGCTTACAGAAAGACGCAAGGATAAAAAGGAAGACAGAGTACCCCTGGTCCTTACCTACTCAAGACATCTCCCTGATATCCATAAGATCATAAGAAGACACATGCCTGTGCTACACAAATCTGATAGGATGGCTCGAGTGTTCCAGGCTCCACCCATAGTGACGTACGGACGTGACAAGAACCTATGTGACGTTCTTGTACATGGAAAGACGAACAAGGTGCTGAAACGGGCTAACAACACATGTTCGTGCAGAGTATGTCAAGCACTGCACACGGGCGATGTGTGGAACTCTACTGCTGATGCAGCTTACAAGACAGTCCAGATGACAAGCTGCAGTGATAGGAATGTCGTCTACATGCTTACCTGTTCGAGATGCAACCAGACAGTATATGTTGGCGAGACGGAAAGGTCGCTGAAGGAGAGGACAGAAGAACATCTGCCGGACGTTCGTCAACAGGCCGACAAGCCTATAATGAGGCATTTTGAGGGGCATAGTGAAGGACACTTGCGAGTTGCCATAGTACAGAGAATGTATCAGGAGGGTCGCATATATAGGCAGTTGACAGAGGAACAGTGGATAGTGAAATTGAAAACTAAAACACCTCAAGGATGTAACATCAAACTTTACTAGAGGGACTGTCATTAACAAGGACTTCTTTCTTGAACGGAGGTCATGGCGGGGACCGTTTTAGGCCTGTGTGCCTAGACAGGGCACGGCTCAGCTTGCACCGACGTGCGGCTGATCTGTGTCCTGGCTGTCAGCACGGGCAGGTGCATGTAGATGTCTAAGGCATGCGCGTCGGGGACCCTTATCGGACTGTACTGATGTTCAGTCTGATCTGGTTCCTCCCTGGGCTGCTAGTATTGCGTGTACTGGAATAGGGCGTGACATAGGGTACCCGCCGTGATCTCCGTTTCAGTGGAAGTCCAGTGTAAACTCGCATCATTCTGCGCAAGTGCATAAGTGCATGGACTGCCTTTATTGGGCATTCAAGTGATTAATTTGCCTGCAGTGTGTTATGGTTTATTATGGTTCTTTTAGCTGTACAGATTTATTTATTCATACTTTTTCCTATTTATCTGCTACACATTTTAGCTTTATTTATGCATAATTATTATTCTATTCTCATTTTTATCATTTTAATATTTAATATTTTCTATATTTTTTTTATTTACTTTTGTTCATTTATTTATTTGTTTATTTATTTATTTATTTATTTATTTATTTATTTATTTATTCTGTTATTTATTTATATATTTTTTTATTTATTTATCTGGGTGTTTTCTATAATGTATGTTCATAACATGGTAGTGAGTTTGCCTGGTCCTCTTGTGATGCTGTGGGCTGCTGGTGATGGTGCTTTCCCGAGTTTTGGCGGGAGATGACGTCGTGTCTTCTGACGTTACGCCAACTTGTCTGCATCTTTAAGGAAGTGAAACGACGTCATCCCTGGCTACGGCAGATCTTCATTACTTTCTTCCTGTCAGCATCACAAGATGGATGCCACTTAGTTGTTCAATGAATTAATAGATTCCTGAAGAAGGCCAAGGGCCGAAAATTTGAAGAAGAGTGATTTTTAATTCGTATACTTGTAAAATTAAGGAAAACGAGCTGCCTGTTTATCGTCGGCTTTTAACAATAGATAACAAAGGAGAACCGTTCCTATTCGCCGTGCACTTTTTTGTCTATTATCCGTACAGCTTCTGGTGTAAACAACTAAATGTCGTATACATCGTTTTCTCTTTTTTAACTAATACACTTAGTGTATGCAAAAGTGTGTAGATACTGCCCGGTGTTAACAGAAACACATAAAAAGTATGTGTGAAAAAAAAAAACAATAAAAAATTAAAAAAAAATAAAAAAAACATGTAATCCTAAAATCTCGAACCGATTTTCAAAGATGCTGATCTTCAGTCAGCTCCAAGCACATTACGAAAACACGCCTATACAAATAAATTGTAACCTTTATCGCCGAAAACAATTCTATATTTTAGAGCAGGAATAAGAAAAATAAGGTTTACCCCTGTAAACCCCAGTTTTACTATATAAACGTGGGGTTCAAGTTGGTCAGAATTATATTGGCCTGTTTTCGTGATGATCAGCAAACTCGTGTTGCTGACTTTAAATCGACACATACTACACAGAAAACGTTTAAGCTGTTGCAGAATTTTCCTTTGCTGTTTTAAGGAAATAATTTCACCTTTCAAATATAGAAAATAGACCGACTCATCGTGTTAAATGTCTTCATTCGACTGCATCGATTCACTGGGATTCTATTCTCGGTGGTGATGATAGACGGTGAATTTTTTGTAGACCCGATCAGCCGCGGATTTTTATGGCAACTGTTGTGTGGGTAGGGGTGGGGTGGTCGATTGTTTGCCAATCGTCCTAAAGTTACTAATTAATCTGAATTATATTGTTGTTATTGTCCACCTGACTATCGTTGGACAATAAAGTTAAACCGGAAATATAGCGTTTGTCCGAAACCCAGGTAATTGTTGGTTATGTATTGCCTCACTATCCTTGTCCATCACGAAAACACGCCTATATAATTTTGACCCCCTTTAAACAGTAAACATTATTTATAGGGGTAAGCATTATTTTTCTTATTTCTGCTCAAAACATAGATTGTGGGTACTCGATAGAACCGCCTCGTAACCGCCTCGTTCTATCGAATCCCAACAATCACGAGGCGGTTCTATCGAATCCCCACAAACTATGTTTCAAAAACATAGATTGTGGGTACTCGATAGAACGGCCTCGTCGAGGCGGTTCTATCGAATCCCACAATCCATGTTTTGAGAAAACATAAGAAATATATCAGATTTTTTATCTGGATTTTTTTCTTTTTGGGTGGTAAAATCTTCCATTATTTGTATGGGCGTGCTATCGTATTGCGCTGTCATGTCACGTGCTGGTAAAGAGGGTTACCTGTAAAACCTGGACTGGGCAAATGTACTGAGACATTGGCAAACAGTATGACGCCGCAGACTGTCAACACAGTCCGTTAAAAATCAGACATTAAAGGCTTAAATGTAACAGTCTCAATGATTTAGTTCAGGATCATTTTCTCAGCCTACAGTCGACCCACCAGTGATGTCAGTGCTTCGATTCTCTCTCTCTCTCTCTCTCCCTCCCTCTCTCTCTCTCTCTCTCTCTCTCTCTCTCTCTCTCTCTCTTCATAGCAGTATGTATATTCGAAGAACGCGGCCTAGGGGGATTTTGTATGTGCTCTCTCTCCCCCCCCTCTCTCTCTCTCTCTCTCTCTCTCTCTCTCTCTCTCTCTCTCTCTCTCTCTCTCTCTCTCTCTCTCTCTCTTCATACCAGTATGTATATTCGAAGAACGCGGCCTTGGTTTTTTTTGTATGTGCGTGTCAAAAACTGCAGGCAAATCCGATAAAAATTATTAGTAAAACTTTATTATAATAATTTCTTTTTTATGTTTTTTTCTTATGTATATACGTCGGATCTTTACGATCACGGCATACATCACAACCCATAGCTTGCGTAACGAAGATCCCTGGTAACCCTAATTTATTTACAAGTCCATGTAATGAACACAATGTAAACTCCACTTTATATAGGTTAGATGGGGTTGTAGACTAGCATACATTTACTTATTTGGGCTCAAAAACACAACCATTCATTGTCCTGCCAAACACGTCAACCCCTTTCTTTGCAAACTATGTAGATCCAGAGCAGGTGGCTTGAAGCCATCTGATCTGGATCTACACTGTTTGTCATGCACTTTGTGAAATAAACCTATACATTATTACCAGTAATCTGATTCGTGGGTTTGTCAGAAATGGGTAGGTCTAGAAATACTGATTCAGCAGGATAGGGGTTTAAACCGCCTCAGAACGTGTCAATCCAAACACGGTACCAGTGAAGGTACAGATCAGACTGTGCGCATGCGCACAGTCTGATCTGAGTCTTCGATGTGTATTATGTGGATGTCCCTTGACCCAAATGTTATTAGACGGATAATACGTTTGTTTGTTTGTTTGATTTGAGGTTTAACGTCCCCGTCAACACTATAAAGGCCATTTTGGAGACGTTGCTTCCAATTTTGTGGTATTTTTACCCGACATTGAGATGAAATGACTTCTCAAGCCCTGCCGCCCAATGAAACCAATAGGGTTTATAAGCATGGACGGTCCGACTCGCACCGCTTTATCTGGGCAGGCTTAGATCCTCTAAACTGTTTACCAGTACTCTTGTGCGGATCGGTTTCAGCTCTGCGTGGAATCATCATGCAGCCCATATATTTCCTCAAGCCCCGATGGGCGGGAGCCGCGGGTAGGTCTAGAAATACTTATTCAGCAGGATAGGGGTTAAAACCGTCTCAGAACGTGTCAATCCAAACAGGGTACCAGCGAAGGCACAGATCAGACTAAGCGGTTTACCAGTACTATTGTGCGGGTCGTTTCAGCTCTGCGTGGAAGCATCATGCAGCCTATCTGTTTCTTCAAGCCCCGGTGGGCGGGGGCCGGACAGATGGTACGTAGGCTAGTTGATGTCATCTATGTGTTTATATGCTTGAAGACAGTCTTTATGCTTGACGCGGACCAGATTTAGGGGACTTCTCTACTTAAAGTCTACAGTCAACTTTTTTTCTATAAGAGGGAAGAAACATGCTTCATAGCATTTATTTGTACCAGTCTCATGTGATATTAGTATGTCCTTTCAGAGCCCAGGTAAACTGATATATTTCTGATGTAAATACCGATATAGATTGAAAGTGCTCCTTATTCTTATTTCTACTCCAAACATAAATTGTGGGTATTCGTTAGAACCATTTCAATCAGGCGGCTCTAACGAGTACCCACAACCTATGGTTTGGCGCAGAAATATCATAAATAACGCATTTGCCTGTAAATCCCAGTTTTTTATTTCTATATTAAGTGGGGTCTATAGGGCTGTTCATTACACGGACTTGTTAACTCTGACTATGCACAGAAGCCTCCGCGGTGTAGTGATTATGCTACTTGCCTTGTAAACCAGGGATCGCAAGATCGATCCAGGGCTTCTCCAGACTTTCGGATGCAGTCTTCGACCTTTGCTGTTGGTGAGACGTAAAACTCAAGAACAAACTCACACTCACTGACTATTCGCAATTGTATCAGTGCGCATGCGCAACAACCAATGTAAGTGCTGATCAAACCTCAACATGGAAGACCGATACAGCTACCTATGCAGGCAGTGTGGATCCATATGAGACTAACCGTCTGATCAGGATCTACATTTTGCTATCCTAAGTAGATAATTTTGACTAAGCTCACTTTTTTCAGGAATGGACTTTTTTCAACTTTAACCCATTGTATACTAGTGGACTCTTCCATTCGTACATGTATATATTGGACAAGTCTATTTCTCATATTTTCGTTTTTATTCTATTTTTGACGGAAAATGCTGTTAGCAAATAGTGCAGGCCCTGATCAGACGCCGCAGAACGCGGCGTCTGATCTGGGCCTGCACTGTTTGCCAAGGTACCCCTTTAGGGGTTTACCGCAGATTGAATAGCCCACTTCGATTACTCAGGGGTTGGAAGAACCAGAGAGGAAATTCGTGTAGCGGCTAAGCACAATATTTTGATCTTTCATTTGCAGATGATTTGTACTAAAGGAATTTAAAAATTTTGTACTAAAAGCAATTCTAAAAATTATTGCTTTTATCGAAACAAACTATTGATTCTTACAATATTTAATCAGGAACGCAATTAAGTTTGCTTTCAAGGAATCATTTTGTAACTAGATGCATTACTGTGGGACATGAACTCATTTTCACCGCTGTATCACATCCGTGTAGATCAACATATTCCATGCATGGGTTTGGGTCGCGCTAGTGAAAAATATCGACATCCGTCCCCAAAACCGATAATGGGAAAGCAGTGCAGGTCCAGACCGGACGCCGCAGAACGCGCAGAACGCGGCGTCTGATCAGGGCATAAACTCATCACGAATAAACACCTATATGAGCCCCGCCAAGCGAATTTGGGTCTTCGAGCATTCCGTCATGACAAGTTTTAACTGCGCATGCCCAGCCATTCAGAGGGGCCAGGGATATGGCTTTCTGTCTGAGGGTTCCTCTTGATTCACTGCTTGTATGAGCGAGCAGCGAAGGTTCTGGCGAGACTGCGCGGATGCGCAGGCTCGCCTGAACCTTCGCTGCTCGCATAGGCGATAAGTACCAAAATCGCTTGACGCGGCCCATATAATTTTGACCCCCTTGAACCCCATGTTTATGTAGTAAAATTGGGGTTTACAGGGGTAAACCTCATTTTTCTTATTTTTGCTCCCACAATTTATATTTTAAGCAGAAATAAGAAAAATATCACAATTTTTCATCATGAAATTTTCGTTTTTTCGGCGTTAAAATTTACAATTTATTTGTATAGGCGTGTTTTCGTAATGGTTTGCAAAAGGTTCAGCCATTTTCCAAATACACAGCCTGACTCCCCTAAATTTTGAAATGGACTTGAAATGAACGTGTATAAGGTAGAAGATTCCATTCAGTACAAAATGGGATAATATCAGGAGACTGAAAACTTCAGCATGCATCATCAAAGTAAAGCCTCACATGGGTTTATTATCCTTAGAAAAAAGATAGAAGACTTAAATTAATTGTTTTATCTTTAAAAGAAAGGAAAGTCTCACGTTCGTGTTTTTTTATTATTTTACGGTCCTTTCAAGATTATTTCCCTCATATCGAGCCGAACCTTAATCAGAGGTGGGTGAAAACCGGAAAACCCGGAGATTAAACCACCGGACCTACCGTTGCAGATCTTGGCGTCGCACATGTGACACGTACGTGTGTTATCCTTCAAAGAAAATATCAAGTTACAAAAACAGATTAGGGCGATATCCTGCTTTCTTCAATGTCTATATTAACCCTTATCTTGCTGAATATTCATTTAAGCCACACCAATTTCTGTCTATCAACCAATCAAATTACTTGATGTAATTTATTGCTACAAATTCATAAACTAGATGTCAAACAGTGTAGATCCTGATCAGATGGCTTCTTCAGAAGCCATATGATCTGGATCTACACTGTTTGCAAAGATAGGGGTTGTCGCGAACAGCAAGATAAGGGTTAATGACATTTTTAGGTGAAAATTTGTGACTAGCATACCGAACGTTTTCCTTCATAGGCGCCGAACGGATTGAATCGTGATTTTTCGGCGGAAAACGTGTATGGACCACCAGACACAGCCATTCCCGTAATGTTGACTTAGCGAGAGTTCATGACGGCACTTAAAAGTGATTTTCACGGCTTTAAGGAGCTGTAACGTACTTTTTTAATATTAAAGAAATGAAAATAACAACAATCTATCAGAATAAAACAGCGCCGAAATAATAATAATAATAATCATAATAGATGAAATAAAATAAAATAAAATAAATAAATAAAATAATAAAGTTAATATGATCTTTGGCAGCCAAACAATGTTCATTGTCGTGTCTTTTAAAATACGAGGGCGAGTCAATAAGAAAATAACAGTCTAACTTATTTCTGGATGAGATCGATCTCTTGTTTTTCGAAGTAATTTCCCTCTAGGATGATACACTTGGACCAACGCTGTTCCAGTGCCATCAGCGCAGAACTGAAGAAGCCAGGGTCCTTGTCTCCGATCCACTCCTCAACACTCGCCACGACTACTTCGTTGGTCCACAGATATCCTTTTTTCAAGGTTTGGAATCGGAAACAGTCACTAGGAGCTAAGTCCAGAGAATAGGCGGGGTGCGGTTTTAGCTCATACCCATTCTGCTCAACAGTAGCCTTTGCATTTTTGCAAGTGTGGACTCTTTGCATTGTCCTGTTGGAGCAGAATCCATTTGGAGAGTTTACCTGACGTTTTTCATGGATCGCAGTTCTCTGTTGGTCGAGCGAATTTGTATAATACGCACCTGTTATTATACCTTTCTTTGCTAGAAAGTCCAACATAATAACGCTTTGTGCGTCCCAAAATAAAGTTGCCATCACCTTGCCAGCATTTTGAACATTTTTGGCCTCGGAGACCCCGGCCCTACCCACTGGTGACTTTGAGTTTTATTCCATGGCTCATAATAATGGAGCCAGGTCTCATCTACAGTCACCAGACGTGAAAGAAAATCATCTTCCTTTGACCTATACCGCTTCAACAATGCGCTGCATACTGATGCACTGGTTGCCATTTGCTCGTCGCTAAAGTATTTTTGGACCCAACGGACTGTTAGCTTGCGCATACCCAAGCGATCATGTAAAGTTGTTGACACGCTACCATGTGCAATTTTGTAATGCATTCGCTATTTCTTTCACTTTAATTCGCCTATCAGAATACACCAGAATCCTTGTTACATATTTCTTCATCGGTGGAATCTGATGGGCGTCCAGACCTGGTTTCGTCTTCTAAAGACGTACTACCGCGTTTGAATTCCTCAACCCAGAATTTAACTTGTGCATACGATGGCGCAAAAGACCCATAAACATTGGTCAACTCCCAATGTATTTCCTGACCTGTTTTCCCTTTCAAATACATGTACCGAATTATAGCACGGTAGTCAACATTTGACGAAAAGCTTGCTCTTTGCATCGCTAGCCATGTTTTAAAAGAAGAATTATTCTTATTTTTAGCTAGTCTCAATAGCAAAGTACCACTGTAATATGGGGTTTACAATGTTTTTCATTACACGGTTGTGTCTTCGTGATATATACTGTTCACAAAAAGCAGGTCACAGTTTTCAGGAATGATATATACTTTTCGAGCCCACCAGCCTATCAAATATCGGGTATACCATGTCAACTGTCTGTCAAGTGTATTTATTCTGATATTTATGCTCGAGTGGTGTAGCACGAGGGCATAAATTGTATATAGGGTAGCGCGTGAATTTTAACAATAATGACAAAATAGAAGTGAAGGCAATGATCAGGAATCGATACATTAACCCACAGCTCCAATCAGAAACACCAAAGGGAAAGAAACACAAGCATGAAACAACAGACCCTAATGGAAACATCAACAGCGGAAAGCCAAATACTTTCCCACAAAATGGCCAGCTAGCTATCCAAAACAAAATAATATGAGCGATCAACAGCAGCCTTTGCAATTTTGGAAGTGCTACGCCACTTGAGCATAAATATCAGAATAAACACACATGATAGTCAGTTGACATGGGGTATCCGATATTTCATAGTGTAGTTATATTTTCTTGTCCTTTTGGGATCATTGATTCCATTGCTGAATTTTGAAAATACTTGAGGGTCACTGATGAGGCCTAATTGGCCGAAACTAGCTAGTCTGGCCTAGAAATCATGTACACTCCAAAGGATAACCCTTTTGTAGAACATATTTACCGTCACTGCAACTGGTGTCTGGGAATGTGTGGCGGCCGTAAAAAGTCTCCCTGCCCTACACCATAGTGTAGTTTATATTTTCTTGTCCTTTGGGATCATTGATTCAATTGCGGAATTTTGAAAATATTTGAGGGTCACTGATGAGGCCTAATTGGCCGAAACTAGCTAGTCTGGCCCAGAAAACATGTACACTTCAGATTTTCCAGTTATGTGGTGTACTCCTTGCTTCCAAATGACAACCCTTTTGTAGAACATATTTTCCGTCGCGATTTAGACAAGTTATTTGTTCAGTCCGCATGAAGGCCTCCTAACTCATCAGTGCAGAGATGAAACAACGGCGAGGCCTCGACAGCAAGAAGCCACTGAAATGCTGGACCTAAAGTAAAAATTACAGTTAGACTACGACGGGTCCGACCAGAGACAGAGCATCAGGGACTAACCAACATTACAAAGCATTAGATTCCCTCTAATTCTCAGTAAGCCATTACGCTGGAACCGTCATAGAATCTAAGGCCTGACCCACCAGCATGCAATTAAATAGGGCAGTAAAGTTGTCAACCGTGATTGGATTAACTACCATGCATGCAGTCAGTCGCATTACATTTATGTTGTACCCAATCTTTTGCGAATCGACTGTTGAAGTATTGTATGAAGTAGTTTAGGTCGTAGTACCAAAGCGTTAATCAAAAATCATTAGTCCATAGACAAAATGGCAAATATCAATGTTCAGATCAACAGACATGGACTCTAGAAGAGTGTAATCAGTAAGCATTACTTGAAACGATTTCATAAACAAACTCATTATTAGAACCATGATTCAGCTAGCGGAGGCTCAACTTTGGAGAGCCGTTGGCATGCTCCAGACCGGAAGTACGCAGTTGAAGACGCCAAATTTTATGAATACGTCATAGTCAATTGTCAGTCGACTGTGGGCACCCTATCGTAGGACAGGACCAGTAGCGGATTTAAAGAGAAGTGGACGCCCGAAAAATACTTAGGACGCGATGACCGCCTTGTTGTCAATCAAGCGTTACGCAACCGAAGACTAACGCCAGTACCTGCGCCGAGTAAGAGAGGTTAATGTCTCTAGACAGACGATCCGAAATCGCCTTCACTCGAGTGACCTTACGGCACGGCGTCCGCAGGTTGTACTGCGTTAAAGCTAGGCGTCGTAGAGCATGTTTTGCGTGGTGTTCACAGCGCAGACGTTGAAACATTAATCATAGGTTCAGTGACGAATCCCGGTTTAGCTTGGGACTTTCGTGATGGTCGTAGAAGAGTCTGGCGTCGTACTGGTGAACATAATACACATCACTTGAACAAGTCCTTGAAATGAAGACCCCCCTATACCCCACTTTCTACAGAGAAAACTTGGGTTTACAGGGGTATAAATTATTTTCCTAATTTTTGCTCCAAGACATAGGTTGTGGGCACTCGTTAGAACCGCCTCAATGAGGCGGTTCTAACGAGCACCCACAACCTATGTTTGCAGTATTTATAAGAAAAATATCACTGATTTTCATAAAAAATGTAGCCATTTTGGAGATGTGAAAAAATGCACTATATCGCACGGGTGTGTTATCGTAATGAGACCCGGCTAGAGTTACTCATGACCGATATGGAGCAGGGTCTGTTATGGTATGGGCATGACTGGAATAGCAGACTTACATGTGTGGCAAAGCAGAGTTACAAGACTGTACTATCGTGATAACGTGTTGGCTCCTCGCGTGATACCGTTTGCTCGACGCCACGGTCGTGAATTATTTTTCAGGACGATACCGCTAGGGCTCATCGGGCACGCGTTATCACTGAGTACCTTCAACGACAAAAGCCCCCGCCCATAGGGGCTTGAAGAAACATATAGGCTGCATGATGCTTCCACGCAGAGCTGAATCCGGCCCGCACACTAGTACTGGTAAACCGCTTAGAGGATCTAAGCCTATCCAGGAACCGCGGTGCGAGGCGGACCGTCCATGCTAATAAACCCTATTGGTTTCATTGGGCGACAGGGCTTGAGAAGTCATTTCATCTCAATGTCGGGTAAAAGTCCTACACAACTGGAAGCAACGTCTCCAAAATGGCCTTTACAGTGTTGACGGGGACGTTAAACCTCAAATCAAACAAATCAAAAAACCTTCAACGGCAAAATATTCGAACAATACCATGACCTGTGATGAGTCAAGACTTATCTCCCATCGAACACGTGTAGGACATCCTCGAGAAACGAGTCCGAAGCTGCGATCTGCCTTCCAAGGACCCTGGGTGAGCTATGTGCAGCACTTCAAGAAGAGTGGCGAAGGATCCCTCAGTTCACGATTCGAAGACTAATTGGAAGTATGCGACGACGATGCATTGCCTGCTATGACAATCTAGGCGGTCCAACACGTTATTGAGGGCTTGTGAAAAATGCCGTTGACGCTTAGAAGACTTGTCGCCGTGTCGGTACATAATGACGTGATCATTTGAATTAATGTGTGGTTCAGTGAATGGGTATTTGATAGTTTTTTTAATAAAATGCATCTTGGCCGCTTAACGTTTTAGTTATTTTCCCAATATTCCACCTGAAATATTCAGCTGTGTCTCTTCTTTATCTTATCAAAGCATAACGTTAATTAGCCCGTGTAATGAGAACCCCTTTAAAACCTTGGGGTGGTTTGGTGGGGCAAAAGTGACGTCTTCTTCATGATCAATCTCAACGGAATTGAAGTGTAGAACCAGAAGTTACAACAACGCTAACCCTTTCTCCCTTACGTGCTGCAAGGGCAACCATTTACCAAAACATCAGTAAGAATCATGTAACAGCCAACAGCCCAACACCAATACCAGAGTTATCTTGCGCGACTGGGGCGTCCATCTGATGTTTGCGTACAGCTGGACACGGCCTGCTGTCCTTTCAGCTGGTAAGGGAATTACGGGGGGGGGGGGGGTCTTTTATTCCTTCTTTTTTCTACACGTCTATTCTTTTTCCTCTTTCCCTTACTTTCATCCACTCTACTGTCTCTTTTCTCCCTATCTCTGGGAGACAACACAAAATGACCCACAAGGGTTGACGTGTCGTTAAACCGAAAACGATCAATCGATTAAACCTGTAAATCCAACTTATATAGGGAAAAGTGGGTTTACAAGGGTATACATATATTTCTATATTCCTGCTCAAAGATAAAGATTGTGGGTACTCACAATCTATGTTTGCGTTTGCGGTAGACATCGCGAAAACACGCCTATATAATTTTGACCCCCTTGAGTCCCACTTTTATACAGAAAAACTGGGGTTTGCAGGGGCATACCTTATTTTTCTTATTTCTGCTCTTAAATATAGATTTTGGGTACTCGTAAGAACCGCCTCTATGAGGCGGTTGTAGCGAGTATCCTATCTCTATATTTTGAGCAGAATAAGAAAAATATCACAATTTTTCCTCTTAAAACTTTCGTGTTTTTTTTTTTTTTTTTTTTTTTTTGGCTGTAGAGTTTACAATGTATTTGTATAGGCGTGTCTTCATAATGTACGATAAGCATGGATAAAATAACATAATAACTACAAAAGCTGCTTCCAGGAGCCAGTTGTTCAGAACGAACGACATCGTTTGTAAACTAATTGTTACAACTTTGACCATTTAATATGGGAAATATGCTAATATTTTGCGGAAAAAAAAGTGAGTAGCTTTTGCGTATGCAAAAGCTGCTCACAGTTTTTCAGCAAAAATAAGAACATTTTATATATTGTACATGCTAGAAAACTTAACAATATGACCACTCACGAGTTCGTTAAGCGTACGATGCTTTGAACAACTGTTCTCAGAAGTACAATCCGCATTACGAAAACACGTCGATTCAAATACATTGTAAATTTTACCGCCAAAAACGACAATGTTACGATGAAAAATTTTGATATTTTTCTTATTTCTGCTCAAAGTATAGATTGTGGGTACTCCTTACAATAGCCTCGATGAGGCTTTTCTAACGAATACCCACGACCCCTATTAAAGAGCAGACATAGGAAAAATAAGGTTTACCATGTACACCCTAGTTTTCTATACACAAGTGGGGTTCAAGGGGGTCAACATGATATAGTGGTGTTTTCGTGATGATTTTCTGAGCATTGGTAACAAGAGCGGAAGCAGAACGGCCATGACAAAAATACGCCTACATAATTCTGACACTCTTGAACCCCGCTTTTTATATTGTAAAACTGGGGTTTACAGGGGTAAACCTTATTTTTCTTATTTCTGCTCTAAAATATAGATCGTGAGTACTCATTAGAACCGCCTCAATGAGGCGATTCTAAAGTGTATCCATAATCTTTATTTTGAGCAGGCTCTAAAATATAGACCGTGGGTACTCATTAGAACCGCCTCAATGAGGCGATTCTAAAGTGTACCCATGATCTTTAGTTTGCTCAGAAATAAATAAAAAAAAAATACCGCGATTTTTCATATTTAAATTTTCGTGTTTTTTTTTTCGGCGGTAAAATTTACAATTCATTTGTATAGGCGTGGTTTTAATGTTAGTTACAGTACAATGTACACGTATTACCTAATACATTATTGAACCGACACTTGATTGTTGGCATTCGGGTGCTATGGAGATTCAGACCTGTAAGAACCATTCTGTTCTGATATAACAGCTGTCTGCCACGGGGCCATCTTGAAAATCTTCAAACCACATCTGCTCTCGAATGGTTTGTCGCATTCGGTTGAAATTTGGTGGGAGGCATTTAGATGACATGGAGATTTTGCTAAATTATTGCATTCCGTTATCCAAGATGGCGATCAACTGCTTCAAAGGTAATTGCAGAAAAGATTTGTGGGGCGGGGCAACTCAGGGGTTGTCAATATGTATGTCAAACTCGCCGAGTCCATCAAAAGATTTGGTAGAGTGCCTTTCGCGTGCTTTTTGCTATAGTTATTTACATCATAGCTGTGCTGTGTTGGTGTTGCAGTTGAATTAACATGACAGGGTGACTTGGTTTACCTTTTTGTTAATAGAGTACAGTAGAACTTCGATGGCTCGAACACCGATGGCTCGTTTACCATGGCTGAGTCGAACCCGTTTTCGAGTCCCTAGGGAATTCCTCTTCATAAGACGAAGTCTGGGACAATATCGGTGATTTTCGACTTTTATCTTGCAAATGTATGCTGTGTGTACTCATTAGAATCGCCTCTATGAGGCTCTATGAGGCGATTCTAATGAGTATACACAGCATACATTTTTATTATAGAGCACCGAAAAGCTGTCCCAAAATTAACCCCGTTATGCCTCTTGGCAGTAACCATCAGTGGCTCGAACTACCCCTGTCTCGAACAGATTTCCGTGGTCCCTTAGGTGTTCGAGCAATTGAAGTTCGACTGTATTCCAAAGGCAGTTGCAAACTCCCCTGCCAAATTATATGGGGAGACCGGGGCTAGTCCGGCCTCGGGGCATGTTTGACATATGGCTACATTTAGCATGTCAACCAGATTAAAGAGCTGGGAACCATAATGTGAAGTCATTTATGACAATTTTATCTATGTCAGTACATAATGACCGCCTTAAAGAATATGGCATAGATTTTAGAACCGAACTCTCGTTTTCTTGCATGCGGAGAAAATTTTCCATAGTGATAACAGTTTTTATTTTTCATAAGAAGTGTAATGAGTCCGATTTAATTTCTATATATTTATGACGGTACGATAATGCGCTTTTATGTAATATATTATACATTTCTTTTCCTGCACCCTAAAGGGATTATTTCACGTGATGTTTCTGCAAAGTCTGCCAGGGGCTAGTTCGGCCTTTAAAATCGGGGCAAGTTCGTCCATCATCACCCGATCTCTATGACTAAAATACCCTTGATCAGAAAGAGACATTAGAATGCGTTTACCGACCTTACTTGCTTACTCATTTTTCGAAGACTCAGCTGTATAATAGTCATTCCAAAAGTGAACGTTTTCTAAAATGGGGCCGTACTAGCCGAGGTCTTCCCTACTTTTCTCACGTCCAGGTATTTAAACTTTTTTTAAACTTTTAGAAAAGTTTATGTTTTAATTACATGACTGCATGATAAATGCGTGAAACTGCATGATAAATGCGTTATATATTTACATTACTATCCTCCCTATAGGTTAGTTCTGTGAAATATATTAATAGTTCAGGACAGTTACTGGGAGACGCACTTGCCCCGTTGGGTGGCCGAACTTGCCCCGCCAAGCGAACTTGCCCCTTTGCGGGGCAAGTGGGCCATCATGACCCGATCTCATTGACTAAAAATACCCTTTATCAGACAGAGACATAAGATACCGGCGTATATCCGGGCTAGTATGGCTCCATTGTATCTTGCTTACATAATATTATATAGTTTTCGGAGACCTAGCTGTAAGAGTCATTAACATTGAACGTTTTCTAAAATGGGGCCGTACTAGCCCCGGTCTCCCCTACACTTCCACTCTGCATCAACATAATCTCTTCTTGAATTCTAAATCAGATTGAGCTGTTCAGAAACTTAACCCTTGACCTGCTGAATATTCACATATGCCACACCCACTACCGATTATTAACCAATCAGATTATTTGATGCAAATTATTGCAACAAATTCATAAACTGAATGACAAACAATGTAGATCCTGATCAGATGGCTTCTTCAGAAGCCATCTGACCTGGATCTTCATTGTTTGAAAGATAAGATATATCCGGGATCAGCAGGACAAGGGTTAACCAGAGGCATCAAGTTAACATGCAGATTGTAAGGTTCAATGTAATATACATGTATCATGATCAACCTCAAGGTGAGCGATTTCTGGCCCACTTGGGCCTCTATTTAGAGTTCGGACTTGCACGAGCCACAGGACACTTTGCTTAATACTCCTCAAGTTTTCTTTAATTCATTATAAGATTAAAAGAGCATTTGTCTACATAGCAAGTGGATGTGTGATATTAGAATATCACTGATTTGGGAATATAAGAACATTACGAAAACACGCCTATACAAATACAGTGTAAATTGTACCGCCGAAAAATAAAATAAAATAAAATAAGATGAAAAAATGCGATATTTTTCTTATTTCTGCTCAAAACATAGATTGTGGGTACTCGTTAGAACCGCCTCATTGAAGCGGTTCTAACGAGTACCCACAATCTATGTTTGAGAGCAGAAATAGGAAAAATAAGGTTTGCCCCTGTAAACCCCAGTTTTACTATATAAAAGTGGGGTTCAATGGGGTCAAAATTATATAGGCATGTTCTGTTGTAGATGGGCGTTTCCAACCCGAGGGATGGCTGTGCTAAGCGGAATCGAGGCTGCACCCTTTTCTTGCACAACACCACCGAACATGATCATTTTAGTTTGTTCGACATTTCAATTTTCGCGCACTATACATGTACTTGCGAGTATGTAGTTTGCCTAGGTAAGAACACCAGGGTAAGAACAGAATTTCTTACACACCAGACAAGGAAATCCATGATTTTACCCTGGGATAGAAATTTATGTTCTGACCCTGGTGTTCCGACCAAAAATCGAATATAATCGCGTGTTTGATAAATGCACTGGTTGAATACGTCCCCATATGCGCCGTAGTTAAGGTTGACGTCATGCACGTTACGTGACGTTACTAAACATTCCTGTAGTGTCATCACAATATGTCGGACGTCGGTACTCGAAGTGACTGCAGCATTAATAATCCGCGCAAAGAAATGGAAGGTATGCGAGAAAAAGAATCATATATGGGTGTGAGGGGCGGATAGAAAAATCCGTCCCTCTGGATCACTGTCCGGCATCATTCGGCAAGCCTCGTGATGCCGGACAGTGACCCTCGGGACGGATTTTTCCATCCGCCCCTCACACACATATAAGATTCTTATATTCTGTCCCAGGCTTAAACCACGGAGTGCAAGATTAGCACTTTTGTATATGTCAGTCGCCAAAATCGCGAAAATATTGTTTTTCCCCCAGCACAGCTAAACGCTACTTTTTTGCGATCAAATCCGAGTAACACGATTAGCATTAGTCTAATAATAAAGGTCTAATCTTTCTTTTCTTTGGTATTTTTTATTGGTTTAAAAATTTATTACCTTCTTAGTAATGGCAAGTCTATTTGGTAGTCTCAAATCTTAGGATTATCACGTTAAATTGAGCCAGAGAGACTAGACTAGCTAAACTTTTATACTATGTTAATATAAGTGCAAAAGATGATTTTAATTCCATATTATTCATTTTAACGCCTAGTGGCTAGGCTAACGATGTTAGTATTGGTAAGGTTTATTATTGTCGTATGAAAAACACTAATGACAGCATAGTTATCCCGCGCTTTTCGAATAAATTTTAGATATGAGGAAAAATATAGATATAATAAATTGATAGAACATAGAAGATATAATATTTTCTTCCATCTGCAGTATCATTTTTAGATATGAGGAACTTTTGAAACCGTTTTGAATATGGAGCAATATTTTCTTACGGATGTATCTAGGCGGTGATTATAGGGAGCTTACCACTAAATATTTTCCATAGGCGACAATAGTTACCTTTTACATGCTCCCAAAAAAACTACATATACAAAACTTTTCAAACCTTTCTTATTTATAGAGCCGCCCTAGCTCATTAAGAAAAAATCCACATGTTGCCCTGGTCCTTTTCAAGTTACGGTCCGCCATGTTTATTTACATGCAGATTCGCAGTGAATACAAGCCGACTTTTTAACAGAGAGGTGACAATATAAAATCAGCAACAATTTCTTTGTGCATGCAGATATAATTATAAAACACACATCATTTTATTTCCTTACAACTATCTTTTTCTAACATCAAAAAGAAACATGGGATATTTATCCAATGGAAGCCTGCCTGGTATTTAGACTGCAACTAAAATCTCTGTCCTAAATTGATAAAACCCAGTACCTCCAGTATTTAGTGCAAAGCTACCTAGGCAGTTTACATTAAGCCAAAAGACCAGTCTTTTGTTCACTATCGACCGACTGTTGATAATATTGTATTAAGTACTAAAAATATTTTAGTTTATAATCATGGAATGAGTGTCTTATGCTCAACCTGGCTCTCTAATGCTTGACCAGAGAAACACGATATAGATTTAATCGCCACTACAAAGCGTAAGCTGGCCATTTTGTTTTCTACAAAAGCAAGTAATGACCTCTTATTTATGAATCGGTGCGTCATTCGGTCAGATAAGCATGATACCCTGACAATTATTGGTCTTGTCCAGAAAACAAATTTCATCACAGCTTTCTTTCCCTGATGATTTTAACACAATTTAGAAATCATATGTAGACCACCCTTTATTGTAGTAAGCTGCTCAACCAGACGATCTAATGCTTAACCAGCACATTTTGGCAGATGAGGAGTTCTTCGTAGAAATTAAAACTCAAAAGCCTGTTTTATTTCATTTTAGGCAATTACCGGACCATTGATAAAACAAACACAGCGTAAAGGTCAGTGAAAATCATTCGGTACCATGTTTCTGGAGACTGAAAATGTTTCCATAAAATACCACGTCATTATCGAATAAATAGCGCACTGCTTATCAGGTTGGCTAAAAGTGGTGCCGTAGAACAAGGTGCGAGTGATTCTTGGCCGTGGAGATAAAAACAGATCCGCTTTATAGTTGCAAGTTTTTTTATCATTTCTATAGATCAAATGCGTAACCAACCATTTTCGACCTTTTCCGTGGTGATTTCTCGCTAGTGCTGCATTGACAAGCAAAATATCCATAACACATATAACCATATATGTTTATTGTGTGTGCATGTTAATACGCTTGTTACGGACCGCATTGCCTCCCTTCAGTTATCCACATGCATAGCTTATAGGTTTATCACCACTCTCTGCCAACTGGGTCAGGGAGTAGACTCTTTGGCTCAGGGGTAAGAGCACTGGACTATCACCCGAGCGGCCCGGGTTCGACTCCCACCATAGGCGGGAATTTTTCGGGCTATGCTTCTTTCATTTGTTACGGCTTTCATGGGGGCTCGTCCGGGATCGGAAAATCGTTTCATGCCGAAGTTGGCTTCACGTCATCATAAATATATGTTTATTGTGTGTGCATGTTAATACGCTTGTTACGGACCGCATTGCCTCCCTTCAGTTATCCACATGCATAGCTTATAGGTTTATCACCACTCTCTGACAACTGAATCAGGGAGTTGACTCTTTGGCTCAGGGGTAAGAGCACTGGACTATCACCCGAGCGGCCCGGGTTCGAATCCCACCATAAGCGGGAATTTTTTTGCGGGCTATGCTTCTTTCCTTTGTTACGGCTTTCATGGGGGCTCGTCCGGGATCGGAAAATCGCTTCATGCCGAAGTTGGCTTCACGTCATCATAAATATATGTTTATTGTGTGTGCATGTTAATACGCTTGTTACGGACCGCATTGCCTCCCTTCAGTTATCCACATGCATAGCTTATAGGTTTATCACCACTCTCTGACAACTGGGTCAGGGAGTAGACTCTTTGGCTCAGGGGTAAGAGCACTGGACTATCACCCGAGCGGCCCGGGTTCGACTCCCACCATAGGCGGGAATTTTTCGGGCTATGCTTCTTTCCTTTGTTACGGCTTTCATGGGGGCTCGTCCGGGATCGGAAAATCGTTTCATGCCGAAGTTGGCTTCACGTCATCATAAATATATGTTTATTGTGTGTGCATGTTAATACGCTTGTTACGGACCGCATTGCCTCCCTTCAGTTATCCACATGCATAGCTTATAGGTTTATCACCACTCTCTGACAACTGGGTCAGGGAGTAGACTCTTTGGCTCAGGGGTAAGAGCACTGGACTATCACCCGAGCGGCCCGGGTTCAAATCCCACCATAAGCGGGAATTTTTTTGCGGGCTATGCTTCTTTCCTTTGTTACGGCTTTCATGGGGGCTCGTCCGGGATCGGAAAATCGCTTCATGCCGAAGTTGGCTTCACGTCATCATAAATATATGTTTATTGTGTGTGCATGTTAATACGCTTGTTACGGACCGCATTGCCTCCCTTCAGTTATCCACATGCATAGCTTATAGGTTTATCACCACTCTCTGACAACTGGGTCAGGGAGTAGACTCTTTGGCTCAGGGGTAAGAGCACTGGACTATCACCCGAGCGGCCCGGGTTCGACTCCCACCATAGGCGGGAATTTTTCGGGCTATGCTTCTTTCCTTTGTTACGGCTTTCATGGGGGCTCGTCCGGGATCGGAAAATCGTTTCATGCCGAAGTTGGCTTCACGTCATCATAAATATATGTTTATTGTGTGTGCATGTTAATACGCTTGTTACGGACCGCATTGCCTCCCTTCAGTTATCCACATGCATAGCTTATAGGTTTATCACCACTCTCTGACAACTGGGTCAGGGAGTAGACTCTTTGGCTCAGGGGTAAGAGCACTGGACTATCACCCGAGCGGCCCGGGTTCAAATCCCACCATAAGCGGGAATTTTTTTGCGGGCTATGCTTCTTTCCTTTGTTACGGCTTTCATGGGGGCTCGTCCGGGATCGGAAAATCGCTTCATGCCGAAGTTGGCTTCACGTCATCATAAATATATGTTTATTGTGTGTGCATGTTAATACGCTTGTTACGGACCGCATTGCCTCCCTTCAGTTATCCACATGCATAGCTTATAGGTTTATCACCACTCTCTGACAACTGGGTCAGGGAGTAGACTCTTTGGCTCAGGGGTAAGAGCACTGGACTATCACCCGAGCGGCCCGGGTTCGACTCCCACCATAGGCGGGAATTTTTCGGGCTATGCTTCTTTCCTTTGTTACGGCTTTCATGGGGGCTCGTCCGGGATCGGAAAATCGCTTCATGCCGAAGTTGGCTTCACGTCATCATAAATATATGTTTATTGTGTGTGCATGTTAATACGCTTGTTACGGACCGCATTGCCTCCCTTCAGTTATCCACATGCATAGCTTATAGGTTTATCACCACTCTCTGACAACTGAATCAGGGAGTTGACTCTTTGGCTCAGGGGTAAGAGCACTGGACTATCACCCGAGCGGCCCGGGTTCGAATCCCACCATAAGCGGGAATTTTTTTGCGGGCTATGCTTCTTTCCTTTGTTACGGCTTTCATGGGGGCTCGTCCGGGATCGGAAAATCGCTTCATGCCGAAGTTGGCTTCACGTCATCATAAATATATGTTTATTGTGTGTGCATGTTAATACGCTTGTTACGGACCGCATTGCCTCCCTTCAGTTATCCACATGCATAGCTTATAGGTTTATCACCACTCTCTGACAACTGGGTCAGGGAGTAGACTCTTTGGCTCAGGGGTAAGAGCACTGGACTATCACCCGAGCGGCCCGGGTTCGACTCCCACAATAGGCGGGAATTTTTCGGGCTATGCTTCTTTCCTTTGTTACGGCTTTCATGGGGGCTCGTCCGGGATCGGAAAATCGTTTCATGCCGAAGTTGGCTTCACGTCATCATAAATATATGTTTATTGTGTGTGCATGTTAATACGCTTGTTACGGACCGCATTGCCTCCCTTCAGTTATCCACATGCATAGCTTATAGGTTTATCACCACTCTCTGACAACTGGGTCAGGGAGTAGACTCTTTGGCTCAGGGGTAAGAGCACTGGACTATCACCCGAGCGGCCCGGGTTCAAATCCCACCATAAGCGGGAATTTTTTTGCGGGCTATGCTTCTTTCCTTTGTTACGGCTTTCATGGGGGCTCGTCCGGGATCGGAAAATCGCTTCATGCCGAAGTTGGCTTCACGTCATCATAAATATATGTTTATTGTGTGTGCATGTTAATACGCTTGTTACGGACCGCATTGCCTCCCTTCAGTTATCCACATGCATAGCTTATAGGTTTATCACCACTCTCTGACAACTGGGTCAGGGAGTAGACTCTTTGGCTCAGGGGTAAGAGCACTGGACTATCACCCGAGCGGCCCGGGTTCGACTCCCACCATAGGCGGGAATTTTTCGGGCTATGCTTCTTTCCTTTGTTACGGCTTTCATGGGGGCTCGTCCGGGATCGGAAAATCGTTTCATGCCGAAGTTGGCTTCACGTCATCATAAATATATGTTTATTGTGTGTGCATGTTAATACGCTTGTTACGGACCGCATTGCCTCCCTTCAGTTATCCACATGCATAGCTTATAGGTTTATCACCACTCTCTGACAACTGGGTCAGGGAGTAGACTCTTTGGCTCAGGGGTAAGAGCACTGGACTATCACCCGAGCGGCCCGGGTTCAAATCCCACCATAAGCGGGAATTTTTTTGCGGGCTATGCTTCTTTCCTTTGTTACGGCTTTCATGGGGGCTCGTCCGGGATCGGAAAATCGCTTCATGCCGAAGTTGGCTTCACGTCATCATAAATATATGTTTATTGTGTGTGCATGTTAATACGCTTGTTACGGACCGCATTGCCTCCCTTCAGTTATCCACATGCATAGCTTATAGGTTTATCACCACTCTCTGACAACTGGGTCAGGGAGTAGACTCTTTGGCTCAGGGGTAAGAGCACTGGACTATCACCCGAGCGGCCCGGGTTCGACTCCCACCATAGGCGGGAATTTTTCGGGCTATGCTTCTTTCCTTTGTTACGGCTTTCATGGGGGCTCGTCCGGGATCGGAAAATCGCTTCATGCCGAAGTTGGCTTCACGTCATCATAAATATATGTTTATTGTGTGTGCATGTTAATACGCTTGTTACGGACCGCATTGCCTCCCTTCAGTTATCCACATGCATAGCTTATAGGTTTATCACCACTCTCTGACAACTGAATCAGGGAGTTGACTCTTTGGCTCAGGGGTAAGAGCACTGGACTATCACCCGAGCGGCCCGGGTTCGAATCCCACCATAAGCGGGAATTTTTTTGCGGGCTATGCTTCTTTCCTTTGTTACGGCTTTCATGGGGGCTCGTCCGGGATCGGAAAATCGCTTCATGCCGAAGTTGGCTTCACGTCATCATAAATATATGTTTATTGTGTGTGCATGTTAATACGCTTGTTACGGACCGCATTGCCTCCCTTCAGTTATCCACATGCATAGCTTATAGGTTTATCACCACTCTCTGACAACTGGGTCAGGGAGTAGACTCTTTGGCTCAGGGGTAAGAGCACTGGACTATCACCCGAGCGGCCCGGGTTCGACTCCCACCATAGGCGGGAATTTTTCGGGCTATGCTTCTTTCCTTTGTTACGGCTTTCATGGGGGCTCGTCTGGGATCGGAAAATCGTTTCATGCCGAAGTTGGCTTCACGTCATCATAAATATATGTTTATTGTGTGTGCATGTTAATACGCTTGTTACGGACCGCATTGCCTCCCTTCAGTTATCCACATGCATAGCTTATAGGTTTATCACCACTCTCTGACAACTGGGTCAGGGAGTAGACTCTTTGGCTCAGGGGTAAGAGCACTGGACTATCACCCGAGCGGCCCGGGTTCAAATCCCACCATAAGCGGGAATTTTTTTGCGGGCTATGCTTCTTTCCTTTGTTACGGCTTTCATGGGGGCTCGTCCGGGATCGGAAAATCGCTTCATGCCGAAGTTGGCTTCACGTCATCATAAATATATGTTTATTGTGTGTGCATGTTAATACGCTTGTTACGGACCGCATTGCCTCCCTTCAGTTATCCACATGCATAGCTTATAGGTTTATCACCACTCTCTGACAACTGGGTCAGGGAGTAGACTCTTTGGCTCAGGGGTAAGAGCACTGGACTATCACCCGAGCGGCCCGGGTTCGACTCCCACCATAGGCGGGAATTTTTCGGGCTATGCTTCTTTCCTTTGTTACGGCTTTCATGGGGGCTCGTCCGGGATCGGAAAATCGTTTCATGCCGAAGTTGGCTTCACGTCATCATAAATATATGTTTATTGTGTGTGCATGTTAATACGCTTGTTACGGACCGCATTGCCTCCCTTCAGTTATCCACATGCATAGCTTATAGGTTTATCACCACTCTCTGACAACTGGGTCAGGGAGTAGACTCTTTGGCTCAGGGGTAAGAGCACTGGACTATCACCCGAGCGGCCCGGGTTCAAATCCCACCATAAGCGGGAATTTTTTTGCGGGCTATGCTTCTTTCCTTTGTTACGGCTTTCATGGGGGCTCGTCCGGGATCGGAAAATCGCTTCATGCCGAAGTTGGCTTCACGTCATCATAAATATATGTTTATTGTGTGTGCATGTTAATACGCTTGTTACGGACCGCATTGCCTCCCTTCAGTTATCCACATGCATAGCTTATAGGTTTATCACCACTCTCTGACAACTGGGTCAGGGAGTAGACTCTTTGGCTCAGGGGTTAGAGCACTGGACTATCACCCGAGCGGCCCGGGTTCGACTCCCACCATAGGCGGGAATTTTTCGGGCTATGCTTCTTTCCTTTGTTACGGCTTTCATGGGGGCTCGTCCGGGATCGGAAAATCGCTTCATGCCGAAGTTGGCTTCACGTCATCATAAATATATGTTTATTGTGTGTGCATGTTAATACGCTTGTTACGGACCGCATTGCCTCCCTTCAGTTATCCACATGCATAGCTTATAGGTTTATCACCACTCTCTGACAACTGAATCAGGAAGTTGACTCTTTGGCTCAGGGGTAAGAGCACTGGACTATCACCCGAGCGGCCCGGGTTCAAATCCCACCATAAGCGGGATTTTTTTTGCGGGCTATGCTTCTTTCCTTTGTTACGGCTTTCATGGGGGCTCGTCCGGGATCGGAAAATCGCTTCATGCCGAAGTTGGCTTCACGTCATCATAAATATATGTTTATTGTGTGTGCATGTTAATACGCTTGTTACGGACCGCATTGCCTCCCTTCAGTTATCCACATGCATAGCTTATAGGTTTATCACCACTATCTGACCACTGGGTCAGGGAGTAGACTCTTTGGCTCAGGGGTAAGTGCACTGGACTATCACCCGAGCGGCCCGGGTTCGACTCCCACCATAGGCGGGAATTTTTCGGGCTATGCTTCTTTCCTTTGTTACGGCTTTCATGGGGGCTCGTCCGGGATCGGAAAATCGCTTCATGCCGAAGTTGGCTTTACGTCATCATAAATATATGTTTATTGTGTGTGCATGTTAATACGCTTGTTACGGACCGCATTGCCTCCCTTCAGTTATCCACATGCATAGCTTATAGGTTTATCACCACTCTCTGACAACTGGGTCAGGGAGTAGACTCTTTGGCTCAGGGGTAAGAGCACTGGACTATCACCCGAGCGGCCCGGGTTCGACTCCCACCATAGGCGGGAATTTTTCGGGCTATGCTTCTTTCCTTTGTTACGGCTTTCATGTGGGGCTCGTCCGGGATCGGAAAATCGCTTCATGCCGAAGTTGGCTTCACGTCATCATAAATATATGTTTATTGTGTGTGCATGTTAATACGCTTGTTACGGACCGCATTGCCTCCCTTCAGTTATCCACATGCATAGCTTATAGGTTTATCACCACTCTCTGACAACTGGATCAGGGAGTTGACTCTTTGGCTCAGGGGTAAGAGCACTGGACTATCACCAGAGCGGACCGGGTTCGACTCCCTCCATAGGCGGGAATTTTTCGGGCTATGCTTCTTTCCTTTGTTACGGCTTTCATGGGGGCTCGTCCGGGATCGGAACTTCGCGCCGAAGTTGGCTGAACGTCATCATAAATATATGTTTATTGTGTGTGCATGTTAATACGCTTGTTACGGACCGCATTGCCTCCCTTCAGTTATCCACATGCATAGCTTATAGGTTATCACCACTCTCTGACAACTGGATCAGGGAGTTGACTCTTTGGCTCAGGGGTAAGAGCACTGGACTATCACCCGAGCGGCCCGGGTTCTAATCCCACCATAAGCGGGAATTTTTTTGCGGGCTATGCTTCTTTCCTTTGTTACGGCTTTCATGGGGGCTCGTCCGGGATCGGAAAATCGCTTCATGCCGAAGTTGGCTTCACGTCATCATAAATATATGTTTATTGTGTGTGCATGTTAATACGCTTGTTACGGACCGCATTGCCTCCCTTCAGTTATCCACATGCATAGCTTATAGGTTTATCACCACTCTCTGACAACTGGGTCAGGGAGTAGACTCTTTGGCTCAGGGGTAAGAGCACTGGACTATCACCCGAGCGGCCCGGGTTCGACTCCCACCATAGGCGGGAATTTTTCGGGCTATGCTTCTTTCCTTTGTTACGGCTTTCATGGGGGGCTCGTCCGGGATCGGAAAATCGCTTCATGCCGAAGTTGGCTTCACGTCATCATAAATATATGTTTATTGTGTGTGCATGTTAATACGCTTGTTACGGACCGCATTGCCTCCCTTCAGTTATCCACATGCATAGCTTATAGGTTTATCACCACTCTCTGACAACTGGATCAGGGAGTTGACTCTTTGGCTCAGGGGTAAGAGCACTGGACTATCACCAGAGCGGACCGGGTTCGACTCCCACCATAGGCGGGAATTTTTCGGGCTATGCTTCTTTCCTTTGTTACGGCTTTCATGGGGGCTCGTCCGGGATCGGAACTTCGCGCCGAAGTTGGCTGAACGTCATCATAAATATATGTTTATTGTGTGTGCATGTTAATACGCTTGTTACGGACCGGATTGCCTCCCTTCAGTTATCCACATGCATAGCTTATAGGTTATCACCACTCTCTGACAACTGGATTAGGGAGTTGACTCTTTGGCTCAGGGGTAAGAGCACTGGACTATTACCCGAGCGGCCCGGGTTCGAATCCCACCATAAGCGGGAATTTTTTTGCGGGCTATGCTTCTTTCCTTTGTTACGGCTTTCATGGGGGCTCGTCCGGGATCGGAAAATCGCTTCATGCCGAAGTTGGCTTCACGTCATCATAAATATATGTTTATTGTGTGTGCATGTTAATACGCTTGTTACGGACCGCATTGCCTCCCTTCAGTTATCCACATGCATAGCTTATAGGTTTATCACCACTCTCTGACAACTGGGTCAGGGAGTAGACTCTTTGGCTCAGGGGTAAGAGCACTGGACTATCACCCGAGCGGCCCGGGTTCGACTCCCACCATAGGCTTGTTACGGACCGCATTGCCTCCCTTCAGTTATCCACATGCATAGCTTATAGGTTTATCACCACTCTCTGACAACTGGGTCAGGGAGTAGACTCTTTGGCTCAGGGGTAAGAGCACTGGACTATCACCCGAGCGGCCCGGGTTCGACTCCCACCATAGGCGGGAATTTTTCGGGCTATGCTTCTTTCCTTTGTTACGGCCTTCATGGGGGCTCGTCCGGGATCGGAAAATCGCTTCATGCCGAAGTTGGCTTCACGTCATCATAAATATATGTTTATTGTGTGTGCATGTTAATACGCTTGTTACGGACCGCATTGCCTCCCTTCAGTTATCCACATGCATAGCTTATAGGTTTATCACCACTCTCTGACAACTGAATCAGGGAGTTGACTCCTGGCTCAGGGGTAAGAGCACTGGACTATCACCCGAGCGGCCCGGGTTCGAATCCCACCATAAGCGGGAATTTTTTTGCGGGCTATGCTTCTTTCCTTTGTTACGGCTTTCATGGGGGCTCGTCCGGGATCGGAAAATCGCTTCATGCCGAAGTTGGCTTCACGTCATCATAAATATATGTTTATTGTGTGTGCATGTTAATACGCTTGTTACGGACCGCATTGCCTCCCTTCAGTTATCCACATGCATAGCTTATAGGTTTATCACCACTCTCTGACAACTGGGTCAGGGAGTAGACTCTTTGGCTCAGGGGTAAGAGCACTGGACTATCACCCGAGCGGCCCGGGTTCGACTCCCACCATAGGCGGGAATTTTTCGGGCTATGCTTCTTTCCTTTGTTACGGCCTTCATGGGGGCTCGTCCGGGATCGGAAAATCGCTTCATGCCGAAGTTGGCTTCACGTCATCATAAATATATGTTTATTGTGTGTGCATGTTAATACGCTTGTTACGGACCGCATTGCCTCCCTTCAGTTATCCACATGCATAGCTTAAAGGTTTATCACCACTCTCTGACAACTGGATCAGGGAGTTGACTCTTTGGCTCAGGGGTAAGAGCACTGGACTATCACCCGAGCGGCCCGGGTTCGAATCCCACCATAAGCGGGAATTTTTTGCGGGCTATGCTTCTTTCCTTCGTTACGGCTTTCATGGGGGCTCGTCCGGGATCGGAAAATCGCTTCATGCCGAAGTTGGCTTCACGTCATCATAAATATATGTTTATTGTGTGTGCATGTTAATACGCTTGTTACGGACCGCATTGCCTCCCTTCAGTTATCCACATGCATTGCTTATAGGTTTATCACCACTCTCTGACAACTGGATCAGGGAGTTGACTCTTTGGCTCAGGGGTAAGAGCACTGGACTATCACACGAGCGGCCCGGGTTCGAATCCCACCATAAGCGGGATTTTTTTGCGGGCTATGCTTCTTTCCTTTGTTACGGCTTTCATGGGGGCTCGTCCGGAAATATTTGGGGAAGTGGGAAAAAAGGATCTGCCATGGAGGACTTTTTCTGCAGTAAATCAGTTGCTGTGTGGACATTCAATCTTAAATGATCACCAGGCAAAGTTAAACAAAGATCTGTCAAGTTTGTGCGAAACATGCAACATGAAAGAGAATGTAGATCATTTTCTGTTCCACTGTCAGAGATTTAAATCAGAAAGGGATACTTTAGAGTATAATGTTGAGATTCTGGGCAGGGAGGAGGTGAAAATGGTAACATACATTAACCTGAAAGTGTTGACAGGAATGATTGAAGACATTAGTAAGCAAGGAAGGAAGGAACTGACAGATGCACTGATGGAATTCATCAGGAGCACAAAAAGATTTTGAATTGCATTGTAATATATGTATCATTAGTTTTTCACATAGTGAAATGTACAAGTGACTTATTTAAGTACCAAGTGGCTATAGGCAGCGATAAAATGCCTTATAGATATTCAACAACAACAACAACGTTGCTTGCCGACACTCTTGAAGAAACAGCCGACCAATTTAAATTGAAAAATGAGATAATTAAAGACAATTAATTTTTTAACAACTCACCATTAATCTTTGTTTGCAGACTCTGTTAATGAACCAACCGACCAATTTGAAACAATATTGGTAAAGGTGCTTAAGCGATAGTTAAAGACGTTTAACTTTGCACAGAGCGCGTGTTTTCACACCTCATCAATAATCGCATTAATTGTATGATTAATGTGACAAACAAATAAACAACGTGAACAAAACAGGTAATAATTATAATAATTCCTAATTATCATTCCCATTCAAAGAACATGTTCTTCTATCTCTCTCTCTTTCTTTCTGTCGGTCTCATATATCAATCTTTTATATATAAAAAATAGGGAAAACAAATTGGGGGCGAAACGACTAGGGTTTGGGGGGCGAAACGACTAGGGTTAGGGGGCGAAACGACTAGGGTCCAAAAAAGGAGGCGAAACGACCAGGGGGGAAACGACTAGGGGGAAAACGTCTTGGGGGCGAAACGTCTTGTTACCGTGTTACGGACCGCATTGCCTCCCTTCAGTTATCTACATTCATAGCTTATAGGTTTATCACAACTCTCTAACAACTGGGTCAGGGAGTCGACTCTTTGGCTCAGCGGTTAGAGCACTGGCCTATCACCCGAGCGGCCCGGGTCCAAATCCCACTATAGGCTGGGAATTTTTCGGGCTATGCTTCTTTCCTTTGTTACGGCTTTCATTTCGTAAGAACGCTGAACTTGCAGCAAAGCGCAATAATAAATAAAAGGCAACAAGCACCTCGAAAAACTACACATTGTCTAAGGCTTCAGTTCACCTTCAGCAGGAGAAACTAAATTTAGCCAAAATGCGTGAAGTACGGGATTTGGTATGTACTGCAAAGACGCCGATATCAATGGGCTCCTGAATGTATTTCCCCGTTTTTTGGGTCGATCGGTTTATGATCGACCCTAATTTACTAAATGGCCAAACGGAATTAATGCAGTTGTCACTGTGACCATCACTGATTTGGGAAAACCAATATTATGTTTTATTAATAGAACTTTTGCGCTATTTTTATCGATGCAACACGAGCTATCTTTTGAGTCTTGACAGGAATCGTGTGCTAGATAATATTCTGATCAGACGCCGCGGAATGTGGCGTCTGATCAGCAGGTTGCACAGAATCTTCAATGTTTGCTTAAATAGTGGCATTTGAGGGTTAAACGAAATAGTATAAGAATGCAAGGTTGCTCGCGTAATGAAAGAAAAACAATACCTTAATCCAGGCCATGATGTCACGTGACGTCTTTCGGAACATTCTATTTATAAAACTGGCCAGACAATGAATATAAGTGGTTTTCCGTACTCTATTTTAAAATAAAAAAGAAGTAATCTAAAACAACGTCTTGTTGGAATCAATCTTAGACTCAAGTTCCCTTTATTGAGCCCCCTATTAAACATATCACTCTGCTCATTATCACCTCATAATCACTTAGATAAGCCTTTGCTATGCGCTATGGTCTGAAGAACGTGTATATTGGAAACTATTAGACAGGCCACCCCTTTTATGTAGGGCAAAAAGGGGGAAATTGAGTGGAAATTGAGTATGCAATGTGTTTATTATTAAAGTATAATTAAAGACAGGTAATGCCTTTATCAATATATGATAATTATAGGCAGCAAATGCAAGACGAGACACCACGCTCTGCAGGGTCTTCATCCTCTGTTGACGCACGATTGGCTCCGTATAAATGAAGTAATCTTGAAAGGAACATTTTGATGAACGCTATAGTGGTCGCAAATTCTGATGGTTTGACTGAGGCTTACTGCGAATTAGAGAGAATCTAATTTTATGTAATGTTGGTTGGTGCCTGATGCTCTGTCTCTAGTTGGGCCCATCGGAGTCTAACTGTTGGTTTTCTTTTGCTCAAGCATTTCAGTTTCAGTCCTCACCGTTATTTCATCTCTGTGGTTAATTGATTTTTGTGTTCACGGAGATGTTGCACTGACGAGTTAGGAGGCCTTCATGCGGACTGAACAAATTATTTGTCTAAATCGCGACGGAAGTATGGACGAGGATTGTGGCCACGTAAAATCGATTTAAGCCCCTCCCACCCCCGCCCCCAGTGGATCTCGTTACACTGACCATTCCAAGGCGGTTGTCGCGGTTAATTAGCTCGGCTGTTTTCGAAGAAAACGACGAGGTATTGTCATAGCTCTGGCGTCGTCGTCGTGCAAAAACTTGGACGTTTTCGACTGCGTCGTCGTCGTGCAAAAACTTTGACATTTTGTAATATACCTGTCATTACTGAACATATTTACTTGAAACTCGGACTAGTTGTTCATTATGAAAAGGGGCTGCAGCCCAGCGTTGGCACCCGCATGCGGTGCTCTTGTTTTTGTTATGGCTTGTCTTTGAGTGTGTGTATCGCTAATGTTATTTTGTTCTGCATGGTAGAAAATTGGCCATTTTCTGGGAAAGTAACTGTCCTTTTGGCTTGCCGCTAGTGATGTTTCCATTAGGGTCTAGTTGTTTCTTTCCCTTGGTCTCTCTGATGGGAGATGTGTGTTAATTGTATCGTTTACTGGTTATAGCCTTCACATCTATTTTGACGAACAGACAGAAAATTGGACTCCTTTATCGTGCCATGCTAATAGCAGGCGCGACAAAAACACAATTGAATTATATTTTTGTTTTTGTTTTAGATATCTCTTTCATCCATTACAGCGTTTTTCAAGCTAATAATGTTTGCTAGATGTCACTACGTAGTTAGCTTTGTATTTCCATTTGAATTTACATATCACCAACAACTAAGGTCATATTGAGAAAGATCCATCTAAAAGTATAGATCAGAAGAATCAAATCTTCTCACTCGATTTGCGCTAGCATACTTTTTTGTATACATATATCCTTCAAAACACAATTTTTAACCACCTTTCGCACTCCGTATAATCTCAATCATGACAAAACTAGAATACCAGGACCAAAATGTTGGTTCTATATATATATGGCAAAATGGAACATGAACGAAAAAGGTTTATATCAATTTGGGAGTTTGAACCCTTTGATGCTATTATCGTGGAAAATACCAATTACAATTAATGCAATACTTAAATTGTAATAAGTAATTTCAAGAACTGCCTAGGTCAGATTAAAGGGGATTTGGATTAAAGGAAGATGACCAAACTTTGGATGATCAAAGAAAAAAGGTGTAAACATCACGTGAACAAGTCCGTGAAATGAACACCCCCTTACACTCCAGTTTGTATAGAGAAAACTGGGGTTTACGGGGGTAAACATTATTTTTCTTATTTGTACTCCAAGACATAGGTTGTGGGTACTCGTTAGAACCGTCTCAATGAGGCGGTTGTAACGAGTACCCATTACCTATGTTTGCAGTATTAATAAGAAAAATATCATGGATTTTCATCCGAAAAGTAGCCATTTTGGAGATGTGAAAAAATTCACTATGTCGCACGGGTGTGTTATCGTAATGAAAAATTTAGTTAAATGATTTAACATCACGAAAACACGCCTATGTAATTTTGACCCCCTTAACCCAACGTTTATATAGTAAAACTGGGGTTATGGGGGTATACATTATTTTCTTATTTCTGCTCTAAAATATAGAGTGTGGGTATTAGTAAGAACCGCCTCGATACGGCAGTTTTTACGTGTACCCACAAGCTGTAATTTGAGCAGAAATATGAAAAATATCACAATTTTTCGTCTAAAAGTTTCGTTTTTTAGGTGGTAAAATTTACCATGTATTTGTATAGGCGTGTTTTCATAATGAGAATAATGGTGTGAAAATAAAAGACTATCAAATAAGAAGTAATTTTCAATGTGAAGAAGAAAGTTTGAAATTATAATGCCAATGACTTAAATTTTCAAACCATTACGAAAACACGCCTAGACAAACACTTAGTAATTTTTTTTCGCCTAAAAAAATGAAGATTTTATGATGAAAAAAATGATATTTTTCTTATTTCAGCTCAAAATATAGAAATAAAGAAAATAAGGTTTACTCCTGATAAGATAACCCCAGTTTTACTATATAAAAGTGGGGTTCAAGGGGGTCAAAATTATATAGACGTGTTTTCGTGATGAATATTGATTACAAAAATGTACAAGTTTGTGAACTGTTAATTACTATTTATTAAAAGTTTCATAATATAAACTCAAAACAATTCCTTAATTAAAACATAATAATACCTGTATTAAATTGTTATGAAAAAAAAAGCAATGATATATGACAAAAATCTCAGTTTATATTTAATGTGCACCTAAAATACGTTGAATTCACGTGTATTAGGAAAATCCAACTGTTCCAATTAATAAAGACAGAACATATCATGTTTGTTCAAAATGGGACCGTAGCCCCGCCCATCGGGGCTTGAAGAAATAGATGGGCTGCATGATGCTTCCACGCAGAACTGAATCTGACCTGCACGTGAGTACTGGTAAACCGCTTAGAGGTTCTAAGGCTACCCAGGCAATCCGATGCGAGTTGGCCCGTCCATGCTTATAAACCCTATTGGTTTCATTTGGCGGCAGGGCTTGAGATGTTATTTCATCTCAGTGTCGGGTAAAAGTCCCACAAAATTGGAAGCAACGTCTCCAAAATGACCTTTACCGTTTTGACGGGGTTAAACTTCAAATCAAACAAACAAACAAAATGGGACCTAATTTTATATCCAACAGCTCTTTCCCCTACAGGTGGTGACTCAGAATATCCACATCTACCTAAAAGGAGCAATAAACTATGTTGATGTGGCTCCCTATTAGGGTAAGGGCCTGACCCCCGCCCAAGGATTCAAAAATCTAATTTGTAGAAACATAGTCACGTTGCCTAACAAAGCAATGGCGATGAAGAGTAGAATACGGTGGTGCAAAACTTTTGCCTAGGAGGCATGGCTTGGTGGTCACCAGAGGTCAAAAGGGAGTATTTTGGGTCCTTTTTGGTGACATGATTTTCACAACGCGGAGATATGCGATGGTTTGCCATCGATTTGCTCTAGTACAATGTTTGTTGAACTTTGTGTGCAACCTCCCCCACAATCCGCGCCATATTCCACAAGTCGAAATAAAGCAAATTGTCTCGAGAGGGCACAACAAGCTCCACAACTTCCCAAATGGGATTTTTACTACAGCAAACGGACTACTGCTCGGGGCTACTTCTGACTTTACCAACTATTTATTTTGTTTGAATTGAAGTTTAACGTCCCCGTCCACACTATTTAGATCATTTTGGAGACGTTGCTTCCAATTCTGTGGAAATTTTGTTCGACTTAAGATGAAATGACATTCCAAGCCCTGCCGCCCAATGAAACAAAAAGGCTTATATGCACTGGACGGTCTGACTCACAATGCATATAACCCTTTCAAAATAGATTTTCAGTTGACTTGCCGTCACTAGTCGCTTGATGGATACATAAGCTAACTAACAGTTAAATGTGAGAACAAGATATAGTTTCAGTGAATACAAATCTCAGGTTTTTGCCAGTGGCGCCTTGTGTAGGCATTGTCTTATTCCTTGGTTATAATATGGGCCCCGTCAAGCGATTTTGGTACTTATCGCCTATGCGAGCAGCGAAGGTTCAGGCGAGCCTGCGCATCCGCGCAGACTCGCCAGAACCTTCGCTGCTCGCTCATACAAGCAGTGAATCAAGATGAACCTTCAAACAGAAAGCCATATCCCTGGCCCATCTGAATGGCTGGGCATGCGCAGTTAACATTTGTCATGACGGAATGCTCGAAGGCTCAAATTCGCTTGGCGGGGCTCATATAGTACCTTATTTGAGCAAAACGTATCATCAGACACTCGATTAAGACCCAAGTCGGCCTGTGCAGCCTATTATTTGGACTCATCTTTCTCTGTCGGACGCCAGTAGGTATTCGTTAAGCCCCAGTCGAAGACTCTGATCAGACTGTGTGGATGCACAGGCTGATCCGAGTATTCACTTTGCCGCGTCGTGTCGGAAATTGTCGCCTGACGTGTCTCGATTTGCCTACAGAAAATTACAGTAAACTGTAGACAACTTATTAGAAATACACGAATTGCAACCTAATAATCAACAAATAAGCAGTTATCAATGGCAACACTAGACATTTGTGGCTTTAAATAACGTATCGTGACTTCGTTTGCAGATCATGGTTGATGCCTGTGGCCACCTTGTGAAATAATGAAATCTATAAACATGTAGCATCATTAAGTTTAATCTGGTCTTGAAATACATGTAGCTGCAAATCAATAACCATAATTCGAGACTAAAAATACTGAGTGCAATACATGTTTATTTTACAGACCAACAAATACATCACGGTAACAAGTCCGTGTAAAGAAAACGCCTCTAAACTCCACTTTATATAGAGAAAACTGAGGTTTGCCAGGTTATACTTATTCTTAACGGGAACTTTGGTTCATATTGCTCGCATTCGCCGCCTGAGAGCGACAGTCACCCTCGCCTAACGGCTCGGGAAAATATCGCCCCCAGGCGGTAAAAGTGATCCCATGTTCCCCGTCAAATATCAAAATAACTAATAATATTGCCCGTTGTGCGAAGAAGATATATTGTTCAAATAAGATATTAAGTTCAGTGAACAAGATATTAATTATGTTGTCCGAACAAGTTATTAAGTTGTGCGAACAAAGTATATTTTGCGAAACCAGATATTATGTTGTGCAAACAAGATTTTGTTTGTTTGTTTGATTTGAGGTTTAGCGTCCCCGTCAACACTGTAAAGGTCATTTTGGAGACGTTGCTTCCAATTTTGTGGGACTTTTACCCGACATTGAGATGAAATGACATCTCAAGCCCTGTCGCCCGGTCCGCCTCGCACCGCGGTTCCTGGACAGGCTTAGATCCTCTAAGCGGTTTACCAGTACTAGTGTGCGGGCCGGATTCAGCTCTGCGTGGAAGCATCATGCAGCCCATATATTTCTCCAAGCCCCTATGGGCGGGGGCCGCGTGCAAACAAGATGCGTACAGTCGAAAGTTGGAGGTGGTCGCGTACTAGAGTGCATTGGGTGAAGAAAACAGAATACATCATGTGAACAAGTCTGTGAAATGAACACCGCCCTAAACCCCACTTTAACCCCACTTGTTGTGCAAACAAGATGCGTACAGTCGAAAGTTGGAGGTGGTCGCGTACTAGAGTGCATTGGGTGAAGAAAACAGAATACATCATGTGAACAAGTCTGTGAAATGAACACCGCCCTAAACCCCACTTTATATAGAGAAAACTGAGGTTTACGGGGGTATACATTATTTTTCTTTTTTCTGCTCCAAGACATAGGTTGTGTGTACTCGTTAGAACCGCATCAATGAGGCAATTCTAACGAACTCCCACAACCTATGTTTGCAGTATAAATAAGAAAAATATCACGGATTTTCACCAGAAAAGTAGCCATTTTGGAGAGGTAATAAAATGCACTATGTCACACGGGTGTGTTAACGTAATGAACAGAAACCTTCAAATTATGTTTTTTTTTAACCCATTGTATACAAATGGACTCTTCCATTGCTATATGTTGGACAAGTCCATTTGTCATCAAAGGGGTTGCATGCCTATTTTTTTCTTTTCTTTCGTTTTTAGTCTATTTTGATGGAACATTTTGTTTGCAAATAGTGCAGGCCCTGATCAGATGCCGCATTCTGCGGCGTATGATATAGTCCTGCACTGTTGGCCAAGGTACCCCTTTAGGGGTTTCCCGCCTATTCTAGCTTAAAGGCATTTATTCTTGTAACAGTAGGACACACCGTGTGTTCATAATTGATTTATTGCCCCATGTGATACATAATCAAAAGTGGTCCTTAATAAGGTGATTAGTAGCTCTTGTTGAATCCACTGACTGAGGCACTTACGGGGAAAATCAATAATGTACACTCCAGTCAACAGTTAGTAAATTATTGATTTTCCAAAAGGAGGCCCCTTACCGGTTGAAGACAGAGGACTTCTCTTCAGCCAGCACTTAGAGCTACATAATATCATGTAATGAAATGATAGTTCTCAATAGTCAAGAATAAATGCCTTTAAGAAAAAGTCTTTATTTTCATTTTCACTGTTTATTGAAATCTGGAGATATGGGGAAAATTTTATAAGGATTTAAAACGAATTTGAACCCGATAAAGTCGTTTGTCGCATGAAAAGATTCTAATATACTCTTGTCTGTGGCAGCCGGTCATATCGCTCTAAACTTCACAGAGTTCTATTTGAGCCGATTTGGTATCAACAGACATAGGATGTTCCATTCGACGTCATATCACGTTACGATATAAGTTTGTAAATAGACAATAAAAACACTATGACAAATAGAAACGCCATTCCAACTATGACTTTAAGAGCACATGTATTGCTAAGCTTGTTAACAAACGGGTTTAATCCATATCTGTCTTTTGAAGTATAAGATGCTGTTGATGATGTCCGTCTAATGAAAGTGTCGCTAACAGTGCAAGAAATATATCCGGGGTATGGTTTCCGGCTTTCTTCTGTAGCTGGAACTGTTGAATTGCTTAGAGACGCTCGTCTAAAGTCCGGTATTGCACCTCCGAACCTATTCAGGCCTGTCTGTGTTTCTCCGGTAGAGGAGCTTCGGCGAGGTTGTGAGAGCTGGTTCACGGCACTGTTACTTGATCGTCTTCGCTCACTACCCCTCCTTACGATTGGTCTTACCATACTTAATTTATTTAAATGTATTTTTGCGCGGTTGTCTCTTTTTTTCCTTCAGCAGTATCGTTACTACCGAAACATTTGATTGTTACATGGTAGTCTACTTAACAATCTTAACTTATTAATACAGTCAAATCCATAGCTAACTGTACTACCGAGTTCTGTTGCATTCCTTGAGGCTAGAAGTATTGTTAAGGCCAAATCAACAGAATATGTATAAATAGTGTTTCATATCAAAAATCGTTTTTTTTTTTTTCTTTTTTTCTTGCATGACGATAGCACACCCGTGCGCTTAAATGGCGTCTCATTTCGAAAAAACGCCTATATAAATACATTGTAAACTTTACCACCGAAAAAAAACACGAACATTGTAGGATGGAAAATTGTTATTTTTCTTATTTCTGCTTAAAATATAGATTCTGGATACTCGTTAGAACCGCCTCGATGAGGCGGTTCTAACGAGTACCCACAATCTATATTTAAGAGCAGAAATAAGAAAATAAGATTCTGGATACTCGTTAGAACCGCCTCGATGAGGCGGTTCTAACGAGTACCCACAATCTATATTTAAGAGCAGAAATAAGAAAATAAGATTCTGGATACTCGTTAGAACCGCCTCGTTGAGGCGGTTCTAACGAGGACCCACAATCTATATTTAAGAGCAGAAATAAGAAAATAAGATTAACGCCTGCAAATCCCAGTTTTACTGTATAAAAGTGGGGTTCAAGGGGGTCAAAATTATAAAGACGTGTTTTCGTGATGTTATCTTATCTCTGGAACTGAAACTTTCAGGTGAAATTGTTTTATATCTTTCTTACTTCTAGTCCAAATATAGACTGTGGGTGCTCATTAGAACTGCATCATTGAGGCGGTTCTAATGAGTACCTACAATCTATTTTGAGCAAACATAATGAACACCATCGTAAATCCCACTTTTCTCTAAATAAAGTGGGGTTTAGAGTAGTCTTTATTCCACAAACATATTAACCTGATTTATCATATGACGTCACGTCTGAGAGTCTAATAACGCCATGTAATAATTTCGATAATCCACTAGTGGATTAAATATGCCAACTAGCTAGATACGTCCCGTAACGTTACATATACGACGTCCTTAACCACGTCGCGATTATTTATGGCGGAATATTGACATTTTTGTAAAATAAACGTGAATAAAAAGCGTTTTAAATGTCATATGATAAATAGAATCTTGCATTCGTGCTCCTGTATTATTGAATTTATTAAACTCGTTCAGGAAAAGGGATAAAATGCTCGACAAAGCCTCGCATTTTATCCCTTTTACTCAACTCGTTTAATAAATTCAATAATACATGAACACTCATGTAAGATCCTCTATGTAAGTACCACCTACACGTGTTTTGAACGAGAAGTAAGAAACAATTATCTCCAAATTATCTTCAGTAGTCCTCCGTATCTCATTCCGGCCTAAGTCTTTCAGGTTAGGGAATCTTACGAGGATTGCCGATCGGACTTATCGGTAACTTCCGACAACTGATCTTTAAATTTAAGTTTTAATATAATTCGTTTGTAAACATTTCCTGCCTTTTGTTGGCGCATGCCATGTATCATATATGATTTGCAAATAAAGTGAGTTGAGTTGAGTTGAGTTGAGGGATACAAACAAAACTAATATCAGCGACAACACGCCTATTAAATACAGTCAAAATTCGCTATTAAGACCATCAAAAATTGAGGCTTATTAGGCTTTAGAAAGCTTATTTAGAATGTTTCGATTTTTCTTTCTTTGTGTTTTCTGCATACGGTGTCCATTGGTCAGAGACTACCTTAGGGACTGTTCAATAGTGGTTTTAAAAAAGCTTATAAACCCTATTGGTTTCATTGGGCGGCAGGGCTTGAGGTGTCATTTCATCTCAATGTCGGGTAAAAGTCCCACAAAATTGGAATCAACGTCTCTAAAATGACCTTTGCAGTGTGGACGGGGACGTTAAACTACAAATCAAACAAACAAACAAAACATACATATTTTTTCACTTGGCCTAATGACTATTTATGTACCCCGTAATCAGAATTTAACAGGTTAATATAGTATTTCGTTTAATAAGTAGAGGGGAAGAAAATGAACGACTAACGCAAAAGAATAGCTCAACGTCACAGGCAAGGAAAAATGATAGTCTTACCTGCAGCTATGAGTTTTAGTTTTTAACAAAGATAAAGTACTCCCGTCCTTGACTATTTTTCTACACATATTTACCGTTTTTGTACCAGATGGAATCTTCCTCCTTATATATAGCAGGAGTCCATTTTCAGAATTTAGGGATGACTGGTTGTGTTTTCATCAAAATTTATTTGGAAAATGACTGAACTTTTAGCAAACAGTGGAGGCCCTGATCAGACGCCGCGTTCTGCGGCGTCTGATCTGGGCCTGCACTGTTTGCAAGGGTAGCCGTTTTGGGGTTTCTGGTACTTAATGGATTAACACCCTTATTTGTACTAGCCGATGAATAATCTAGGAATGAGTTCCAAATGACAGATCATAATCATTTACAAAAACGCATACGTATTGCCAGTGACCTTCACTTGCCTTCTCACGTGGCCCACTGGCCTTACTCTTAATCATAAGATCTTTCACCGGTGCGGTCCGAGCCTCACATTACGATAACACACCCTTGCGACATAGTGCATTTTTCACATCTCCAAAATGACTCTTTTTATGATGAAAATCCGTGATATATTTATTATAAATATTGCAAACATAGGTTGTGGGTGCTCTAACGAGTACCCACAACCTATGTCTTGGAGCAAAAATAAGAAAAATAATGTATACCCCGTAAACCCCAGTTTTCTCTATATGAAGCGGGGTATAGGGTGGGGGGGGGGGGTCTTAATTTCACGGACTTGTTCACGAAAGGTTAGGTGCCTTTTCTCAGGGAACACCGGTTTTCACCCACTTCTGGTTAACAGTCCAATCGAAATAAGTGAAATAGTCTTTAAAAGCCCGAAATCCAAATCCCCCCTCCCCCCCCCCCCCCCCCCCAAAAAAAAAAAAAAAAAAAAAAAAATAGAGAAAACGATGTTAACTCTTGGAGGGATTGTACACCGAGTGTCATTGATCGCAGTGAAGATGATGGTGGGGACGACCCATTCAAGATTGTTTCACTTATAGCGAGCTTAGGTCTCGATGAGGCGGTTCTAACGATTACTCACGATCTATACTTTGAGTAGAAATGAGAAAAATATCATCATTTTTCATCTGAAAATTTTCTTTTTTCCTGCGGCAAAGTTTACAATGTATTTGTATAGGCGTGTTTTGGTAATGTAAATTTTATGGCCGAAAAATAAAGAAAATTTTAAGATAAAAAATTGTGATATGTTTCTTATTTCTGCTGAATATATAGATTGTGGGTACACGTTAGAACCGCTTTGATGCGGAGGTTCTTACGAGTACCCGCAATATATATTTTAGAATAAGAAAAATAATATATACCTTTGAAAACACTAGTTTTACCACATACAAGTGGGGTTCAAAGGGGTTCAGAATAATATAGGCATGTTTTCGTGACATTACTAAAACACATATATATATATAATTGTGACCCCCTTGAACCCCACTTTTATATAGTAAACTGGGGTTTACAGGGGTAAATCTTATTTTTTTTCTTAAAATTTTAGATTTTTGGCGGTAAAATTTACAATGTATTTGTATAAGCGTGTTCTCCTAATGATGATAGTGATCGCCCAACCAAAGACCCAATTAGCATAATATGATTGTGATTTTATATGATTAATAATCCTTATGAATGAATGACAGCAAATTTCGTGATGAACATGATTTTTTCTCCATATCTCTGTCGACCATCAATGTGTTTAGCCAGGCAACACCATCATATGTCTAATGGTGTCCACCATTTTAAAACTCCCCCAGCGTTATAACCTGCTAAACGCTGGTTAATCTGGCCATCTGGTGATATTGCTGCATAAATTATGATCTTGAGCTAATCAGGTGACAATAGATCTCTGCCAGGAGCATACAAAGTGATTAGCCGAATCAGTGAGCAACCATCCTTTGCTAATAAGAGATTTTTATATAAAAAATAAACCATTTTCATCACGAAAACACGCCTATATAATTTTGACCCCCTCATACCCCACTTTTATACAGTAATACTGGGGTTTAAGGGGGTATACATTATTTTTCTTATTTCTGCTCAAAAACATAGATTGTGGGTACTCGATAGAACGGCCTCGTCGAGGCGGTACTATCGAGACCCCACAATCTATGTTTTGAGCAGAAATAAGAAAAATATCACAATTTTTCATCTTAAAATTTCAATTTTTTGGCCAAAAAAATGGCAATGTATTTTAATTAGGAGTGTTTTCGTAATGGTAGCTAAATTTTCAGTTAGACGGGAGCCAGTCTAGGCAAATGACTCCACTTTTATATCAAGTAATTTGATTTTCTGATAGTCAGAAATAGATGCGGCTAAATCAACTAGTAGCACTACATGTATGTTGAAAAGTGCAAAAATATTTTTGCAGAAAAAAAAAAAGATTTTCCTCAGGTGCATATAATAATAATAATAATAATAATAATAATAATAATAATAATAATGTCTTTTTTTAATGGACACATATTAACCATAGAAAACTTGTTTACCATACGATATACGCCTCATAAGATCATGGCTTACGAGGGCTGATTGATATGTGGTGTGCATCGTTTGTAAGTCCTACTATTCTCTGACTATATAGGACCATGTACCCAAGGACTGGTCTAATTTTATATCGACGTGGTACATGTAGCACTCTAAAGTACTTTAGCACATGAAAGAGCAATGAGATCCAATATTTGCATAAAAAAGATTAAACACCTAAAGATATCCATAATGATATGGTAGCAATACTAGGGAACGATGCCCCTTCATATGCTGTGAAATGGTGGGTGGCGTAATTTAAGCGCGACAGACAGAGCCTTGAGGATGACCCCCGTCCTGGAATGCCTGCCAATGTTGCAACCCCAGAAATGCTCAATGCAGTCCATGATATTGTTATGACTGACAGACGAGTCACAGAAAGAGATATAACCAGTATAGTTGGCATTTCACAGGAAGGAGTACATTCCATTCTGACAGAGGATATTGCAATGAGAAAGCTTTCCGCCCAATGGGTACCAAGACTTCTGACAGTTGGTTATCGCGTGCTGATCTTAACCTTTTTTAGGAAGATCCTGCCAACTGTCCTCAAAGATTTGTCACAATGGATGAAACATTGGTCAATCATATTACCCCAGAGGCCAAACAACAATCGAAACAATGGAAGCACCCTGGATCATCCCCGCCAAAGAAGACAACGACTGTTCCATCAGTTGGGAAGGTTATGGCCTCGGTTTTCTGGGATGCAGATGGTATTCTGCTGATAGATTATCTCCAAGAGGGACACACAATCAATGACACATACTATGCTTCACCTCTGACTCAGTTACGGCAAAATATTAAATTAAAGCGCCGTGGAAAGCTCACTAAATGTGTGTTGATCCATTAGGACAATGTTCCTCATTTCTATGGCTGCCATTCACGATTGTGGTTTTAAATTGATTGAGCATCCACCCTATTCATCTGACCTCGCTCCATCAAACGTAACAAACCGAAAACAGCTATTTCAGTCACCCACTTTCAGTCCGATGATGTCTTTTTTTTTAAATGACCACTAATATATTGATAACATTATATATTTCTAAAGATCTCCAGAAACATAATTGCATGTTCAAAAAAAAAATGGAAGAAGTCGTCATATAAGTATATCTTAGCATCTTTTTTTTTTTTTTTTTTGCTGTAAAATGTACATGTATTTCTTTATATTCCCTGTTAAATTGTCGTTACTATAATTCTTATAATAAATACCAGCTCGAAATTTGCCAACATATAATTAAATTCTTCACTTCCAGACAAATAAATAGCTTTCTAAATATAAATTCTAAGATTTTCGGTTTCAGAACTTTTGGGGTTGGGACACACTAATGAAGATTAAACATCAGAAAGGCCTCTGTGTTACTAAATTTGGTATAGTTACACCTTCATTGCAACCACTGGGTCGGTATCTCTGCTAGTGGATGATTCGTTCGTCCCCGAGGGTATCATCAGCTCAGTAGCAGTTCCTTAGTGCTGAGGTTGATACTGCGGTGTTGACGTCAGTACTCAAGTACTGATTTAAATAACTATAATATATCTTTAATTTTTGCAGTAATAAATTCCAATTTTTCTAAAACTAAGACTGACTTGTCAGGTGAGACATGTATCTTAGCGTATTTGGTTGCCACATTTTGTTATATTTTAAATTTTGCAAGTCTCGCTACTTTGGACATATCCTTCCTGATGCCCGGTACTTCCGTGGAGTGTGGGCCATGTTTGCTGGTGTTGGCTCGGTGGGGGACGCCTACAAGTCCTAGCGTAGGCGTCTCTTGCCTGATGCCTCCAGTTGACCTGTCTCATGATCTACGTCGGTCGGTGTGTGCTCGGAGTGGGATGTGCTGTGTTTGCCGGGTCTCGTCCATCATCCGTTTCGGTTTCAGAACTTCTGGGGTTGAGACACACCGGTGAGGATTAACTATCAGAAAGGCCTCTGTGTCACTAAATTTGGTATAGTTACACCTTCATGACGACATATAAGTCGTGATCAAATGAGACGTATACGCTTGTGAACGATCCTCTTATAAAATAAATCTATTGTAATATTTACAATATTTATATAAACATGTATGTAGTCCAGGATTAAATCATGAAATCAGAACTGGGATTAAAGACTGGATTATATAAAATTGAAAACACCTTTGTTACCATGTGCGTTTCATTAGATCACGACTGATACCAAAATCAGCATTTTTCATTTATTTTACGAGAATGCAGCTGGTGTTTAGTGCCGTGTGGCGGTGGTAAAACGTCTCCCCGTACTTCATCATAGTGCAGATTATATTTTTATTTATTTATTTATTTTTATGCGTCGATTCCATTGCGAGTAATTTGAAAACCGCGTACCGCTGAAATCGATGCTAGGGGTGGGGGGTCGTATTCAGCCTTGCAGACAACATTGAAGAAGAAAATTGAAAATTGAAGAAATTCAATAAAATCGAGTTTTCGGTTTTTGTTCCTATATGTATTCTTTGCTTCCAAAGTCAACATTTTTCATTTAAGACACTGCGGCTAGTGTTTAGTGCGTGTGGCGGCCGTAAAACGCCCCCCCGTACTTCACCATAGTGCAGATTACATTTTTATTTATTCATTTATTTTTATGCATCGGGTCCATTGGGAGTGTTTTGAAAACCGAGTACCGCTGAAATCGATGCTATGGGGCGTATTTAGCCTTACATACAGCACATTACGAAAACACGCCTTTACAAATAGATTGTAAACTTTACCGCCGAAAAACCGAACATTTTAAGATGAAAAATTGTGACATTTCTCTTATTTCTGCTCAAAATATAGATTGTTAGTACTAGTTAGAACCGCCTCGTCGAGGCGGTTCTAACGAGTACCCACAATCTATAATTTAGAGTAGAAATTATAACACTACAGTATACCCCTTTAAACCCCAGTTTTACTATGTAAAAGAAGGGTTCAAGGGGGTCAAAACTATATAGGCGTGTTTTCGTGATGGTGCTTATGAAGAAATTCAATAAAACCGAGCTTCCGGTTTTCGTTCTGATATTGAAAAAGATATTTATTTGTCAGGAAGTGAAGATAAGTAGCGTCACTTTATACCTTGTGCATATGTTATTTTAAAGCGTTTGAGATATTTTCATGACACTTTACAGAAAAGTAATGCAACTTAAGTCGAGATGCAGAATTCAAGAACCATAACTGATTGTCTAACTGTTGGCCCTTTGAACATTTTAATAGTTACTTTTAGCATTTCTTTTTGCTGGTCTGTAACTTCAGATATTCATTTCAAACGTAGTAAAGTCATAGTTGTGGTTCTTGTTTTCTGCGCATCGACTCATGGTGCTATTCATTTCGGTAAAGTTTCGTGAAAACAACTCCAATTGTTTTCAAGTTACACGGCGGAAACGGGTAAATGATAAAAATCACTATTCTCAATAATCAAAAGGGCATAACCATAAAACTAAGTAAACAAGTGTCATATATGGAACGGTATTTAGGTAAAAATTAAAATGAGAATGATGCGCATTCTAATATGCGAATCTGGCATTGCATTTTGCAATATTAACGTTTCATTATGTAATATACACTACGTGGCTTGCATGATGCACATTCTAATATGCGAGTCTGACATTGAATTTAGTAATTTTAACATCTCATTATGGAGAATCTAACTACCCATGTACAGTTTTTAGCCTGCTTTTTTATTTTGTACTATGCACTACGTAACCTTTTTCAGACCTCATTCCGTTCTGTATTTTGCAGCTTGAATTATATCCCGTAATTTTATATTATCTTCCGCACGTTTTCTTATAGTGCTTTTCATTTCTGTAAAATTTCATGAACATATATCAAACGGTTCTCAAGTTACATAACAGACACAAGGCATAACTTCAAATTAAATCAAATCAAATCAACTTGTGATTTGATAACTGACCAAATGGTCGTAATTCAAAAAGCAGTAAAGTCAGAGTTACGTTTATTTTTCGCATTACTTCTCCATCATCTCCGACGTTTCGGCTTTTGACAGCCTTTATCAAGAAATTGTCCGGAGTTAGGGTTATCCCAGTAAGCATTCTACATAAATCTACAGCGGGCCGTTAGCGGCCCGTCAGGGTAGCTGACGGGCCGCTAACGGCCCGCTGTAGATTTATGTAGAATGCTAGCTGGGATATTGCCTTTTTGCACATCGTTTAATTGTGTTTTTTCATTTAACTGAAAAATCAAAATAATGGATATCTCTTTTTAAAACGTCCACCAATATATACGAGAGCAAGTCAATATGTTACTAGTCTATCCCGAAACATCCAAGATTTTCATGCCTTGTTTCAATACATGTTTCAGGCATGAGGGCAAAATTGCACCCTTATCATAAGATATTGAACGTCAAACATGGCAAGTGATGCAAAAGCAAGGTTTTCGTCAAAAGTTTAGTACCGTGCTGTAATTCGATACTTGTACATGTATTTGAAAGGGGAAAGCAGGTCAGGAAGTACATTGCCTTGACCAATGTTTATGGATCTCCTGAACCATTACGATAACACACCCGTGTGACACAGTGCATTTTTTCACACCTCTAAAATGGCTACTTTTCTGATGAAAATCGGTGATATTATTCTTATTTTTACTGCAAACATAGGTTGTGGGTGCTCGTTAGAACCGCCTCGATGAGGCGGTTCTAACGAGTACCCACAACCTATGTCTTAGAGCAGAAATATAAAAATTAATGTATACCCCCATAAACCCCAGTTTTCTCTATATAAAGTGTGGTTTAAGGGGGTCTTTATTTCACGGACTTGTTCACGTGATGCCATTGTATGCACAAGTTAAATTCTGGTTTGCGGAAATAAACCGCGGTAGAACGTCTTTAGAAGACGAAACCAGGTCTGGACGCCCATCAGATGCCACCGATGAAGAAATTTGTAACAAAGTTCGGGATCTGGGGTACTCCGATAGGCGAATTAAGGTGGAAGAAATAGCTAATACATTACACATTTCGCATGGTAGCGTTTCAACAATTTTACATGATCGCTTGGGTATGCGCAAGCTAACAGCCCGTTGGTTCCCAAAATCCCTTAGCGACGAGTAAATGGCAGCGCATTGTTGCAGCGGTTTAGGACAAAGGAAAATGATTTTCTTTCATGCCTTGTGTCTGTAGATGAGACCTATTATTACGAGCCAGATAATATAACTCATAGTCGCCAGTGGATAGGGCCGGGATATTCGAGGCCAAAGAAGTTCCAAACGCAACCCTCTGCTGGCAATGCGTTATTATGTTGGACTTTCTAGCAAAGAAAAGTACAATAAAAGGTGCGTGTTATACGAACTGAGAACTGCGATTCGTGAACAAAAAACGCCGAAGCAACCTCTCCAAAGGGATTCTGCTCCAACATGACAATGCAAGGGTCCACACTTGCAAAATTGCAATGGATGCTGTTGATCGGAATGGGTACGAGCTAATACCGCACCCCGCCTATTCTCCGAACTTAGCTCCTATTGACTATTTCCTATTCCCAACATGAAAAAAGATATCCGCGGACGTCATTTCCAGTCCTACAATGAAGTCGTGGTGGCAGTTGAGGAGTGGGCCGGAGACAAAAATCCTGGCTTCTTCAGTTCTGAGCTGGTAGCACTGGAACAGCATTGGTCCAAGTGTATCATTCTAGAGGGCAATTACATCAACAAAAAAAAAAAAAAGAGATCGATTCACACAGAAATAAGTTAGGCTGTAATTTTATTGACTCGCCTTCGTAGATAACATTATATAACATTTCTAAAGATCTACAGAAACATAACAATGGTGTGTCCAAATATATATTTGAAAGAAGACGACATAAAATATATATCTTAACATCTTTTATGAAGCTATAAAACGTCTTTCTTAATTCGAAATGTTTAAATTGTAGTTTTAAAAAACATACTTACAAAAGATACACAGATCGAGAATTTCTAAGATCAAATATACAAAAAACAAGTTAATAAGTGAAGATTTTTTTCGTCATTTCCAGACAAATTAATTAGTTTCTCAATATACGATTTCATGAGATGAAGAGATATTGGTTTTGGTTTGTATGGGAGTTTAACAGTCCAGTCAACACTATTTTAGGTCATTTTTGAGCCGGTCAGTTTACCTATCCACGCTTTTCCTTGAAAGGCTTATACGTAAGCGGTTAACCAGTACAGTGCACATTCTTTCGCCAGAAACTGACAACTGCCCTCCTTGAATCAGCGGAAAGATGAAGAGATATAAGTCATGTTCTATTGAGACGTGTACTCTTCCGCATCTATGCGTTGATAAGAAATGTTCCTTTACCCTGTCACCGGTGTATACCAGTTACCGGTGGAATCCGAAAATTCCAAATATCTCGTGCCGTAATACATTTACATACCGGATGTTTTCACTTTGAGCTGTAAAGTTCCCGCTAGCTGTCAAATCCAAAAAACCATGCCAGGATGAGTTATTTCAAGGTAAGGGATATTTACTTGCACAAAACACTATATTATTATGATTCTGCACAAATGTGTCAAACAGGAGAGAAAATAATCACATTTTCATTCAAAGATTTTATTTTCAGCAGTCTGTCTTCTGCTACGCAACTTGCCGGCGGTGTTAGGGTACACAATCACCTCCGAAATTTAGTCCACCCCTACATTTAGTTCTATGGCGTGAGTGTTTGTGTGTATTTGAATTTACATCCCACTAACAAATAATGTCGAATTAAAATCGGACCTGGGTATAAAGACTCTTCTGAAAGTCTGGAGAAGCCCCAAATCTAACCCTCTACATGTGGTAGTTCTATAGAAAATAATGTATATATGACTGCTGTGACAGTAGAAATTTTTTTTCTCTTCTTTTTCAGTTTCCTACTATTGGTCATGCGAAAAAGAAGAGAAATTATGATCCTGCACAGATTGGACTGGCAGAGAAGGTGACATGTCGGTATATAAAGCAGCTAGGGTCTTTGGTGTGCCAAAAAGTACTCTGAGAGACAGACATTTGGGACTGCAATCCTCTGTTCACAAAAGAAGAAGACACAAATCTGAAAGACCACATGACTTACATGTCAAACATTGGATATGGGTATTCCAGACAGGCATTCTTGGACATGGCTTTTGAGTATGCTGTCATACTTGGGAAAAAATCCCCTATTGCCCCCACCTTCAAAGTCTCACGGTTTCAAAGTTTCTAGAAGAGGTGGCCTGAAATCCATCTAGCAAAACTAGCAATTGTGAGGGCTAAAGCAACCTCTTCAGAATCACTAAACAAACATTTTTCAGAGTTAGAAGACACATTTAAACAGCTGAACCTTGAACGGCATCCAGAGAAAATATGGAACATTGACGAGTCTGGGATTTTAATGGAACACTCTCCACCAAAGGTTCTCAGTACCAAAGGAGCTACTCCTCAGGCAGTGATGTCACCAAGAGGGAAAATGTTACACTTATTGGCTGTGCTAATGCTGCAGGTTCATGTATCCCACCATATTATATTTTCCCAGGAAAGAGATGGTGTGACGATCTGTTGGAAAACACATGCCCAGGAGCAGCGAGTGAAATGAGTGAAACTGGCTGGTCCAATTCAGGAACATTCCAAAACTATCTAGCAAACCACTTCCTTAAACATGTGAACATAATTGAAGGCCAGACCCACCTAATCATATTTGATGGACATAAATCACACGTGTCTCTTACATTGACAAATTGGGGTAAAGAGCATGGCATTCATTACGATAACACACCCGTGCGCCATTGTGCATTTTTTCACATCTCCAAAATGGCTACTTTTCGGATGAAAATCCATGATATTTTTCTTATTTATACAGCAAACATAGGTTATGGGTACTCGTTAGAACCGCCTCATTGAGGCGGTTCTAACGAGTTCCCATAACCTATATCTTGGAGTAATAATAAGAAAAATAATGTTAACCCCCGTAAACCCCAGTTTTCTCTATATAAAGTGGGGTGTAAGGGGGTGTCCATTTCACAGACTTGTTCACGTGATGTTATTTTATATTCTGCCACCACACACATCACATGTTACTCAGCCGTTGGACGTTGCATGCTTTGGACCTCTCCAAGCTCTATACAATATTGAGTGTCAAACTTATATGAGACAGAATCCAGGACACACTATCAACAGATATGTAGTTGCTGAGTTGTCTTCCTAATCCTACTTGAAAGCTTTTTTCTCCAAGCAATATTGTCAGTGCTTTCCGTAAAACTGGTATATTTCCTATACGCAGAGATCAGATCAATGAGACCAAGACAATGCCTTCTGAAATCTACAAAGATATTGAAGATGTTGCATATAATAATGATCAAACAGAACATGAGCCCCCAAGCACTGGAAAACGCGCAGACCAGTATCTGGAAGATCGCAAGATTGTTGCCGTCAAAGCTGTAGCTACTAAGAAGAGAAAGTTTATGCCCCCGCCAATTGTTGGCAATTTATCTTCTTGTAAAAACACAAAAATCCTTGAACCAAAGCTATTCCCACAAAATCCCTTTGAATCAAAGGCTGTTCCCAAGAAATCTCTGTTCAAGCCACCCACCAAGAAACCCCTGTTCTTACCAAAGTCACCCGTTCAAAGTTCTTCCAATGAAAATGTACCCCCCCCCCCCATGCAATGATAATGAATCTGATTTCTCCCTGTCCGATGATGATGAAGAAGTTTGTTGTATTTGTAAAAAAGAATGTCACCTGCCATGAACCTGGCTTATGTCCTTGAGTTTGCTAAATGGGCACAATGCGAGAAATGCGAACACTGGACCCATCTTATTCACTGTTCCAAGGTCAGAGTTGTCAGGAGGGGAGCGCAGTTTTTTTGTCCCCACTGTGATACTTCAACATTTTTAAACAAAAATTAAGTGTCACCCCCCCCCCTCCCCCTTTTTGGGGTGTTTTTTATGCTTGTTTGTTTTCTTTGTTCTGCTGAATAAATTAATTCTGTCACACATTTTTTACTATCAACCAATCAAATTCGATTCATTCATAGAAATTCACTTACATAAGTGACATACACTGAGGATCAAGGTCAGATAGCTTCTGATCTAGCTCTTCACTGTTTGCAAATGAAGAGCATTCAGCAGAACAAGGGTTAAAAGTGAGTATTTTCTTACACTTGTACTCGATTAGTTTCAGACTTTTTCTTTCATGTTTGTCCCCTTTTTTTGGAAATGATGAATTACTGTTGTTCCTTTAACCTATAAAACTTGGCATAAGTTGTAGAATTGTGACCCCAACACGAACTGAACTTAACAGGGCTGAATATGCAAGGACATTTTTGTGGTGGCGATTTTTATAAATGCACATGTAACTGGTACAAAATGGCTTCCAGACGTTTTGTTATGGTCATGTAAATAAAGGCTGAAGAGCACATTCTAGATGGATTTTATTGCAGTTTGGATGATTTTGTGAGGTTGAAAACATAACACTCTGCTAAATAATTCCAGGTAAGTGATTTAAAAACAAAAGGTAATGATTATAGCGATTGTTTACATTAAGACCACCGGTAACTGGGTCAAGAAGCCTATATTGTGTACGTAAGCCTAAAAAAGGGGTAAAATTCCGCTAATAAGACCACCAAAATGTGAGACTAATTCTGCTTTAAAAAGCTTATTTAGAACGTTTCAGTTATTCTTTCTTTGTGTTTTCTGCATACAGAGATCACCTTTGAGACTGTTAAAAACTGGTCTTTAAGACCACTTTTGAACAGAACCAAAGGTGGTCTTAATATAGGAATTTTACTGTATTTATGATAAAAATGGTAAAACGACCGCTATGATAACTAATCTTTACCATTCTCTAGGAAATTCAGCAGACGACAAACTGTTAATATTTTTCGTATATTTCCAGGAAACAGGACTTGAAATCGCATGCAAATTGTCTGCTACCACCTTTGGGCTGTTCAAAAGTTGTCTTAGAGACCACTTTTGAACAGTCCCAAAGGTTGTCTGTTATGAGGAGACACTGGGTGTAGAAAACACAAGGAAACAAAATGAACCCTTCTCAATAAGCTTTTGAAAGCAGATTTAGTCTCGATTTTAGGTGGTCTTAATATTGGAATTTTACCGTATAAATATAATTCATATGGTACCCGTATCCGACAAGCACTGTGTGTCGCTTGTCACAGCTGGAGCGAGGATAATATGGCGGAAACCAATGCCAAAACTGCATACACCCTGCAACGGCGATATCCACACCCACGATGCATGTCATACACAGCACGTTCAAAGAAAGCCACAATATCATTTAGGCTAGCTACATGTACATGTATGTATGTCATGTCTGTTAAGACAGAAATGTGTAACTCGACTTCGCTGAGCCTTCAATCCTGAGCGAGGATGTCAACATGTTTTCTGACTGGTCATGTCACCCTAACACAACCCTAACCCTGACAATATTATTCTTTTTTAAACCATATGAGGCGGTTCTAACGAGTACCCACAATCTATGTTTTGAGCAAAATTAAGGCAGGTAATGTATAACCCCGTAAACCCCACTTTTCTCTATGTAAAGTGGGGTTTAGGGGTCTTCGTTTCACGGACTTGTTATCGTGACGATTTTTCTTATTTCTGCTCCAAAAGCACAAATTGTGGGTACTCATTAGAACCGCCTTTCAGGAGATGACTTATCGCCTTTCAGGAGATAAGCCTATGACTTGTATTCAAATCCTGTCAAGAATTTTGTATTTATGTTACTCAAACATGTTTTTACTTTTACTTTTATTGAAAAAAAAAATATTGGTTAAACCTGTTGAGACGGTTCTTATGACTTCCAACAAGCTATGTTTTGAGCAGAAACACGAGAAATGCCAGTACTATTTCATTTGATAACTTACATTTTTTGGTGGTAAAAAATTCAATATATTTGAATAGGCGTGATTTTGTAATGTCAAAGTTCAGAAGCGCAGGAATTACATGTAAGAGGTAAAAAGCAAAATGTCAATATAGAACATATTATTACTTTTCACCTGTTATACGCATGCATATAAGGACAACGCCCTTTTTGTGATAATTTTGGTTTTTTGAGATTGGCTTCTCGCTTAAGCAAACCCACCCAGCTCAACCCTCCCTTTATTAATTTAAGTTACTCGAGCGGATAGGTAATATGTGTCGGGGAAATGTCGTGCTTTTTCTGCTGCGTGTTTCCTTCTATTGCAGGTGCGCTATCCAACAGCATCAGCTGTATATTCTTCTTATGTCATGACGGTTATTAGGCTCAAGTAAAGGACGTCGTCAATTGCAGCATCGGTTACCGGACATGGGGACCCCTACCGGTGAAAGGCCGAAAGTTGAAGCGAAAGTTGAAAAGTCAGTCGGGTAACATTTACAATTGGTTAAGATTATTTCATTGCGTGTCAACTGCTGCTTAGCAGTTTGATCGTCTGTTGTGTAATTCATGATTTGGTTGTGTTCCCCACCGAATCATGTAGTTGTGACGTTGGAATTTGATACAAGGATAACAGTTGTATATGACTAGTTGACAGTTGTAATGTAGTGGTTGATTAATGAAGTTGTGTGGTTGATTCATGAAGTTGTTCCATTGAGTTGAGATGATGTGTTGCAAGCAGTTTATGTTGTCAGGACTATTTAACAAATTACAGTTACATTTTAACCGTCATGGCCAAAATAAAGCCAACATTGAAATAAATCAGTTAAAATAGAAATTGGTTATTTTTTTGTTTGTGTAAATTTCATAATATTCATGTTTGGTCTATATTACTTTCGCTCGTTCCGCCACATCTATAATAAACTGTGGTTATATGTAACTACTTAACCCTTGACCTGCTGAATATTTGAAATGTCACACCCACCATTGATTATCAACCAATCAGATTTCTTGATGCAAACCATTGCATCAAATTCATAAACTGAATGACAAACAATGAAGATCCTGATCAGATGGCTTCGGCTTCTTTAGAAGCCATCTGATCTGGATCTGCATTGTTTGAAAGATCAGACATATCCGGGCTCAGCAGGACAAGGGTTAAAATATTTGATAAAGTGACCATGATAAGCAAACCATGAATGTATGAATGCCATTTGACGTGTCACCAGTAACAATTCTGATTCTGAACCAAAATGACGTAATCCATAGTTGTGTACAGTAGAATATCATATCGTGTAAGTACCATGGTTATATTTAACCCGATTCTGAAGTAGATTTTTCTATCTTTGGATTTCGGCACGTCTATTCTTGAAAATAAGGGATTTAGTCAAAATCATATACAGGATTGCAAGCAGTGTAGATCATGCTTAAACGACCACTTGTCAACATCCCGATCTACGTTGTGTGAATAGGTTTCTGTTCCGGTGCACACGGTTTCACACGGATGTACGGTGTTTATCATCCAACCGTGTTTTATTATGACTGAAAATTAGTTCATATCAGAGGAGTTCCTGGGATTGAGCGAAATTTGAGCCCTTGTAAGCTTTATTGTATAAATTGCGGGTTAAAATGGTGCTCGTTTCAAGCCCATACCGCAAAAAAACTGGGTTTACAGAGTAATATGTTATTGTTATTATTCCTCACACGCTCCAAGTCATAATCATGTTAAAAAGTCCGTGAAATCATAACCCTTTTCATAAAATTTACTTTTCTTAATTCTGATCCAAGACATAGGTTTTGAGTACTCGATAGAACCGCCTCATTGAGGCGGTTCCAACGAGCACCCAAACCCTATGTTTGGCGTATAAATTAGGAAAATATCACAAATTTTCATCAGAAAAATTACGTTTTTGAGGTATGATAGACACGGAAGTGATATCGTAATGTGAGCAACCCTGTAAAACTCACCCGGTATAGGCCTTGAGAAAACAGGGGGTTAAATAGTAATTTTTCTACTTTCTGTTTCAAGACATAGGTTGTGGGTACTTGTCGGAACCGCCTCAGTACCACGTATCCACAACCTGCGTGAAATAAGAGTTCTGACTGTACTGGTTAACCCATATATGACAATGGAATCTTCCATCTTATAAATTTGGAGTTGTCCATTTTCAATTATAGGGGTGTCAGATTTGTTTTGTTTAATGTAAGTTGTACAAAAATGTATGTTCTTTGAGCAAACAGTGTAGACCCAGATCAGACGCCGCGTTATGCGGCGTCTGATCTGGGTCTACATTGTTTGCCAACGTCCCAAAAAAGGGCCACTAGGCATATATGGGTTAATCGCTTACGTAGAAGCCTTCCCAGGAAGGTGTAGATAGGTAAACTGACCGGCTCAAAAATGACCTAAAGTAGTGTTGACTGGGCCGTTAAACTCCAATACACACAAAACATGAAATAAGAGATATAATACAATCGTTGGAAAGAAAGCACTTTGTCAAGCGGATGTGTTATCAAAATGAATTATGGGTAGTCGTTAGAACCGCCTCATTCCTAAATAGATGTTTCAGTCGGTATGAAATAAATAAAATCTGGCCTGGCTTGGCGGCAGAAGAAATGTGGCATGGGTTTGGCATGGTATTATCGGCAAAACTAACATCTATGACTGATATTCTTGTCAACCTTAATTTCCTCCTTACAGTGGTGCTCGTTTCACTGACTGGTTAACTTACAATGTAAATGCAAGTTTAAAAAAAACATACACACACACACACGCACGTACAAACGCACACACACGCGCGAGCGAGCGCGCGCGCACGCTTAGCTGAATTTAAACACCTGGCACATTTTCTGCCATTTTTACAAGGGAGACAATTTTCCGAACTTCCTTTCGTTTTTTTTTTTTTTTTTTTTTTTTGTGATAGCCCCTCTATGAATGGGATCTACTCTTAAAGGAAAGAATCGGCTCCTCAGTAATAAATTTCTTTCCCTTGATAGTAACCCCTATTGAAACGGGAGATAAATATATTATTTTGAAAGTGTGCCTCTCGCGAAGGGGTATCCGTTCCTAGTTGACCGGCCCCGATAGCTCAGTTGGTAGAGTGTCCGCTCCGGGGAACGGAGGTCTCGGGTTCGATCCCGGGCCGCAACATATCAAAGTCGTTAAGAATGCTACTAGCTGCTCCTCGCTTGGCACTCAGATTTACGGGGTAGAGCTAGGACTGGTCGACCCAGTGTCAGGATAATGTGACTGGGTGTGGTATCATGTAATGTGTCTGGGACATGATACTACAGTTAGGCAGCACTATAAAAGTGAGCATTGAGCTCCCTGTCGCAACCAGATACCGTCGTGATATGACTGAAAAAATGTTGAAAGCGACGTTTAACTCGAATTTACACACACACAATCCGTTCCTGGTAAACAAAATCCTTCAAGGGAAATGGGAACACCTGGATGATTTTTCTACCATTTTTCAAAGGTAGACACTTTCGGGACTTCCTATTGGCTTTTCTATAAACTCTATCATACAGTGAAAAGGGACCTACTCTTAAGAAAGAATTTTCTGCTCTGGGGCAAGAGTTGACCTCTGTTGACACGGGAGACAAAAACTTTTACCCAGAAGGTAAATGAATTTCCCTGAAATTTGAAAGTTGATCTGAGTCTATGCACTGCGCACGCATATTCACCTTCTCATGTGCCCCCGCCCATCGGGGCTTGGAGAAATAGACTGGGCTGCATGGTGCCTCAACGCAGAGCTGAAATGACAACACATGAGTATACTGGTAAATCGCTTAGAAGGACTAAGCCTGTCCCGGTAAAGTGATGTGAGTCAACCCGTTATATGCATATAAGCCTTTTGGTTCCATTGGGCGGCAGGGCTTGATATGTCATTTCATCTCAATGTCGGGTAAAAGTCTCACAAAATTGGAAACAACGTCTCTAAAATGACCTACATGGTGTTGACGGGGACGTTAAACCTCAATTCAACCAACCATCCGTCTTCACACCTTTGCTTACCGCAACTCATATTGGAGTATGACACTAAAACCCTCCACCAGATAAGTTTGAAGTGGTGCATTTCACTTTATACCCCTATAAAGGTCAGGTTTGTTATTGTTTGTAGCAAACTTTACAAAAAAATGGATTTCTTTTAGTAAACCATGTAGACCCAGATCAGACGCCACAGAACGCTGCGTCTGATCTGGGTCTGCACTGTTTGCCAATGTCCCAGAAAAGGGCTGCTTGACATGTATGGGTTAAGGCACTGGCTGCCTGAAATTACCACCAACTATACATTGTCGCAGACAACTAGGTGCTGACATACTATTGCTTTCAGAAAATTAAACTCTCCCGGGAAACATTGTCCAGTATTTTATCACATGCGTTGATATCTGCTTTCCCCATGACACATATTGTCTGATATGTGTTTTCAAATCAAGAAATTTTCATCAGCAGGCAAATATAGCAAGGCTGATTTATTTTTATTATTATTATTTTTGGTTTTGGTTTTATTGCCCTTTCAAGATTTTTTTTACTTCATGATACACAACCGGTCGTTAATCAGAGATGGCGAAAACCGGAGTACCCGGAGAAAACAAAACCTGAACTTTGCGTACCAAGGCTGAAATACCTAAAACTATTCAGACCGTCTCCTTCGAAAAACATAGTCAAATTATTTGTGTCCATGCGTGCGTGCGTGCGTGCGTAACCATGAAAATCATGTTCGATGCCTATATGCCGCGACAATTTATGCGTGCCAAAACTTGAGTTGAGTTTCTTTCCTGCTTAATTAATAGACATTCGCCCTTTCCAAATGCTTTTCAGTTTTTGAAACATAAATGATGTGTTTGCTTTACAACGCTTAACATTAAATGCTCATAAAATAACCTTTGGAAATTAATAAATACGTAAATTGGTATTCGCATATAACATCTAGTAAAACCGTAAATTACAATATGAGCTGAACTAGGCCAAGATCTTTCTTCTGTCATGCGTGCACAGCAAAGACTCTGATCTGACTGCGCTTCTGCGCAGTCTGATCAGAGTCTTCGCTGTATGCTATATTTATGTGTCTTAACCGATAATTCCTTCATACCGACCATAATGGTTTCGTAATGACTTGGTTGGTAATGGGAGTCAATGTGTGCACTTGCATGAAAAAAGTTATTCCCTGGATGCGGCCCATCCAGTTATAGCAACACGCTTACTCAATTCCAGAAGTATACAGATAATATGCCGCACGTCATAAGAAAACCTGGCATGGGTGTGTGACCAAGAAAGGTCAATACGTGCCTGTTTATGCACGGCCCCTGTCCATCGGGGCTTGAAGAAATAGATGGGCTGCATGATACTTCCACGCAGAGCTGAAACCGGTCGCACACGAGTACTGGTAAACAGTTGAGAGGATCTAAGCCTGCCCAGGCAAAGCGGTGCGAGTCAGCCCGTCCATGCTTATACCGACCCCGATAGCTCTTTTGGTAGAGTGTCCGCTCCGGAGAACGGGAGGTCACGGGTTCGATCCCGGGCCGCGACATACCAAAGTCGTTAAAAATGGTACTAGCTGCTCTTCGCTTGGCACTCAGATTTGCGGGGTAGAGCTAGGACTGGTCGATCCAGTGTCAGGATAATGTGACTGGGTGTGGTATCATGTGATGTGTCTGGGACATGATACTTCAGTGAGGCAGCACTATAAAAGTGAGCATTGAGCTCCCTGTCGCAACCAGACACCGTCGTGATATGACTGAAAAATTGTTGAAAGCGACGTTAAACCCGAATTCACACACACACACCGTCCAAGCTTACAAACCCTATTGGTTTGATTGGGGGACAGGGCTTGAGATGTCACTGATTTCATCTCAACGTCGGGTAAAAGTCCCACAAAATTTGAAGCAACGTCTCCTAAATGGCCTATTGATGGGGACGTTAAACTTCAAATCAAGCAATTCTGTTTATGTTAAGAAGGCAACAGAGTCTTAGGTTTGTGTATCCAGAGGCATACGTTGTTTTGTTTCGTTTGACTGGACTTTAACTAACGGCCCAGTCAACAGTATTTAGGTCAAATCGAGTCGGTCAATTTTACATATTCACAACTTTCTTGGGTACGCTTTTACATATTAAAGCGGTTTACCCGTGCAGTGCACATTCTTTCGCCAGAAACTCACAACTGCCCTTCTTGAATGAGTGGAAGGGAAAGATTGGCCTTTGTAAAGATTCCATGATCAATCTCCACGAAAGAATGTTGCCGAGCCGACTGGTATCGAACCCGTGGCTTCCTGATCACCAGTCAGACGCGCATCCGACCGAGCTAACGAGGCCGGCCCAGAGGCATTGGAATTATGCATGAACTATTCAAGTACTCTGATTAAGCTGCGCGGACATTACGATAACACATCCGTGTGATAAAGTGCATTTTTCAAACCTCAAAAAAGATCATTTTTCTGATGAAAATTTGTGATATTTTTCTTATTTATACCTCAAACATAGGTTTTGGATGCTCGTTAGAACCGCCTCATTGAGGCGGTTCTAACGAGTACCCACAACCTATGTCTTGGAGAAGAAATAAGGAAAATAATGTTTACCCCCGTAAACCCAAGTTTCCTCTATATAAAGTGGGGTTTAGGGGGGTCTTTATTGCACGGACTTGTTCCCGTGATGGATGCTCCATTTTAATTTTGACTTCATCCGTGTGACATTGTGCATTTTTGCACATCTCCAAAATGCTACTTTTCTGATGAAAAAAACATGATATTTTTTTCTTATTTATACTGCAAACATTGGTTGTGGGTGCTCGTTAGAACCTAGTACACACAACCTATATGTTAGAGTAGAAATAAGAAAAATAATGTATACCCCCGTAAACCACAGTTTTCTCAATATAAATGCGGTGTAGGGGGCGGGGTTTCGTGTCACCGATTGTTCACGTGATGAAAATCCGTTTGATTTTTTTTTTTGCCATATTTCTACAGAGCAGAATATAATTTATGTCAAGACAAAATCTGTTTTTAGCATTTACAAACAACAATGTTTGAGATCATTCGTGTCTGTGCCTCTGCGCAGTCTGGTCAGCACTTTCCTGTAGTATAATACTTCTAATTTTCTATAAAATTGTAAGCTCTTCTAGCTGAACAGTTTGAAATAAAAATCAAAAATGAGTTCCTTTAAGAGCAATGAAAACATTCATAAGAAAGAAGATGGGTCATACTACGTAGTTTCGGCTAATAAAGCCTCATCAGTGACCCTGTAATGATCCGGCATAGAAAGCCAGAGGAAACATACTGCAATTTTGCGAATTTCGAATAGGCAGTCGATTCAAAGACTGATATAAATCAAAATGGGGTCCAAATAATTAAAAACCTGTCTAGAATATGAGTCTAAACCAATAATTTATTTCTGATTTCTCAGAATATTCACGCTGATCTCAAAGGACCAAAAGTAAAATATAAACTGCACTATGGTTGATGTACGGGGAGACGTTTTACTGCCGCCACACGGCACAACACCAGCTGCAGTGAAGGCAAATAAAAATCAAAAATGAGTTCCTTTAAGAGCAATGAAAACATTCAAAAGAAAGAAGATGGGTCATACTACGTAGTTTCTGCGTAGTTGAAAACCTGCCTTCGATGCTATTGACAAGAGACCACATTTGGAACTGTTCAAAAGTGGTAAAGGTGGTCTTAATGTTAGAATTTTTCTGTATCAATATCTTTGTGAGCAAACTGTCAGCAAGAAATGCAGCTTTTGTTATTTTTTAACGTATGACACAGAACTTCGATAACGAGAGTGACATTCTTTTATCTTAGAATCTCAGCTTGAAGCAACTGGCTAATTACTGTACCAGCGGCTATAAACTGACATTTGTATAGAAATCAAAGCACTAACAGCACCGGCGGAGTGTTTGTTTGTTTGTTTGTTTGTTTTGTTTGATTTGAGGTTTAACGTCCCCGTCAACACTGTAAAGGTCATTTTGGAGACGTTGCTTCCAATTGTGTGGGACTTTTACCCGACATTGAGATGAAATGACATCTCAAGCCCAATGAAAACAATAGGGTTTATAAGCATGGACGGGCCGACTCGCTCCGCTTTGCCTGCATGGGCAGGCTTAGATCCTCTAAGCAGTTTATCAGTACTCGTGTGTGGTTCGGTTTCAGGTCTGCGTGGAAGCATCATGCAGCCTATATATTTCTTCAAGCCCCGATGGGCGGGGACCGGAATGTAAGTTGGACATTGGTAAAACATTTTCGTATATGACAATGAAATTATAGAGTGGTCCATTTCCAATTACAGGGGTATAAGGTTAGTTTTGCTGTTGGTAAGTTCTTTTAAAAAATGTAGGGACTTTAAGCGAACAGTGTAGACTCATCTGAGTCTACACTGTTTGCAAATTGTTTCGTATGGAGTTGTGCTAAGCACAATTTAGGCAGACGGTATTTTCAAACATGACTACTTTTTTAAAGGCATAAAATGCCAAACCTTAATGGCAGACGAGTCCCTTTTCTGTATGGTGGGGATCTGAAGTTTCTGTATATTTCCTGAAAGCTGATCAAAACAAAAATCATATGTCAATGTCGTCTGCTGATACACGGATTTTGCTTCTTCCTTTAACCCGTTTCATCCCAGTGGCCCAGGAAAAAGTGGCCAAGAAAATAGGAAAAACAATGGAGGGTCAGACATCGTGTTCTGTCCTTTTTCCTAACTAATTTCCTGAAAAAAGAATATCAGTGTGTGTGTGTGGGGGGGGGGGGGGGGGGGGTGAATACGGGTTTGACGTCGCTTTCAACAATTTTTCAGTCATATCACGACGGTGTCTGGTTGCGACAGGGAGCTCAATGCTCAATTTTATAGTGCTGCCTAACTGAAGTATCATGTCCCAGACACATTACATGATACCACACCCAGTCACATTATACTGACACTGGGTCGACCAGTCCTAGCTCTACCCCGTAAATCTGAGTGCCAAGCGAGGAGCAGCTAGTACCATTCTTAACGACTTTGGTATGTCGCGGCCCGGGATCGAATCCGTGACCTCCCGTTCCCCGGAGCGGACACTCTACCAAATGAGCTATCGGGGCCGGTTAAAGAATGTCAGTGAATCCATGCTATACGTATGTATTAGGTGTAAGATAAAATAGGTTAACCTGTACTCACAAAATTGTCGCCTGTTTTCTTGTCTGCTTGCACTTTGAAAGTCATTGTTGCAAACAGCATTGACCCAGTTCAAACTAATTAGACGGTTCCTCTAGATACAGGTTGATCGGGGTCCACTCTACTTGCTCGTTTGCAAAAACATAATTGAAAAGTTTGTGAGAAGTAGCAGCAGACGGCATTAACAGAAAGCGTTTTCAGATACAGTTTTTTTTGTCATATCACATCACGAAAACGCAACTATATAATTTTGACCCCCTTCAACCCCACTTTTATATGGTAAAACTGGGGTTTACAGGGGTAAACGTTATTTTTCTTATTTCTGCTCAAAAACATAGATTGTGGGAACTCGGTAAAACCGCCTCAGCAGAACCGCCTCGCTGAGGCGGTTCTGACGAGTTCCCACAATCTATGTTTTGAGCAGAAATAAGAAAAATATCACAATGTTTCATCTTAAAAATACAGATTTATGGTGGTAAAATTAGCGGACGATATTTTCAGATACAGTTTTTTTGTCACATCAAAAGTTAATGTTTCATCATTGGCATGATTTGTATTGTCCTGCTTGAAATCCCTCTTGCATCTAAATACGCCTGTGCTTTGTCTTTCAAACATTTTGATTTTTTCAACACACTACTCTTGCATAAAATTCGAAGGCGAAGATGTGTTCATTTCACGGTCGATTAAAAATGATCCGTCTTGGGATTACACGCGTGTGTAGACGATAAAGCTTTTTGTGAATAAGCTCCAACTTTAATCGCAAATTGACGCTATTTAATATTATTTTGAAATATTATAATTGCTATCAGAATGTACAAAATTGTAAACACATTGCGTCTGATACAGACGTTTTCTTGCAATATTAGTAGAAAGTGCAGATTTTAGTTGTTAAAGTAGGCTACTGTCTTTGTTTTTTCCCCAGTTTTGTATGCTTCGTGTAAGGATTAAGGGTTGGTAATTTAAAAATACAATTGCCGCCAGCTAATTAAATAAAAGTTGCATTTATTTGATATCTTTTTAAAGGCAATTAAACGGGCAATTAGATTAAAACAGAACAAGATGTTCAAATACAAAAATAAAAAAATTACATATGTTTAAAAATTGTTTTCCATTAAGGCGCCTGTTATTTTCAACAAGAGATTCTCTACAGGTAAGCCGGAAAGGTCAGCGCACAGTAAAAGGCTTAATCCTTTGCGCCAAAGGCATAAATGTCAATAATAGTTGCGGATGCAGATGAACATAGATATTTGAAGCTACATATATTCTTGGATGGACCAGAAGCCGTGTTCAAACAACAAAAAACGTGTTCATATTATGATATTCACGTGCTGATTGAACATGGATCTTGAACTGTTGATATCACAAAATTGGTCATGCTTTAATTACGTTGCACTGAGCGACCTAACGTCATCGCCCTGAACGTAGCATTTTCAATTTTTATGATGACGTCAGACGGCCATTTTATAACGGGCGTCCTGTAAATCTGATCTAGCCGCTATGTTGGTTTACCATCGCATTTGTTGAGATATAGCTTTGGGGTATTTTCGTCACAATTTGCCGTTTGAATCGTAAATTATGCAAGAATAACGATCATCCGTGGCTATTTCATTGCAATAACATTTGCCGGGTCCCCCGGAAGCTATCTGAACACTCAGCCTAGCAGCCTCGTGTTCAAACAGCTTCCTCGGGACCCCACAAAGTTATTCAATGAAAAATCATGGATGATCGCTATTTATCATATGACGTCGCGTCTTAGAGTGTAATAACGCCATGTATTATTTTCGATAATCCACTAGTGGATTAAATATGCAAATTAGCTAGATACGTCCCGTAACGTTACATGTACGACGTCCTTAACAACGTCGCGTTTACTATTGGCGGAATATTGATATTTTTGTAAACAATCATAAATAAAACAATGACGCGTTTTAAATGTCATATGATAAATAGAATCTTGCATTTGTGCTCATGTATTATTGAATTTATTAAACTCGTTGAGGAAAAGGATAAAATGCTCGGCAAAGCCTCGCATTTTATCCCTTTTCCTCAACTCGTTAATAAATTCAATAAAGCCTCGCATTTTATCCCTTTTCCTCAACTCGTTTAATAAATTCAATAATACATGAACACTCATGTAAGATCCTCTATATCTAGCTAAAAGCTGTTTGAAACTATTCTTGAATGGACCAGAAGCCGTGTCCAATCAATATTAAAATTATTGAGCCCCGCCAAGCGAATTTGTGTCTTCGAGCATTCCGTCATGACAAATTGTAACTGCGCAAGCCCAGCCATTCAGAGGGGCCAGGGATATGGCTTTCTGTCTGAAGATTCCTCTTGATTCACTGCTCGCATAGGCGATTAGTACCAAAATCGCTTGACGGGGCCCAATTGAACTTGCAACTAACGGGAACTTTAATTTTGTTTTTCATCGTCTTCGTTCTTCAAAATTATGCGCTTTGTCTTAACATACATGTAATTCTTTTGAAAACTACAAATTTTAGTCAGATTTTTACACTTTTACAGGTAAAATTTATGATAATTTAAGAATTCGAAACAATAAATGGCTCTTCAGGTCCCAACTCTCCACTTCATTAAAGGGCATACATTTCAGAAACCATTTTGATCCCAACCAATAGACAATATATACTCTTGCTTCTTATGATAAGACGCTTTTAGTGAACCAACCTGGAGGCCCCTTCTTTTAAGGCCTAATAACTCAGAAACTGTTCAGATCCCCACCCCTAAACCATATACATTCGTGTTCCTTATGATAATACGCATTTAGTGACACCAACTTGGGGGACCCCCGGGTGCGCTCATGCCACAGCCCTCCACTTCATAAAAGAACATATATTTCAGAAATCATTCAGATCCCCACCCCTAAACCATATATACTCTTTTTCCTTATGATAATACGCTTTCAGTGACACCAACCTGGCCTTGCCCCACACCCTCCAATTCATTAAAGGCATACTATCTCAGAAACCGTTCAGATCCCCACCCATAAACCGTATATATTCTTGTTCCTTATGATAAGATGCTTTCAGTTACACCAACCTTGGGATCCCCCAGTTGTACCGGGGCCATGCCAAAATGCTCCTCTTCTTAAAAAGCCTAATATCTGAGAAATTATTCAAATCCTCACCCTTAAACCATATATATTCTTATTGTTTATGATAACACGCATTCGCTGACACCAACCTTTGCCTAATATCGGAGAAAATTCAGATCCCCACCTTTAAACCATATATATCCATTATTCCTATGCTTTTAAAAAGGTATTTGAGGATATTGTGACTGCTTCCATCCATCTGCCTGTCTGTTCATACATCCATCGATCACGCTATTCTCAATTTTACTACTGACCGGAATGCAAACAAACTTGGTACATGGCTTCCTTACTTGATGAGGGCGTGCGCGAACAGTCTTATATTTGGCTTTGCCAGAAGCGTAGGGATTCGCGATGCCGTGCCATCGACTTTGCGCTCTATTATTATTATTATTATTATTTTTATTTTTATTATTATTATTATTTGTATCCGTATGGAAACAATCGATTAGATAAAAGACTTCTTCAACAGCTTTTTTTTTTTTTACTTTTTATTATTATTTGTTTTGTGTGTGTGTGTGCATGTGTGCGTGAGTGTTATCTTTCAAAATTTGTGATAATTTTTTACCTTCTTATGAGTATCAACAATCTAAGTATTGAGCAAAAAAGGAAAGAAATATATAATATACCCCTCTTACATCACTTCCAAGGTAAGCATTACATGGCCTTTGAGCAGCTGAACATGATTCTTTGCTAAAGCTTTGAAAATGTTGATGGCATTTTCTTCTCTTTTTTTTTCAGAAAAAAAACTTTTATATTTCATTTACAACTATCAAGCCTGATTTTCTCTTGAAAAAAAAGAAGAAGAAAAAAAAAAAAAAAGAACAGAAATAGACCGTCCTTTGCTTTCAGTTTTGTCTGGCGTTTTAGGTGTTAAAGAACATGGGCAAACACAAAAAGCGCATACAGTCGAACATCAATAACTAGAATACCTTTGGAACCATGAAGTTTATTCGAGATAGAGGTAGTTCGAATTACTGAGGTTTAATCATAGTTTCAGGTCATGAAGCATAATACCGGGGATAACTTAAGGGGGTTGGGAACACCTGGCAGATGTTCATCACGTGAACAAGTCCGTGAAATGAACACCCCCTTAAACCTAACTTTATATAGAAAAAACTGGGGTTTACGGGGGTAAACATTATTTTTCTTATTTCTGCTCCAAGACATAGGTTATGGGTACTCGTTAGAACCGCCTCATTGTGGCGGTTCTAACGAGCACCCACAACCTATGTTTGCAGTTTAAATAAGAAAAATATCACGGATTTTCAGCAGACAAGTTGCCATTTTGGAGATGTTAATATTGCACTATGTTGCACGGGTGTGTTATCGTAATGTCCGCCATTGTGCAAAGGGTGACAACTTTCGGGACTTCCTGTTCACTTTTCTTTAAGCCCTGTCCCACGGAAAAAGGACTCTACTCTTATAGGAAAGAATTTGCTCCCCAGCTAATTCTTTCCTTTAATAGTTGACCTTATTAATATGGGAGACAAACTACTTTTGAAGGAGTTGCCTCCCCTGAAGGTGTATTCTTTCCCCTTAAAGATATCTTTACGATCTTTATTGAGGCGATTCTAATGAGTCACAGAACATACATTTTTTAGACAAAAAAAAATCCGGAAAAAAAACTCCCTACAATATCAAAACATGTGGCTATCTTGAGCTGTTGGATAAATCCCATTACGAAAACACGCCTATACAACTACATTGCCACCTTTATCGCCGAAAAAAATGACATTTTTATGATGAAAATTTGTGATATTTTTCTTATTTCTGCTCAAAATATAGTTTGTGGGCACTCGTTAGAACCGCCTCATCGAGGCGGTTCTAACGAGTACCCACAGTCTATATTTTAGAGCATAAATAAGAAAATAATGAATACCCCCGGAAACCCCAGTTTTACTGAATAAAAGTGGGGTTCAAGGGGGTCAAAATTATATAGGCGTGTTTCCGTGATGTCTAGGGACTCAAGAGCAAGTTCGAATTAGCCCAGGTAATCGAGTCACCTGTGTTCGAGTTATTGAAGCTTTACTGTATGTATACCACATATTATAATGCGCTTGCGAATAAAACGCATGGTCTGATTGGGTAATATAAACCATTGCGACAGTATTTCTGGAACTTTGAAAATATTATCGAAAATATGACGTCGGTTTTACGGCTGACAGCACTTGCCTATTTATGTAGATTATAATGTGAGGTGTGGATGAAAAATCCGTCCCAAAGGTCACTCACTGACCGTCATCACGAGGCTTGCCGAGTGATGCCGGACAGTGATCCCGAGGGACGGAGTTTTGTACCAACTCCTCACTCCCATATAGGATTCTTTTTCTTGCATACCTTCCATTTCTTAGCACGGACTTTTAATGCTTCAGTAACTTTTGTTGCCCACGTCTGCCATATTGCGATGACACTGCAGGAATGACGTCACGTAATGTGTTTTGACGTCAAGATGCATACAAGGTCGTATTTAACCAGTGCATTTATCAAATACACGAAAATATTCGATTTTGGGTAAGAACACCAGTGTTAGAACAGATTTTCTATCCCAAGCTAAAACTATGGATTTCCTTATCTGGTGCGCAAGGAATATCAAATCTTAAAACAAGACAAATGAATAAGTGCCTTAGATACTTTTATTGGACATTCTCAATTTTCGGCCCCGAGATAGACAGACAACTTGACAGTCGAAAACCAAGAGAACATTCTGAGTACATTCAAACGTATATTCCCACAATGATAACATTGTCTTAACGCAGACTGATATTAATTCTTATTGTATATCGAAGTGCTTAACAAATTTGTTGCGTGACGTCACTGTCGTAAGATTCTCTCGTCTGCAATGTTATCTAATGGTTCAATTCAGTGGCATCAAAGTGAAGTTCAATTAATATCAAGTTAACGTGCTGATATAGAATGATAGGTTTATAAGAATCAAGTATTTATTTTGGTTTATTAACTCTTATCATGCTTTTCACGACAACCCCTATCTTTGGAAACAGTGTAGATCCAGATCAGATGGCTTCAGAAGAAGCCATCTGATCGGGATCTACACTGTTTGACATTAAGTTTATGGCTTTGTAGCAATAAAATAACATCAAGTAATATGATTGGTTGATAGACAGAAATGGTTGTGGCTTAAATGCGTATTCAGCAAGAGAATGGTTAAAACAACCCTGCATGTATGTTCTCATTCTGCCTCTTCTTATCACAGTAGCTTATCCTAGCTTATTCCTTACTTCTGCTTTTCCCACAATAAGAACTATTTGTCAGGATTACACCATTTTGTCATGCCATCACTTAAAGTCTCGTGGTCAAGTCACAAGTTTATAAATCGAAACGGAAATCACTAGAACGAACAAAAGCACCATAAAACATATTACTTTCATAACACACTTATTGCTGAGTTTTTTCACAAGTGGATCGAACCCATATTTGTCTTTTGAAGTGTAAGATGATGTTGATGATTTCCGCCTGACCAGCGGCTCTGTGGTAGTCTGAGAACAATACCCTGAAAACGACCCTCTCCTTTCTTCCGGTGATGGTACTGTAAGATTGTTTAACGACCCTCGTCTAAAATCCGATACCGGAGCATTGAGCCTGTTCAATGTTGTCAGCGACACCCCTGGGGAGGAGCTTCGACGGAACTGTGAAGATTGTTCCTGGGTCACATTGCATGAACGTCTGCGCTCATGCCTTCTTATTATAAATGGTCTGATCATGATCATTAACTACACATAGCAATATTTGACATAATAAATAGGCCGAGTCAAGCGAAAAGGAGATATCGAGCATGTGCACTCTGTGAAGACTCAAATCAGCCTGGTTCCCTGCACAGTTCATAAGGATACATGTACCGCTCCCATGAGGTATAATGCTTTCTGTCATAGTTGCAAGAAATGCATTATTGACATATGTTTCATATTGTTGCTCAAACATAGATTGTGGGTGCTCGTTAGACCCGCCTCGGTGAGGCGGTTCTAACGAGTAACCACAGTCTATGTTTTGAACAAGAATAAGGCACATAATGTTTACCCCTGTAAATCTCACTTTTCTCCACATAAAGAAGGGTTTACCAGGGTCTTAATATCACGGAATTTGTTCAACGTGATGCAGAATGTAGTCTTCCTGGTCTATAAGAAGCTTTGGGTTACCGAGCATCCATATAATACACAGTGTAGACTCTGATCAGCCTGGCAGATGCGCGGTCTGATCTGAGTCTGATCTGGGGGCACATTCTCGAATACCTCTATTTGCTTGGCATGGCCCGCACTGCCTTGTCCTATGTTCTATAAAAATAGAATGTCACCATGGAGCGTTGTCAACATCTGGCTCACACTTTATTTTGCATTAAACATGAAACTATTAATGCCTTGTGGCCTTTCTCAATATTTTATTGCAGTTCAAATTCCAATTTAAAGGATTGTCTGAATATTTTCGTATTTATCACCTTTTGTTTTCGAAGACCACATGTGAAAATAGCTTTTTTATATGAGCCCCGCCAAGCGAATTTGGGTCTTCGAGCATTCCGTCATGACAAATTTTAACTGCGCATGCCCAGCCATTCAGAGGGGCCAGGGATATGGCTTTCTGTCTGAAGGTTCCTCTTGATTCACTGCTTGTATGAGCGAGCAGCGAAGGTTCTGGCGAGACTGCGCGGATGCGCAGGCTCGCCTGAACCTTCGCTGCTCGCATAGGCGATAAGTACCAAAATCGCTTGACGGGGCCCATATGATGAACATTCCTTTTTTCAGTTGATATAACCATAGGCTAGGAGATGATATACATGTACATGTAGTCATATTCTGTGGCAAAATAATAAAAAAAAAAACTAATCAGTATCTAATCAACACTTCTGTTCTATCCTGTTTTGTATCCCCGCGAATATTCCAGTACAAAAGTCACGATACTAACAACGTAAAAACCTTGTTAGCCCCCACTTTGCATGGCGAAAATGTTAACCTTACTTTACAAAGAGAAAATGTAAGCCCCACTTTACACAGGGAACATGTAGGCCCACTTTACATAGAGAAAACTGCGGTTTTAACTTTCCTTATTTCTGCTCTAATGCATAGGTTGTGGGTGCTCATTATAAACTCCTCAATGAGGAGGTTCTAACAGCCACAGCCTATGTTTGGAGTGTAAATAAGGAAACAATCACATTTTTTTTTCTTTTTAGAGCGGTGAAGGGCACACTTTCTGGATTTATCATATAGAATCGCTTTTGTTTAATAGATAACGTCATGACATACATCACGAAAACACGCCTATATAATGTTCACCCCCTCGAACCCCATTTTTATATAGTAAAACTGGGGTTTCCGGGGGTATACCTTATTTTTCATATTACTGCTCTAAAATATAGATTGTGGGTACTCGATGAGGCGGTTCTAACTAGTGCCCACAATCTGTATTTTGAGCAGAAATAATAAAAAATATCACAATTTTTCATCATAAAATTTTCATTTTTTCGGCGATAAAGGTGGCAATGTATTTGTATAGGCGTGTTTGCGTAATGAAAATTAAGTGACTGAAAGTGTTAAAACACACGATGCCTTCATGGTGCATTTTTTTACATCTCCAAAATGGATATTTTTCTATGGAAAATCCGTGATATTTTTCTTATTTGTACTCCAAACAAAGGTTGTGTGTACTCGTTAGAACCGCCTCATTGAGGTGGTTCTAACGAGTACTCACAACCTATGGCTCGGAGCAGAAATAAGAAAAAAATGTGTATACCCCCATAAACCCGAGTGTGCTCTGTATAAAAAGATATTTAGAGAGTGTTCATTTCACGAGCTTGTTCACGTAATGATGTTCACAAGCTTGTTCACGTTTAGAAGGCCACATGGAAGATTTGTACTAGTTTACTAAATGTGTTATCCTCTATAAATAAAGTCGATTATTTTTATAAATTTCTTTTAATTTTTTATAATTTATATATTATTTCTATAAATAAAGTCGATTATTATTATTTTATTATTATTATTATCATCAAAATGAAATAACCAAATATGTAATAACACACAACGCCATGGCGCTTTACATGACAACCATGTGTTTGAAAATGAATTCCTTAAAACTTCTTCGGCATTTAAGTCCGATTTTGAACAGGAATATTTTACATTGTCGGGTATTTGATATGAAATGTTTACACTTGTGGGCATTCCATATGAAATTTATGAAACTCGCCAGAGGCTCTGTCGTAAATTTCCTTTGATTTAAACATATTTTATTGCTTATAACATAAGATACAAGCAAATGGGTTGGGCCACAAGTTCTAGCAACATTAGTTACGGCCCTTCCCAAGTACAAAATACAGTAAATTTCCTTTAAAATGGCCATTCGTTTAAGATGTTTTCCTAGTGCCCACTGAAGATAAAAATCTGCCGCCCCCCTCCCCCCCCCCAAAAAAAAAAAAAACAAAAAAAAAACTCTGTCTGTACACCGAATTTATGTTCTGTTAAATGGCATATATGTACATGTATGTGTGAATAAAAAACGAAAAAAAAAAATATAAAAAAATAAAAACGCTGTTTTACTAGTGGCGCGCGAAGGGCTTCCGAAAATGTGAGATAAGAACAGATCTATATGTATGCCATGGAGTCTGCTTGTCGACTTCGCCGGCGTATTAATTTTGCATTTCTACTCAAAAACATAAATTGCTACTATGAAACGGTTCTAGCATGTATCTTAAATCCATATGCATGTGAGTAGCATTAATAAAATGTTTACATCAAGTTTCATCTTCAGTAGGCTATTTAGAAAGCCATCAAAAGCGTATCTTTTTTGCATTATTTTTGTTGACGTATGGTTTGTCTATTATTTTTTAAAAATTACTTGTTATCTGAAATACTTCTGACTAAGTGAGGTTTGTACAAATAATATGTACCACGGGTTCTGTTGGTCGACTTAGAATGTCTATCAGTTTTTTTTTTTTTTTTTTTTTTTTTTTTTTTGCTGCACTAAAACATGTATTTTGGATAAGAAGCGTTTAAAATGTTAATATAGAGTTTCCGGATAAAAAGTCATCAAAATATAGAGAATCTTACACTCGTGGTCACGAGTATAAGATTCTGTTTATCATATGACCACATTAATTTGTATTTTATCGCTTGAATTTTGACAATTTTGCACAAAAATGCATGGTTGACATGGACGTTGTCATGACGTTTCTTAATCCCGCCGTGTTATTACACGTGTTTTATTACACCACCATCACGTGAACAAGTCCGTGAAATGAACACCCCCTTAAACCCCACTTTATATAGAGAAAACTGGGGTTTACGGGGGTATTGAATATTTTTCTTATTTCTGCTCCAGGACATAGGTTGTGGGTACTCGTTAGAACCGCCTGAATGAGGCGGTTCTAACGAGCACCCACAACCTATGTTTGCAGTATAAATAAGAAAACTATCACGGATTTTCACCAGAAAAGTAGCCGTAGAAAAATGCACTATGCTGCACGGGTGACGTTATCAACTGTTTATCAACGACTTCATGTAAAGTAATATATTGTACACAGTTAACGTTAATTAGTTTAGAATGCATCACTTGTTCTGTAAACTTAAAATACTAGTTTCTTACTAATTCCCTTTACAAATATAACTCCAAATATTCCAATACGATAATTCCAGCAAAATCTCTGCAGATAGTGGCATTAAGCAAATCATCAAGCTAACTTAATATCAGTTAACAACACGTCTATGTAGGTATGGTACAAGGAGGCTGATCATGTTCCGTTTTTAGTTACCGTCCATCTGGAAAGCACGTTTTTTTTTCAAACTTCTTTGAAATCTTACTTCAAACTACATCGTGCCAGAAGTGAAATCCGGAAGTAAGAGGCGAGAAGTATCATGCCGGAAGTGATGAAATTATGTTGGAACTCGGAAGTAGCATTACGAAAACACGCTTATTCAAATACATTGGTAAAGTTTTACCATCAAATATGAATTCTTTCAGATAAAAATCCTGATATTTTTCATATTTCTGCTCAAAACGGATTGTGCGTACTCGGTAGAACCGCCTCGGTGAGGCGGTTCTTACGAGTACCCACAGTCTATATTTTAGAACAGAAATAAGAAAACAAGGTTTGCCCATGTAAACCCCAATCTTACTATATATAAGTGGGGTCCATTGGGTCAAAACTATATAGGCATGCCTGCGCGATGAGAAGCGATGAAGTCACAAGCCCCTCCAGGATTTGATTTTTCTCGCAATGAATTTTTGTAGTAATTTTCTGATTTCTGCTCCAAACATATCTTGCTGTTCTCGACAGAACCTACGCGTTGAAAGGAAAGGGTATACATTATCACACTAAACCTAGCCAGCAAAGAAATCTTTACCAACATCGGGCGGACAGCGATTACGTGTTACGTCGGACCGACAGTCGGCCCGACGTCAGCCCGCTGTTTCGTGAATCTGGGTGGGAACTTGATCTGCCTTGCAGTATTACGCTTCCATCACGTCAACAATACCCCCCTTAAACCCCCACTTTATAGAGTGAAAATTTGGGTTTACAGGGGTAAACAGTATTTTTCTTATTTCTTCTCCAAGACATAGGTTGTGGGTACTCGTTAGAACCGCCTCATTGAGGCGGTTCTAACGAGTACCCTCAACCTATGTTTGCAGTATAATAAGAAAAATATTACGGATTTTCATAAAAAGTTGTCATTTTTGAGATGTGAAAAAAGTGCATTATGTCGCACGGGTGTGTTATCGGAATGGTGGATGTTCCAGATCTTTATATTACGGGGTATAATAACACGTCACCCGTGTGCTAAAATGGCATCCTTCCGATCTCTAGACATAGCATTTTTTTTTATTTTTTATTTTTTTTTTTTTCAGAAAGAAAACCCCATAATATTTGTCTTATGTTAGTTCAAAAATAAATTGTTTGAACCGCCACAATGAGCCGCTTCTCACGAGTACCGACAATCTATGTTTAGATTGTTGGTGCTTGTTAGAAACGGCTCAATGAGGCGGTTCTTACGAAGCCACAATCTATAATTTCGATCAAAAATAAGAAAAAATAATAATACACAATAAATCCCACTTTTCTCTATATAAAGTTGGGTTACATGTAAGAGGGTTGTTCATTACACGAAATTGTTAACATGATGCACCACACTCGACGTTTACCGTCTCGTGTGATTTATCGGTTTACCCCCTATATTAATTGCATTGTAGCACACTGACCTGATAACTATATGCTATCTCAGGACAAGTGAGCTTTATCAGGTCAATGTGACATTGCACTTTAAGGAATGAACCGGACTACTAGAAAAATTGGCAAAAATGTTATAATTACTAGAATACTGGAAAGAAATGGGCGAAATTACTTGAAAAAATATTATAGAGAAAAATATGGTCAGCTGATATAAAATGTGTCGTATGTTGGGGTGCATTCAAGACCATCGATAACTGATCGTAAATTGCTATTTTAAGAGTGCACAAGGGGATAAACTTTAAAAAGAGAAAACTGGGGTATATTTTTTTTTCTTATTTCTGCTGCAAGACAGAGGCTGTGGCTATTCGTTAGAACCCCCTTAAGGAAGCGGTTCAAACGAGCACCCATAACCTATGCTTGCAGCATATAAAAGAAAACTATCACAGATTTCCATCAGCAAAGTAGCCATTTCGGAGATGTGAAAAATTGTACTACATGTATGTCGCACGGGTGCTGTTTGTTGAACTTTTGGTCTTTTATTTTCAGTACGATGCTTATTAACCTATAAATGGTTATCGTCCCCAAAAAGGGATATTGTCAAATAGTGAAGACCCTGATCAGACGCTGCAGACGCGCGGTGTCTGAACAGGGTCTTCACTACTTGCTTTCAGTACGAAGATTGATGTAAATCTAACAAGGGATAAAATAAACGCGTAACTCCATATGTTGCATGGCTGCTAGGTGAAACAGTCTGTTGATCAAAATTATGGTTAAACAGTACACAGAAACTTTAGATTTTTAAAAGGAATGGGAACACTTTCAGGGGAGGCAACTCCTGCAAAAGTATTGTGTCTCCCATGTCAATAGAGGTCAACTCTTAAAGGAAAGAATTTGCCCCTGATGAGAAAATTCTTTCTTTTTAGAGTTGATCCGCTTTTCATTGGTACAGGGCTTATAGAAAAGCGAACAGGAAGTCCCGAAAGGTGTCTCCCTTTGAAAAATGGCGGAAAAATAAACCAAGTGTTCCCATTCCCCTTGTCGGTTTTTGCAATAATGGAGTTTCAATAAACCCATTTTTTGTAATAAGGAATATTACTTTTATAATAAGGAATCTCGTTTTTCCTAATATCATTTTTTGTGATAAGGAAACCCATTTTAGTAATAAGAAATCTCGTTTTGTTCAATAAGAAAACTGTTTTTTATTGTGATAAGGAATCAAAGGAATCTCGTTTTGTCCAATAAGAAAACTCCTTTTTTTCCAATAAGAAAACTCCTTTTTTTTGCAATAAGTAAACTCATTATAATTGTCCTCAGTCCAAGTACACAGACCCGTTCTCCAGTTAATGCCTGCCGTTTATATATTGTCAGAAGTCTCCCCATCATTACTGGAACAGAACAAGTCCTCAATACGTGTTTTTTCTTTGTGGATTCGTTTGCGAATGTTCTTATTTACTGTGCTAGCGACCTATACTTTTTCTTCGATTTCAAAACGAGGCTGTTTAATGTATGATTAGTCAATATTCAACCAATCGATCTATGTCAACGAATTTCTATCGGCCCCCGCTCATCGGAGCTTGAAGAAATAGATGGACTGCACAATGCTTCCACGCAGAGCTGAAACTGACTGCACATCGCTTAGATGATCTAAGCCTGCACAAACAAAGCGGTGCGAGTCGGACAGTCTATACTTATAAACCTATTGGTTTCTTTTGGCGACAGGGCTTGAGATGTCATTTCATCTCAGTGTCGGTTACAAAGACCACAAAATTGGAAGCAACGTCTCCAGAATTATAGGTTATTGACTTTATATTGTGAAATATTCGGCCCAAGTTCATATGGCGAAGGACGCACGAGCTTGCGAGTGCGTCTCCGCCATATGAACGAGGGCCGAATATTTCACAATATAAAGTCAATAACCTTTTTATTATATATCCAAAACTTTAACTCTTTTAAAACTCAGGACTGCCTGGCATAGAAATCTGAATGTAAAATGATAATATATACTTTTAAGTAGCTTAAAATAGAAAAATAATGCAGCTCGTTTGATGTCTTCCTACATATTGCAAAACCACGCCCAATGGCGCCAAAGTCAATATGACGTTAACGTCGTTTGATGTGACGTCATTAAAAACATCGACGTTTGGCAACGCAGAACGCCATTTTTTCCGGAGTTTCCGTTTAGTTTCTTTCAAAGTACTCCTGATTTACTTAAAGAAAGTTTTGTAAATCTTTACAGATTGCAGGTAGGTCATATTTGTTACCATAAAATGCGCTTTGTGCTCTGTGTCACAGCCTGCATTCGTTTTATTTCTTCGTTCTCTCAGTCGATTCGCACGACAAGATGGCTGCCGAGTGCTATGATTCAAAACTAGGAAATTTGAAAGTAGTCTTATTATGCACGAGACTCCTTATCTCCGGGCAATATCAACTTGACTACGGGCAATATGGAAAAATATTGACCGGTATCTTCTGTACAAAGTAAACGGGACATTTTCTGGGTATATAATAATGACCTATACAGTGTTGACGGGTACGTTAAACCGCAAATAAAACAAACATACAACGCAATTCTACTTGGTACCTGGACCAAACTACAGCGCTCTCGTTTCTTCAAACATACACTCGATAAAAATAGTCCTTAAGACCAAACATGACAGAACCGGGATGGGGTACAGTCAGGATAAAATCAGGATACATTCATGATACAGTCAGGATACAGTGAGGATACCTTGGAAACACATGCGCTGATTATCTCATTATCTCCGACCATAGGGAACAATCCTCGTAGTTTCACAAAAATATCCGATATCGATTTGCGACAGTCGCCGCAGACTTACCTGTAAACATCACCACCTAATCATAGAAATTAATAGGAAAGCCGTATTAGATTGATTAAATTACAATTGTAGAAGAATGCGACAAAATATTATAAGTTATTTTCAAAAAGTTCTGTTATTAATGAGGAATTAGATATAAAATTTGTAAAAATAAATTAACGACTTAGTTCTTCCATTTTACTTCGAAGAGTGGAAGTCGTATTCCTATTCATCTTATATATCTTTTGGCAAAATGCTCCTGGACCTACATTCCAATGCTAATTTAAAACTTATTACTTTCTCACTGATTTTTTATTAGTCATGACTAGGAAGAAAATTTCTCAAAGTTTGCAATGATATATACAATTTTATACTCAATTAAAAACATAATTCTTCCATTTTGATTTGAAAATAAGGAAGTCAGCTTTTCGGCACCTGCATTTTCTCTCGTAAAAATGGCTAAGTCCACGAGCGCCAGCAGGACAAGATAGTCATGGGTAGAAATTTACTTTAGCACAGTCTCATAATGTTTATTTATTAATTATTTATTTATTTATTTGTAGATTTACAAATTAATTAATTTATTTATTCCATCTGTAGAAAGAGCTCGAGATCTGCATGATAATATGTGACGAAAAGCTGTAAAACTTAGGAAAGAAAGAAATGAATGAATGAATGAATGCGTGATTTTCCTTAATTCTTGGTAATGCATGGTATCGTGTCTTAAATATAAAATAAGATCGAATGACTGACTGTGAGACAGACAGGTGCACAGACGAACGGAAAGAAGAAAGGACGGGTGAAAGAAGACTAAGTTATTTATAATGGTTGAATATAATACGTAGAAAAAACTACAATTGGCTACCATTATGTAGAATTTAAATTAAAAGGCATTGAGAAAAAAATTATAATCAGATGTTTGGCGTGATAATTAGGAGCGTGATAGCTCAGTGGTTAGTGCTCTTGCCTCTGATGCTAGATGCCCCCGGTTCGGTCCCCGGAAGCGTGGGTTATTCGGAGTCAAATATGCAGTATTGTGCACCCCTCCCCCCCCCCACACACACACATACACACATACACACACCGGCTCCTGCGCTACAAACAAGGCTGCCACGTTCAGCAGTAAAAACCAAAGCGAACAAATCAGGCGTACTCATGACCGTAAGTTTCTGAAACAATCTCATAAGTCTTCAGATAGGAGAGGTTCGACATTTCACCAGAGCCGTGCCCGAGGTTTGGATTCCGACACAAATTCTTCCTTATCGTGGTAGGGTCAAGTATGTCGGGAAAAGGCTATTTGTCAAACAACTGCTAGAAATGGATTATATTGATTATGAAGTGTGCATCACACCCGTAAAATACAGTGGTTTTATGGACAGTATCAAGGCGTGTTCAATGAAATGAAACGAACATTGAAACAGGACATTCCTTTTCGAGAAGGCCTTCCAGACTTTCAATCACGTAGATGTTTCACTGATGAGTTAGGAGGCCTTCATGCGGACTGAACAAATTATTTGTCTAAATCGCGACGGAAGTAAGGGTGCGGATTGTGGCCACGTAAAATCGATTAAAGCCCGCCCCCCCCCTCCCCCAGTGGAATTCGTTTCCACTGACCGCTCCAAGGCGGTTCTTCTGTCGCGGTTTATTTTTGTTATGGTTTGTCTTTGGGTGTTTGTGTCGCTTATATTATTTTATTTTGGATAGCCTATTGGCTATTTTGTGGGAAAGTGACTGTCCTTTTGGCTTTCCGCTATTGATGTTTCCATTAGGGCCTGTTGTTTCATGTTTGTGTTTCTTTCCCTTTGGTGTCTCTGATGGGAGCTGTGTGTTGATTGTATCGATTCCTGATAATTGTCTCCACTTCTATTTTAAAACAACCTGGGCCATTTAGACATGAAATAACATTATTGTCATGGAGGACTTTATGGATCTCGCCGTAGACAGTCCGATCATCATCATCTTGTTGTTACAAAACGCTTTCCCTACTGGTAAACACGAAATGCCCAGTATATGGCTTTATATCGAAGTCATGTCGACAGACGATAGATAGGATAATGACGGATAGGATATTTGATAAAAGCAAACACACGTTCATGAAGATTTACAATGACAGTACGTCAAAACCGTATTCGTACGTCTTAGTCGACAATAAAGCCAATACCCCGTCAGACAGGCAAGTCGTTAGTGACCGCGTGTTTTGCGTTTGCTTCTCGTACGCTCTACCAGGAACAAAACATCGGATAGCAGCAGGTCGCATTTCAACAGAACATCTGACCAATGGCTCATGCTCTTCGGATCAAGACACTGCACGTGATTTGGACGCTAGTGTACTCCAGAATGATGAAAGAAAAGGTCCAATCGTTGTTGACCTAAGCAATAGTCAGTGGGCTAAAGTGGACCACTTGTTCCGAGAAACGGAAACCTTGGGAAACCCACCATTTCGATGGAGTTTATGGAGGATATTGTTACAGGCCTACATGTAATACAAGGCATGTCACATGGTTCCTTACCTCTCCCAATTATTTATTCATGCAGGGTTATTAACCCTTGTCCTGCTAATCCCGGATATGCCTTATCTTTGAAACAATGTAGATCCAGATCAGATGGCTTCTGACGAAGCCATCTGATCAGGATCTACATTGTTTGCCATTCAGATTGTGAGTTTGTTGCAATAATTTGCTTCAAGTAATCTGATTGGTTGATAATCGGTAGTGGGTGTGGCATATATAAATATTCAGCAGGACAACGGTTAAAAGTCTATCGTGTCGATATAAGAAGTAATACAAACACAGAAATGTTTACGCTAAAATCCTTTTCTGTCTGAAGCTAGTAATTCTATTCTGTTTGATGATCAGAATCAGAATCAGAATTGTTACTGGTGACACGTCAAATGACATTCATACACCAGGACCTGTGTCCCTCGCTCTAACCAAGAAGGTAACTTTAGCTACACAATCATCAGCACTTTCGGCTGTCGAAATAATCGAATCGGGAAGGGCATTCCAATCTCTAATGGTTCTGGGGAAAAAACGACTCTTTATAAATGTCAGTTCTTGCAGTAAGGCTCCGAAACGCAAACGAATGCTGATTTCTACAGTGTCTAGCTGGGGGAACAAGGTCATCTGTTGGAATGCTGGCAGCACCTTTTAGACCTTTGTATTAAAGGATGAGCCTACTGTCTTTTCTCCTTTTCTTGAGAGACTCGCATTTTAATTTTCCAAGTATTCCAGTCATAGCAGTGTATACATTTTGAATCTAGAAGAATAAATAGAAAGTTGTTTCAGTTCCTGAAATCTTGATCCGATCTAGGGACACTAACTGTACATGAGTATGACCTACCTGGCAACACAGTACAAGACTTTGGAACTTTCGAAACCCCAAAATGCCCATAAAATTAACTCAGAACCGAGTGTGACAGTCATGAAGTATTTCGACACCGCCATCTTGGATTGTGACTGAGGGGATTACTCTTGTACAAGTATTACATTATGAAAACACGCCTATACAAATACATTGTAAACTTTACTACCGACATAACGAAGAGTTTAAAATGAAAAATTGTGATATATTTTCTGATTTCTGCTCAAAATATAGATTGTGGGTACTCATTAGAACCGCCTTATCGAGGCGGTTCTAACGAGTACCCACAATCTAAACTTTAGAGCAGAGATAAGAAAAATAAGGTTTACCCCTGTAAACCCCAGTTATAATATATAAAAGTGAGGTTCAATGGGGTCAGAATTATATAGGCGTGTTTTCGTGATGAATTCTATAATAATCGCTAAGAATTTAACATGTTTGTAACTTGATCCAAACTTGGGAGATTTTAAGGCAAATCAAATATTTACAATTATACTTGGGGGGTTTTAAGGCAATTGGAAGAGAACTATATGTTTGCGTTTGTTTGTTTGTTTGATTTGAGGTTTTACGTCCCCCTCAACACTGTATAGGTCATTATGGAGACGTTGCTTCCAATTTTGTGGGACTTTCACCCGACATTGAAATGAAATGACTTCTCAAGCCCTGTCGCCCAAAGAAACCAGAGGAGTTTGTAAGCATGGACGGTCCGACTCGCACCGATCCTCTAAGCGGTTTACCAGTACTCGTGTGTGGTCGGTTTCAGCTCTGCGTGGAAGCATCATGCAGTCCTTCTATTTCTTCTAGCCCCGATTGGCGGGGACCCATTTTTGCGTAGGCTGACGTCAAATGCGTCATCTGCGAAAGTTTCTTCAGCTCCAAAGTTTAACCCCTTTTTGTACCAAATGGAATCTTCCTCCTTATATATTGCAGGAGTCCACTTCAAAATTTGGGGGTGTCAGGTTGTATTTTCTTCAATTTTTTTTTTTGGCAAATGACTGACTTTATAGCAAACAGTGGAGGCTCTGATCAGACGTCACGTTCTGTTGCGTCTGATCTGGGCCTGCATTGTTTGCCAACTACCCGTTTTGGGGTTTCCGGTACAAAATTGGTTATACGAAAATAACTCACATACTAAGAAAAACTCACATTTCAATTTCAAGCCACAATATTTTGCACAATACATTGTTCAGCGGAGCATTACAACATTATTTCCTGAACTTCTATATCTATATGTTTCGATGCGCCAGGGAATCCTGGCAGCATCCAGTTTCTGGTCCGATCGGCACTGATCTTGACAGGAATTCTGTTCTCGAATCTGGTTGGATGACAGGATTTCCAGACTGGAATTCTCGGTCTGGATTGGTCTGCTGTATTTGATACTGCTCCGCTGGAGTCTATAAATTTGCATGAGAATCGTCTGTTGCATTGCGGGCTTTCGTTAAATTTCTTGATATGACAGCCAGTTCAGGGGCGCGGCCGTGTCCCTGTAACGAACCCATACTCAATCTGTAGGCGGGAAGTAAGAGATACAAGATACAAGATATTTATTACGAATTTTCGGCTCACATAGGAGCATATACAGATGTATCATAATGTAACTATACAAACAAATGAATAATCTAGGAAAGAGTTCCAAATGACAGATCCTCAAAAGGAAGCCAAAAACAATAGAACAAGACATAAATGACCTATATGATTTAGAAAAGGTTGCTTTTGATAAACCTGTCTCAACCTATTCCCCCGGTATGTTTTCACTGGTGCATTCATTTTTAACAAGGTGCCCACCATAAGCCCCTGAACAAAGTGGCCCAGAGCATACAGCCAGTACCCTCCCGAATCACTTCGACCAGCGGATTTGGTGCACACATCATACTGTGTACCCAAGACAACCCCCCCTTGTTAAGGGGGCGCTTGCATACCCATCACTAAAACATTCCGCCAGTATTGACACATCCAGGGAACAGGGAACATAATAATTTCTACTTGTGAAATGACAGGAGTTATCATCAGCATGCAAGACACGTATATGGCATATTCTTCAATGTGGATCATACTATGCTATTACTAGGAAATGTGAATGTATTTGCTAATACAACCTCGTTCTCTATAACTTAATGTGAGTAGAATACATATATAACAACTTGATAACATACATTATTCTGCACACATGAGGCGGAATATTCAATCATGTTCTTGTTAAAAGGATGTTCTACAAGTATATACTAGTCTAAATTAATATGAACAGATTTAGCTAGTTCTTGTATTATTTTATCATTTTCACAATTTAACAGCCAGAAATATTTATTAGAATTACTCATCATGTTAAAATTTCTACAGTTCATCATTTACAGTAAAATCATTTCCACACCCAGTACGTGCATTTAAATCTCCGCTAATCATTATGTTTCTCTTGGTTTTGTATAAACTAATGTCTTTTTCAAGCAAATCAAGCAAATCCTGCTGCATATTATTAGCATAAATAGACTGGCTAGGAGGTAAATATGCAAGACAAAGGAACAAATCTTTTTGAAAATTAAAGAAGTTTTTGTCTAATTTTATCCATTGGAATTCAGTGGAGGTTGTTCGTAAAAAGGAAACGTGTGGTCGTATTGTTAACCCAGTTAAAATTCCTAAGCCTCCATAATATCTGCCATTGGCAGACTTTGCTCGACAAACTTCGAAATAATGAAATCCTTCTACAGATACCTTTTTGTCATATCCAATGTGAGTTTCAGCTAATAAGATTATATCATTTTGTTTAACTTCTGATAGGAACAGATCATCTTCCAATTTATCACCGAGGCCTCCGACATTCCAAAAGCAGAGCCTCAGTTCTGTGTGGTTTTTACCTATGAATGATTTCAATACCATCAAATTGTATTATTGTGTCGTAACTATTATACTTTCAATTAATCGTAAACAGCAACAATTGGCAAATGAACTTAGAAAGAAGGGAAAAAAAATATGTGAGAACTGGTTATGTAAGTGTATGACAAACTTCCGAAATGAGTGCTTCAATATGCTTGTGAAATTTAAATCACTTTCCTTACGACTTAGTCCCAGTGATTTAAATCACCTACCTCACGATTTAGTGACATTGATTACTCTCAAGGGATCGATAGATTTTCTCGTTATTAAGCTTATTCAGTACACTGACACACTAAATATTTCTTCAGATGTGTAGGGTAAGTTTACAAATAACAAAATCACCTATTCACTTTTACACAGTCAGCTCTCTCCTAAAACTAAGTCAAAAAACTTCTGAATTGAGAGCTTCAATATGTTTGTGAAATTTAAATCACTTTCCTCACGACTTAGTCCCAGTGATTAAAATCATTTTCAACAATACTTAGTCCCAGTGATTTAAATCACTTTCCTCACGACTTAGTGACAGTGATTAAAATCACTTTCCACAAGACTTTGTCCCAGTGATTTAAATCACTTTCCTCACGACTTAGTGACAGTGATTACCCCCAAGGGATCAATAGATTTTCTCGTTATTAAGATATATTCAGTACACTGACACACTAAACATTTCTTCAAATGTGTAGGGTAAGTTTATAAATATCAAAATCACCTATTCACTTTTACACAGTCAGCTCTCTCCTAAAACTAAGTCAAAACCGGTGGACTAGTAACACACCAACCAAATAATAAGAAAACAAAAATAAGGTGCACAGTGCAAAGCTCTCCGCTTTTAAGAGAGAAAAAAAAACAATGTTACACTTTTAACTCCGATTAAAACCTTCGGCCTCTGCCACGACCACGGCCGTTACCTCTGCGGTTAAAAAGATAACCAGGTGGAAAAAAATGAAAAAGGGAAATTGATGCCCTGGGAATTATCAAAGCCACGTGACCCTGATTTGCTAGCCCTATTGTTATCTTGTCTCCCAGTATTCTGAATCCCAATGGTAGAATGAATGGCTGATCGCATATTTGCTGCCAGCCTTGGTGCACCTCTATCTGTTAGATGATATTGATCATCTGCCAAAAAAATTCTTATTGGTTCAACATTGAAGAAAAAAGAGAATTGTCACAAAGGTGTTTGTTGTTTGAACCAAAGAATTTCTGTTCAACCAGTGCATTTAACAATTTTACATTAGTATTATGACGAGGGTTATCAGCCCTAGCAGTCTCTAGTGAGATTATGATTTTGATGCCTCTCCATCTGGAATGCGCTGCGTCAACTACTTCTGTAAATGCTCCAACGCATTCCTCTGGAGATTTGTGTTTTATGTCATTTGTGAACGAGTGAAACACCACTTCTGTGGGAGGATGATCACACTGGACATTTCTAATTTTTGCAAAGTTTCAGGAATAGTGTAACCAATATGTTTCACAACATTAACCTCTGAGCTGAGTTTGTCTTCTTTGATTTTTTTAACATTAGAAGTCCCGACAAGCAATATGAGTGGTCTAGATTGTCTATAATTGTTGGCTCCTTCGGTGTTTGTATCAACTGCATTGTCATTATTTGCTATTTGAATCAGAGGTGATGCTCCACTACTATGACTAGGCCCAACTGTCTGTACACCAGGAGCATTTGGTTGAAGCTCAGAAGTTCTTGATGCATGCAGCTTAAGAGAAATGATTTCATCTTCATACTCTTTCATTTTATGCTTCATCTTTTTAATAACAGTTTCATGTTGCTCCTGAGTGGAGCTCATGTCAGAACGGAATTTAACTGCAACTGGAATCTTTGTTTTATTTCTACTTTATGTTGCATTGACCTGACATGTGTCTCATGATTTTTTGTCAGTGATTCCAACTTATTTCTGTGTTTATCAGCTTGGGAGTCCAACGTTGCATGGTAGGATTGTTTAAGTTTATCCATTTCATCATCATGATTTGATTTCATCACTATCATTTGATCTCGAAGTGATTTCTCAGTATTACTGATCGAAACTGATTTACTATCATTCAATATATCTTTTAGCGCCTTAAATGCGGTGTGAATTTCATCTTTCAAGATTTTAACTTCATTATGAATGACAAGCCTGAGCTGCTTTGTTACAAATGTTGAGATTTCGTCAGGTATAGAAATCATGGCTTTTTCAAAAATCTCCCTTTGAGTCTTGCTTAAGTCCTGAATCGCTTCCACAAATCATCCTTCCATGCGTGAAATGCAGTTTTCAAATTTCTCACCCAATTCTTGTGTATTTGACATATCTTTTGTTTTAGTTTTACATATGGGCTCAGTAATATGGGGTGCCGTTTTACTATTTAATACAATTTTGAGATATCTAAAATTTTATTATAGATATCTATATTCAATTTATAAATATCTATAAATCAAATTATAGATATCTATAATAAACATTATTGATATCTATAATTATCAGTATTTTTTGATATCATAAAATGTAATCAATGATATGTAATATATATTTCTTGATATCTATAAATTTGTTTATGATATCTATTATTCCGTTGCATATATAGATATCTAAAATCAAATTATAGATATCTATAATTATAATTAATGATATCTATATTTCAGTTTATAGATATATAAAATGAAAAGAATTATTGATATCTAAAATAAGTTGTATAATTATATTGCTATCTCATATGCCATCCGATTTATGGATGTCAATAATTAGATTTGTTTGTATGAGTTGAGGTTTTACACTCCCTCAACACTTTTTAGGTAATGTTTGAGACACTGCTTACAATTTTTTGGTACTTTTACTGGACATTGAGATGAAATGACTTATCAAGCCCTGCATGCCAAAACAAACCAAAAGGGCTTATATACTGGCCCCACTTTTCCTCGGCAGGCTTAGTCCCTCTAATTGATTTACCGGTACCCGTGTGCAGTCAGTTTCACCTCTGCGAGGAAACATGAGGTAGCCCAATCTATTTCTCCAAGCCACGTTTGGCGGGGTCGCTAAATAATTCGAACCAGGGTGTCTCAAATAGATTGTGGTACATTTTTGTAAATGATAGGCCCTTTTGCCACATGGTAGAGCTCTTGATGAGTTCTGCTGTTAGTTTCATGATTTGTCAGGTTGAAACCTGAAACATTCATATACTGCCCCCGCCCATCGTGGCTTAATTTGAAGAAATAGATGGGCTGCATGATGCTTCCACGCAGAGCTGAATTCTACTACACACGATTTCTGGTAAACGGCTTAGAGGATCTAAGCCTGTCCAAGCAAAGCGGGTTGAGTAGGACCGTGCATGCTTATAATCCCATTTGTTTAATTGGGCGACAGGGCTTGAAATGTCATTTCATCTCAATGTCGGGTAAACATCCCACAATATTGGAAGCAACGTCTCCAAAATGAACTATACAGTGTTGACGGGGACGTTAAGCATCAAATCAAACAAACATTCATATAGCCTTTGGGTCTTATGGCTTCAGGTATGCATCTTACAGTAAATAACTATGATCACATCGCATAGTGGGGTCGGGGGATGGCACTCTGAATACAAGCTGGGCCCCGGCATCTAATGGCGACCAAAATACACCAAGACTGACAATGTACCACAGAATTCAACATTATGAAAAGACGCCTTTACAAATACATTATAAATTTTACCACCGAAAAATGAAAAATTTCAGATGAAAAATGTGATATTTTTTTTATTTCTGCTCAAAAACATAGATTGTGGGTACTTGTTAGAACCGAGGCTGCTCAAAAACATAGATTGTGGGTACTCGTTAGAACCGCCTCACCTTCTAACGAGTACCTCCATTCTATGTTTTTGAGCAGAAATAAGAAATATTGTATACCCCTGCAAACCCCAGTTTTACTATATAAAATTGGGGTTCAAGAGGGTCAAAATTATATTAGGCATGTTTTCCTGATGAATCCCATGTAACTGGCTAAATGGCCATGCCCTAAAAATCTTTTTCTCTAAAACCCAAAGAAACACTCAAAAATGAAAATCTAAACCATAAAAATATTCCCAGCCCATGTAAAGAGGTAAATTCAGAGTACGCCCCGCCCCACAATTTGCCTTACTCCCATCCTCACTCTGTTCAAATCTGGCCAGACCATAATTTATAAACTTTTTAGGATAGTATAGGTGTAGGATACAGTTTCTATTAATAAATATAATTCAAATTATGGATATCCATATTTCGATTTTATGATATCAATAATTCAGGCCAATTATTGATATCTATAATTGAGATTATAGATATCCATAATTCTAATTATTGATATCATTTAATTGAATAATAGATATCAATAATTCAGTCCTATTTATTGATATCATTAATTCCAATTATTGACATCATAAAGTCGAATTATAGATATCAAAAATTGAATTATGGATATCCATAAATCCTTTTAATTATTGATATAATAAATTCGAATTATTGATATCCATATATAGGGTAAAGGATATCTATAAAACTGACTTATTTATTGATATCCATTATTGGAATTAGTGATATCCAAATTTCTCCACGGAGACACAAGTATTGATGCACATATTATTTATAGATATCCATAATTAGACTTTTTGATATCAATAAATGTGCCAAATTATTGATATCTATTATTCGAATAATTGATATCATTTATTCAAATTAAAGATATCTAAATATCTAAAGGATTTATGGATATCATTATTATGAATAGTTGATATCATTAATTTTATATAATGATATCAATAATCAGAATTTTTGATATCAATTAATTGGCTGAATAAATGATATCTATAATCTGAATAAATGATATCCATAAATAGATTAATTGATATCAATAATTGAGATTTAAGATATCAATAAATCAATTAGAATTATTGATATATATATTATTCGAATTATGGATATCAATTATCTGATTTATGGATATCCATAATTCTTTAACGGCGGGGCGCAATTCTGTTAATATGTCATTATCCCTTGTCCTGCTGAATAGTTTAATTAGAAAAATTCATTATCAGCCATCAGCCAATCAGATTATTTGATATATTATAGTCATTCGTTTAACAAACTGCATCACAAACATTGTAGATCCTGATAAGATTGCTTCTTCAGAAGCCATCTGATCAGGATTTACACTGTTTGCAAAGATAGGGGTTATCGTGAACGGCAGGATAAGGGTTAATGTTAAATATTATTCTGATTCTAATACTATTTTTTGAGACATTGCTTCAGGTTTTGTGGAAATTCAATCCGGCATTGAGATGAATAACGTCTCAACATCTGTCAAATTTATATGTAGGGACGGTCTGACTCGCACCACTTTGCCGGAGCAGGCTTATAGACCATATTAGTGGTTTAATACAGGTATTAATGTGCTGTCGGTTTCAGCCCTGCGTGGAAACATCAGGCAGCCCAACCGATCTCTCCAAGACCCGCTGGGCGGCTGTCGCTCAATAAAAATTAGAACTAGGATGTCTAAAATAGAGTATGGTACATTTTTGTAAATGATAGGGCCGCTCTTGATGAGTTGTGCTGTTTGTTGAAACCTGTTACATACGTATCATTTGGGCCTAATGGCTTCAAGTATGGATCTTACAGTCACTAACTCTGGACACATCCCATTGTGGGGTGGCGGTGGTGGTATGTGTGTGTGTGTGTGTGTGTGTGTGTGTGTGTGTGTGTGTGTGTGTGTGTGTGTGTGTGTGTGTGTGTGTAGGGGGGGGGGGGCTGGGTACACTGAATTTTGCCTCATACATAGGTTGGGCCCCGGCATCTAAAGGTAACCCGAAACAATACCAAGACTGACATTGTGCCCTAAAGAATTCCAGCCCATGTAAAAAGGAAAATTCAGAGTTCTCCCCTTCCCTGGGAGTCACAAGTATTCTGCAGTTTCAAAACTGGGCACAGATGAACGGCAACAAATTTTACTTGCCATTGTTAAAGTGTTATTGACTAGAAGATCCATATACGCAAGCATCTAAAATTGTATAAAAAGATATCAAATATTCTGAGCTTTTTGGATATCTAAAATTATATTTAATGATATCAATAATTATATTTATGGATATCTATAATCTAATTATAGATATCATTCAAAGGTCTGAATTTAAGATATCACAAGTTCAATAATGGATATCAAAAAATATATTATGGATATCAATAAATGTAATTATTGATATCATAAAATCTTCTTCAATATTTGATATCTATAAATCGAATAATAGATATCTATAAATCGAATAATAGATATCTATAATTGAATTATAGATATCATTAAACATAAAATTGATAACATAAAATGAATAATAGATATCTTATATTATTTATAGATATCTAATAATATTTATGGATATCAAATATTTTTATTATAGATATCACGAATTTTATTTATAGATATCTTGAAATTGTATTAAATAGTAAAACGGCACCCCATACAGTAATGACTGTTGTAAGAGTTCTATCACTTTTCTCCTCAGAACTATATAACGTGTTAACGTATGAGACTTCATCATCAGTTGTATGTGTCTGTTCTATATTCAGCTGCACTTCACTATCATCGGAGTCACAATCTGAATCCGCTTCGCATACTGTCTTTAAACTGGAGCCAGTAGACAATTGCGCTTCAATCACCATTTCAACAAGTCGTATGAGAATAGGAAAATGTTCTGTGACAAAAAGGTCTTTCTGATTTCTCCCCGTACATCAACCATAGTGTAGTTTATATTTTACTTTTGGTCCTTTGAGATCAGCGTGAATATTCTGAGAAATCAGAAATAAATTATTGGTTTAGACTCATATTCTAGACAGGCTTTTAATTATTTGGACCCGATTTTGATTTATATCAGTCTTTAAATCGACTGCCTATTCGAAATTCGCAAAATTGCAGTACGTTTCCTCTGGCTTTCTTTGCCGGATCATTACAGGGTCACTGATGAGGCTTTATTAGCCGAAACTACGTAGTATGACCCATTTTCTTTCTTATGAATGTTTTCATTGCTCTTAAAGGAACTCATTTTTGATTTTTATTTGCCTTCGCTGCAGCTGGTGTTGTGCCGTGTGGCGGCCGTAAAACGTCTCCCCGTACATCAACCATAGTGTAGTTTATATTTTACTTTTGGTCCTTTGAGATCAGCGTGAATATTCTGAGAAATCAGAAATAAATTATTGGTTTAGACTCATATTCTAGACAGGCTTTTAATTATTTGGACCCGATTTTGATTTATATCAGTCTTTAAATCGACTGCCTATTCGAAATTCGCAAAATTGCAGTACGTTTCCTCTGGCTTTCTTTGCCGGATCATTACAGGGTCACTGATGAGGCTTTATTAGCCGAAACTACGTAGTATGACCCATTTTCTTTCTTATGAATGTTTTCATTGCTCTTAAAGGAACTCATTTTTGATTTTTATTTGCCTTCGCTGCAGCTGGTGTTGTGCCGTGTGGCGGCCGTAAAACGTCTCCCCGTACATCAACCATAGTGTAGTTTATATTTTACTTTTGGTCCTTTGAGATCAGCGTGAATATTCTGAGAAATCAGAAATAAATTATTGGTTTAGACTCATATTCTAGACAGGCTTTTAATTATTTGGACCCGATTTTGATTTATATCAGTCTTTAAATCGACTGCCTATTCGAAATTCGCAAAATTGCAGTACGTTTCCTCTGGCTTTCTTTGCCGGATCATTACAGGGTCACTGATGAGGCTTTATTAGCCGAAACTACGTAGTATGACCCATTTTCTTTCTTATGAATGTTTTCATTGCTCTTAAAGGAACTCATTTTTGATTTTTATTTCTCTGTACTTGTATTGTGCCCGTTGTGGTATAGAATGTTATTTTGTACTGTAAGGGATTTTACATATCTGTATCTGATGAACTGAGTTCGATTCCGAATGTATTTGACGAGCTACCTGCTTCTGTCCAATTCGGTGGGTCATCATACCATTTGACGTTGAATGACTCGTACTGTCCCAAGTTGTCGTAATATAAAATATAAAAAGCCTTAATCCAGGCCAAAAGTCTATCAAGGCTACCATTCTGGCATTCGCCTGATATAAGGACAGATCTAATTTTTCAAATTCTACTTTCTTTGTTTTTCTGCTTCCTTTATTCAATTTTGTTGGAAGACAATGGGCCGGATAATCTGCCAACACTTTATCCATCGACAAATCTGTGTGCAACTTTTCAAAGTCAAGAACCATTATGATTGAGTCAATTATACTACCAGTACTGACTATTAAAGTTTATTTCAGGGTACGAACAATCCCGTCGCGAAACGAATATGGACAGCGCTCGTCAAAAATCAATTAATTATAACAATATGACACTAAAAGTCTACATATTCATATCAAGTGTTATTTGTTCTTCCTATTGATCATATTTTGCATAGTTTTAGGACCACCATCTAGAGTTCATGTGGCTTCGAATTTTGTTTTTTCAGTCCCGCGATAATTTGTCGGCCATAGACATGGCGCGCTCGATTAGTCCAATTCCAGTATTTTCCTAATTTCAACAAGAGAAACCTTTGTTAAATCTCAGCCATGTTAGTACTGAATACCAGTTTCTATGCTTCCGCCCACCATTTTATTTTGTACTTTGGTAACTTGGTCATAGGTTTAAAACCACTGTTTAGTAAATACTACTACTACACACAGACAGACAGTCTGTCTGTCTGTCTGTGTGTCTGTCTGTCTGTCAGTAAATACTTACTACTACAAGTTGTAACATATTACACTGGCTTCGTTGGAAGAGATCTGGGAAGCGAATGAATAAAATAGTAAACTACGCACGGTTCTTGTTTATTTTTGCGTTGCCTATAATTCCGTCGGCATCCTGTAGCCGTAAGCTCTCTCTCTCTCTCTCTCTCTCTCACTCTCTCTCTCATACGTTATTGCCATTCTTACTGGTGCGCGACCTCGATTTTCTATTAAACAAATATCAGTTTCATGTCTTCTAATTATCAGGCAATTGGCATTGATTCCTCTGCAGTTTTATACCCATTTTCGATCTGGCGTTCAAAATTCTAAATCACAGTGCTTCTACTTTACTTAGGGGAAGGCACTGGCAGTTCAGCATGACTCACATTTCACTGAATCTGCCGCGTTTTGCAGCCCAGAAGCACTCAAACTTTACGTCCTGTTGTGGGGCAATGCTAACGCGCCTGACCGTAGCGGACGTAAAATGCTTAAACTTTACAATACAATACAATACTACAATTATCAGGCAAGGCTTTGAGAACGCTTGTAGAATCGTGAGGTTTGTCGAGCGGTTCTACACGTGTTCTCGAAGTCGATAAACCTTGATATGAATTTACATACATCTACTGTTCTATTCCTTGTTGGTTTGGTCGCCATGAGGCGGGCAAACCGGGTATAATGACCAGATTGTAACTGTTCCATGGAGGGGCACGTGACGCGATCAACCAATCAGCTTTAACGATGATGCAATACTATTCTGCAATTACAGGAAACAGCCTGTCTGAATAGCGAAACAGATCGAAAAGCAAGCGTTTCAACTCCAACAATAAATATCTTAAGGGAAATGGATACACCTGGCAGGTGTGGCAGTGAGTCTACCATTTTTACCGTATTTCGACACACACCTATACAAATACATTGTCATTTTTTGGCCAAAGAAAAGAAATTTTAAAAAGAAAAATTGGAATATTTGCCTTTTTTGCTCAAAACATAGATTGCGGGGAGTCGACAGAAACGCCTCGACGAGGCGATTCTATCGAGTACTCACAATCTAGTGTCTAGTGTCTCAGAGCATGAATACGGAAATTAATGTATACCCCTGCAAACCCGTGCTTTACTATATGAAAGTGAAGATTATATTTTCTTGTCCTTTGGGATCATTGATTCAGTGTGGAATTTTGAAAATATCTGAGAGTCACTGATGAGGCCTAATTGCAGAGTTCTCGGAAATGCCGAATCCGGCGTATTTTTACACCTGTTTTTGCTTTTGTACGAGTAAAATTTCCTGCCGTGGATTCTTAATTACGCCAATTTTTTTTTTGACCTGACGCGTCCGAAATCGAGTGTAAAGGTGACCTTAATCACATCAAACGAAAGCAGTGTCCAATTGATCTCCAAAAGCTACCGCTTTCAGATCAAAAGTTTACCGTTAATCGTCGCCACCAGTCTTGTTCAAGCATTACCTAGCGAGGACAGTCGTCTGTATTGCTCTCTTTCGGCCAATCAGAGCGTCACGGCTAGAAGATTGACAGGTCAGTCTTTCAGGTGTTATGTGTGATTAAATCAAGCTCGTGGCTGGATTATTGGTAATTTGTTTGTTGAAAAAATGTCGGAGGCATAATTAAAGGATGCGATAATCAAGTGTATAGATCGTCTTTATTACGATAAAGAAAATTATAACTCAAGTTTGTCGCACTTTCGTATTGAACAATGTCTTTATTGCGCTGCGTACCAACGCAGCGCCATTTGTAATGAGTTTGAGACACGGACTATGTAATCATGAAACTTGACTTTTCAATGATGTAAGCGAATTGTCAGTTACAGGAGTTCGCGTTATTGATAAAATTAAAACACTTTTTTAACAATTTTAATTTGCTACTACATTCAATTATATATTTAAAATCTGAATTTTTGCCATTCGAATTCTATTTTTGATACATCCTGGATTTTTAATAACGAACTATGTTTTTTGTTTTAATCATCGAAAGGGTATTCGGTTTTGATTATTATTTTATTTTCAGTCAGCACAGTCCTGAATATACTCCTGATATTTCATTGTTGAATTATCCCAAAATTAAAATTCATTGTTTGAAATGGATGACAGAAGTCTATGTGTGTTTAAAATAGATGTCAGTGCTTCTACACAGAATGGTACAATCTACGGTTTAAACGTATCCCTTTCGATTCCAATGATTGTTTTCTGCGCAATATTTAAGCCTGTTACTGCAGCAAAGGCTAACCCTTTCAACCCTGAAGCCCGGCACAGATACTAATGCAAACATGTAGAACCTGATGAGATGGCGCATAATGAGCCACCTTATAGGGATATATAACTTGTTATCCTGATGACTCTTTTAAGCTAGATACTATATAAAGTAGAATGGACGTGCCCAAAGTCAGTGATGGTAGAGCCCACGCCGATAACTCAGGGGTGGAAGGGTTGAAAGGTAAATAAATCAAAGCACTTACAGCACTGATAGGTCGAGAATCTCTTAGTGTAGATTGAAAAAAATGGCCCTGAAGGGGAACTTGAACTGTTTCGTTTAACCCTTTACCCTAAGCAAACAGTGTAGACCCTGAACAGACAACGCGTTCTGATATGGGTCTACACTGTTTGCAAAACCCAACACATGATTGCAGTCCACATAATTCTCTAAAATGTAAATAACGCGGCTTTTTTTTTTTTTTTTTTTTATTTGAGGTTTAACGTCCCCGTCAACACTGTTAAGGTCAGTTTGGAGACGTTGCTTCCTATTTTGTGGGATATGTACCCGACACTGAGATGAAATAACATCTCAAGCCATGTTGACCAATGAAACCAATAGGGTTTATAAACATGGACTGTCCGACTTCCACTGCTTTACATGGGCAGGCTTAGTTCCTCTAAGTGGTTTACCAGTCCTCGTGTGGGGTCGGATTTCAGCTCTGCGTGGTAGCATCATGCAGCCCATCTATTTCTTCAAGCCCCGATGGACGGGGGCCGCCCGACATTGAGGTGAAAAGACAACGCAGGCCCTGCCGCCCAATTAAACCAATAGGGTTTATAAGCATGGACGGGCCGACTTGCACCGCTTTGCCTGGGCAGGCGTATATCCTCTTAGCGATTTCCCAGTACTCGTGTGCGGGTCGGTTTCAGCTTTGCGTGGAAGCATCTGGCCGCCCATCTATTTTTTCAAGCCCCGATCGGCGGGGGCGTTTTTTTTTTTTTTTTTTTTGTAAATGATCCCTACCTGGATTTCCTAAAAAAACACGCCTATATAATTTTGACCCCCTTAAACCCCACTTTTATATAGTGAAACTGGAGTTAACGGTGACACCCATTATTTTTCTTTATTTCTGATTAAAAATAGCTTGTAGATGCCCGTTAGAACCGCCTCGCCGAGGCGGTTCTAACGAGTAATCACAATCTATATTTTGAACGGAAGTATGATAAATATCAGATTTTCTTCTATCTGAAAATTTTCAGTTTTTTTTACGGTAAAATTTTCAATGTATTTGAATAGGTGTTCTTTAGTAAAGAGTGATAGTCACGTGAGCGCAACGTTGAAAGTGTTGTGCTTAGTAACTTTGGTCGATTGACAAACAATCGACCCAAAAGTGTTTTTGTGTGGGTCTGGGAGGGGTGGAATTAACAGTGATATCCGACATTGTTGGTTACTTCCCATCAGGCACATGACGTAATTGTGACGTCACATCAACGTCGGTGCAACGTCATGACTTAAATGCAACGTCACATCTACGTCGGTGCAACGTCGTGACATTGCACCGACGTTGAGTTGACGTTGCCCTTGCAACGTGTGCCTGCTAGGTAATTGATATTCTCATACTGATTTTAAACTACAGTATTTAAAACATTCATTATGCAATGAAAAATGGGACTGAAAATTTAAGTAGAAAAATAATTTTTCTTTCATCCAGTGTTAAATTTGAGAAAATCAAATAAAAACAAAGGGGGGCATTTTGAGGTTGTTTTAGATTTTTTTCGGGATTTTCGGCGCTGGAAAAATGCCAGTACAGGTAAAGTCCCTTGATTTGACATGAGGTATGATGATCCCAATTGTCCCGTGTGTATAAAGAATCTTTCTTCCGTCGGACCATTAGAGAGTGGAATGCTCTTTCCGATTCGATCATTTCCACAGTTGAAGGTGCTGATAATACTGAAGCTAATTTTGCCTCTTTCGTGAGAGCAAGGGACTAACTTCACAGGTACTGATCTTTGAATGGCATTGGACTTATCCTCAGTAATAATTCCGAATGCTGATTCTGGTATGTGACTTTACCGATGGAGAAGAATCAGCATTTCCTAGGGTCATCCGAGAAGGCAAATATAGAGTCACTCACCTCAGAGTGCATAGGACACTTCAGTGTTTTTCTGACGGTGCATCGTGACATTGACATTTGACCCTTGACCTCGAAAATCTGAAGTGTTCATCATCGCTCCACGGGAAACATTTGTGGAATGTTTGATACTCCAATGATGATAGCTTTGTCTTTTATCTTGTTCACAATGTTTTCAATGTCAAGTCTATTGTTAACTTGGCATTTGACCCTTGACCTTGAAAATCAATAGGATTTATTCTCTCTCCATGGGGAACATTTATGGAAGGCATGATGCTTCTCCGATGATGGCATTGTCTTTAATCCTGTTCACAAGTTTCCGGACACACGGACACACACAAACACCCACACACGGACGTATGGTATCGATCGCAACTGTGTTGCGAGGGGATAATAACGAACAATCATGTAATGTGTCATTGACTGGTGACAGATAGATCTCAAAGCTATAATTCTGAAGTCATTCAAAATTCCTAAAGTATTCTGTTGCTTATTTGCGGCGAAATGCTCTTTATTACCTGCTCGCGATATTTCATACTCTTGTTCCACCTTCTCTGTTTATGATTTGTACTGCCCGCAATTGGGAATGGCCTTAGAAAACCTTTCCTATAATGAATCGGTAAGAAAAGGCTCATTCTCATGTATTAGGTCCAACCCTTTAAAGACATGCACAATTATGAAATCTTTTAATGAAATTAAAGGTAAACTAGATCACGCAGTCGATGGTATACCATCGCAAATACCCGCTTTTTCTATGAAAAACACTAATGACTATGTATTAGCTAGCCAAAACTACATATAAGTTAAAAAAAGTTGCAAAGAACATTCTAACTGATAAGCAAAGTTTCAGATAGTTTAGAAGATATGGCAAAGTCATACGTTTTTACCTTTGACCTTGGGTTCATGTTGAGGTCCACCAAAATCATCCCGATTTATCCTATATTCCAACGGCCATCTAATATCCAAGTTTCAGAAGTGTAACACCAATAGTTTAGAAGATATGGCAAAGTCATACTTTTTGACTTTTGACCTTGGGGTCATGTTGAGGTCGAGGTCACACCAAAAGTATCCCATATTCTATATTCAAAGGACCATCCAATAACCAAAGTTTCAGAAGTGTAACTCCATTGGTTTAGAAGATATGACAAAATCATACTTTTTGACCTTTGACCTTGGAGTCATGTTGAGAACGAGGTCACACCAAAAGTAGCCCAATATATTCTATATTCCAAGGGCCGTCCAATAACCAAAGTTTCAGAAGTGTAAAGTAGAAGTAAAACAAAGATCAGGAATTGATACAATTAACTTACTCCATCCATAAAAGACACCAAAGGGAAAGAAATACAAACATTAAGCGACCAGACCATAATGGAAACCTAAACAAAGGAAGGCCATATGGACAGTTACTTTCCCACAAAATGGCCATATGGCCATCCAAAATTAAAAGACACAAGTGATACACACAGTATGTAACAAACAACAAGATAAATAAATCGCCACAGAAGAGCCGCCTTGGAACGGTCAGTGGAAGATTTCCACTGGGGGGCTTAAATCGATTTTACGTGGCCACAATCCTCGCCCTTACTTCCGTCGCGATTTATACAAATAATTAGTTCAGTCCGCATGAAGGCCTCCTAACTCATCAGTGCAACATCTCCGTGAACACAGAAATCAAAGAACCACAGAGGTGAGACAACGGTGAGGACTCGACAGCAAGAAACCACTGAAATGCTGGAGCAAAAGAAAACCAACAGTTAGACTCCGATGAGCCCGACCAGAGACAGAGCATCAGGCACCAACCAACATTATCTCTTTAATTTTCAATAAGCCTTTACGTTGGAGTCGTCATAGAATCTGAGGCCTGACCCACCGGCGTGCAATTAAAGAGGGAAGCAAAGCCGCCAACCGTGATTGGGTTAACTACCATGCATGCAGCCCGCCGTATAATATCCATGTTGTACCCAATCTTTTTATATCGAAGAACGACTTTACGAAATTGGGTGCTGAAGTCATTGCGGTTATATATTTTTCTGAATTTATATACTAAGTCACCATAAAATTCGGGTTCCGATAGACCTTGTTGCAGAAGAGATTTAAGTCCAATATTGAATTTTGAAATTAAATCAGAATGGCGTCTATAAAATTTTGAAAAGGCTTTGCGTAGTTTATGGTACCGATAACCCTGATTAAGGAGTTTAGCCGTTAATAATTTATTACGAGTGTTGAAGTCAGTTACATGACTACACACCCCAGCAAATCGAATTAATTGCGAAATATAAACGCCATAGGATGGCGCACGAGGAACATCACCATCCAAAAAAGGAAAATTCACAATCTCAAAATCAAAGTCATCGCGTTTATCATAAATTTTGCACGAAACAAATCCATCTACAACAGACAGACGCAAACCCAAAAACGGGGCCTCGGTATCAGAAGAATTTGCTTTATTTAACCGAAGCTCCAGGGGGTAAATCTGACCGACCAAACCACCAAAATAGGTATTATCAATATTTAATAAATCATCTAAATATCTAGAAGTAGAGCTAAAAGCTTCAATAATTTCAGATTGGTTATCAATGGAAAGCGACAAAATGAAGTCTCTTTCATAACAATACAAGAACAGATCAGCCACAAGAGGTGCGCAATTAGTACCCATCGGAATACCCACAATTTGTCTAAATAACTTAGTACCGAATCTAATATAAATATTGTCAAGTAGAAAGGTGAGGGCATCACACACTTTCTGACATGACCAAAGTGTATAATTCCTATGCTCTTTAGAAGTGAAAAATGCATTTCTGACATTACATGCAAGATAGAGAGAATCTTCTCTGTGAAAAGCCCATTCAATTAAATCATTAAGCTTTTCTTTTATAAGATTATGAGGAAGTGTAGTGTAAAGAGTGGAAAAATCGTAGGTAGACAGACTAGAAGCACGAAACTGTCTAGATTTCAATTTATTTAAAACCTCATTCGAATTTTTTATAGACCAAAACAGATTTCTTCCTGATCTTTCAAAGACTTTATCACAATATTTAATTACATGCGCTTTAATAGCAGTAAGACAGGAAGTTAATAATTTAGAAAGTTCAGTGGTAGTGCAAGAACTAGAATTTGCAATAAACCGTGCTTTGTAAGGTTTTTTATGAAGTTTTGGTAACCAGTATAGCGTAGGAAGCTTGTCTTGGCCTTCGTTAACACACACAGCAAACTTGGTGGCTGAAAGACAAACATGTTTATCTACTATAGCTCTCTCTTCAGCCAAAGGCTGAAGTTCATAGGCCTTAGTACCACCAAGCTCCTGCTTAAGCGTGTTAACATAGTGGAGCCGTCACACAACGACGACGTTGTTAGCGGCCTTGTCTGCAGGGGCCAAAACAAACTTCTTATGAAATTCTTGAATACCTAGTTTAAGATGACGTAAAGACGTCTTGGGCTTAGGAGGTAATAAGTTAGTATTTTGAGAATAGAAAGAAATGCGTTTATTCACTAGTCTTAAAATGCCAAGCTTCCAGTCCTTTAGGGCCCTACACCCAACACACTCCCGCCCACACCATCGATCACCGAACCCACCCAAGGAAGCAGCGACTTCATCTCTACATTTACTGAAATCAATTTTAGAAGGAAACCGATATTTCGGTCCTTTAGAAACTATATTCCCTATCCTAGAATCAGGAATAACCCCCAAACCGCCAGCAACCACACGACCAGCAGCAGGACAGCAACACTCCGAGCCTCCACAACCACACGAACCAGGAGCACCAGCACCAACATCAAGATCCGAAACAAGCCCATTGAAATTAAAAACGATAGATCTAACAGGTTTGTTATATTTATAGCAAATTATAGGTGTTTCAGTATTTTGAAAATAAGCAGGAATGGAAGAAAGCACCGATCTCTCACGGAAGATACCGGGCAAACCCACAAAACCCACACCCCTATTAATGAAGGATATCTTGAAGAAATGACGTTTATGATTAATTTCAGAATCAATGTAAGGACGGAGAGCATGCTGAGTATAGCCTCTAGTTAAGAGAGCCGCATCATATAACTGATGAGAACTATCGTAGAATTTATTCGCCTCGGTGTCCAGAAGACGCAAAACAGAAACGGGCAATGAACCCAAAAATGAAAGCATAGAGCGGCGTCCATGATTTAATAATACAATTGACAGTCACTTCAGTCAGTATTGTTTCGTTTAAACGCACGTGATTTACGTTTAAAGTCACCATTTTTCCTGGTGCCGTGAGATCTAGTTCTGCGTCTTCGACATTCCAGGAGTGAGGAGTGTAACTCCGATTGTTTAGAAGATATGACAAAGTCATACTTTTTTACCTTTGACCTTGGGGTCATGTTGAGGTCAAGGTCACACCAAAAGGAGCCCAATTTATTCTATATTCCAAGGGTCATCCAATAACCAAAGTTCCAGAAGTAAAACTCCAATAGTTTGGAAGATATTGCAAAATAATACTTTTTGACCTTTGACCATGGGGCCATGTTGAGGTCACGGTCACGCCAAAAGTAGCCCAGTGCCATCTACATTCCATGTATTATCCACAGGCAAAGTTTGAAAAATGTATCTTAACCGGTTTCAGAGGAGATCCAATCCATAGAAACTCGACGGGCGTATGTATACACACACACATACTTACATACAAACATACATACATACAGACCCCCGGACTGATAGACACTCGACTCAGACACGAAAACAATATACCCGATTTTTTTTCGAAAAAGCGGGTATAAAAAAGTTGTTTTCCGCAGCGCTTCCTCCTTTGCTCCAACATGGAGCAATTTTTTACTTGTTGTTTATGAAGTTACCTTGATTAGGCCTATTTGAATGAAAGAATGAATTATCAGAAACCACGGAATATTAGCATTAAGTAAAGTGTTGAACTGCCTGCTAATAGTGGAGGTCCGGAACAGACACCTGTGGCATCTGATCTGGGCCTGCACTGTTGGTGTTTTTTTGTGTTTTTATTTGTTATTTCTGTAAATATTTGTGACAAAATGGATGTAAATAAAAACAACAAAAGTTGATTTTTTTTTATTTTAATGAAAGTCAAAATTTCTGAGTCATGTTCTTATTCCATCTTATGTCTTCAACTCCTGGTTATTTTGAAGAAACAAAATGGACTGGACTGGAAATTTTGGCTAGTGTTACGTCTTTAATCAATAAGAATCCAAAAGTTTCAGATGCCATTTTATGTACTAGGAAGTAGTGCGTGACCTGAATAGACTTGTCCTGTTGGTGCAGCCTGATCTGAGCCTGTACTACTGTTAACTGCTCACACTCAATTTAAACCCTTATCCTCATGAATAAATTAATTTACCTGGTCCACTCCTGACTTTCAAAGCCTATTGTAATTTATCTGTTCAAATTCACAATCTGAGTGACAGTGTAAATCCTGATTAGATGGACGCCATCTGATCTGTATCTCCACTGCCAGAAAATGGTTTATCATGTTAAGCAGGATAAGGGTTCAAGCCCCAAAGTCTTCTGGAGTCACACTCTTAGTGACTCTACAGCCGTACGCATTTAGCCATAGTTGACACACGTTTTTTAGGGTCCAACTTTTTTAGGGTCCAACTCCACCTTTTCAGATTTGAATCCAACTTTTTCCATGGATGGATTCTTAATCTCCTGTTTTCAAAATCCTAGTGAGAACTCTGCTAATTGGCCGAAACTAGCTAGTCTGGCCCTGAAAACATGTACACTCCTTATTTTTCAGTTCTGTAGTGTATTCCTTGCTTCCAAAGGATAGCCCTTTTATAGAACACATTTAACTTCACTTCAACTGGTGTATGGGAATGTGTGGCGGCGGTAAAACGTCTCCCTGCCCTACATCATAGTGTAGATTATATTTTCTTGTCCTTTTGGGATCATTGATTCCATTGTGGAATTTTGATAATATCTTAGGGTCACTGATGGGGCCTAATTGGCCGAAACTAGCTAGTCTGGCCCAGAAAGCATGTGCACACCATATTTTTCACTTCTGTGGTGTATTCCTTGCTTCCAAAGGATAACCCTTTTATAGAACATATTAAAGGGGATCACAATTCTATAGGCATGATTTCGTGATGGAAATACAACTTTAAGGACCTTATGGTTGCTACTCTGTCTGCTCTGTCCAATTGAAAAAGGGGTCTACTCTAAAACGGGAAGAATTTGCTCCTCAAGGGGTCTACTCTAAAAGGGAAGAATTTGCTCCCCAGAAGCAAATTCTTTCCTTTAAGAGTATACCCCTTAGACATATCCAAAGAAAAACTACTTTTGCAGGAGTAGCCCCACCCCCTTAAGGCGTATCTATTTCCCTTATGGGGAGCTTATAACAGCCGCAGTCATTTCGCAAATTTTACGTCTTGCAATGCCATTATGGAGTAAGTTCATGGGACCATGGAAACGAAAAACAACGGAACATAACTACTACCCACAAAGTGTGGCTGGCTGGGGTAGCTCATTCGGATGCAGTCTGACTGGTGATAAGGAAGACTCGGGTTCGATACCTCCGGGGTCGGCAACATTCTTTCGTGGAGATTGATTATGAAATCTTTTCTATGGTCATTCTCTCCCTTCCGCTGATTCAGGAAGGGCAGGGGTCAGTTTTGGGCGACAGAATGTGCACTGAACTGGTAAACTGCTTACGGATAAGACTGCTCAGGAAAAGCGTGGATAGGTACACTGACAGGCCCAAACATGACCCAAATCAGTGTTGACTGGGCCGTTAAATACAAATAAACAAAACTTGCAAAGTTTACTTCACACAGATATAGGAACAGATTTATATATTCTAAACATGCTTCGGTATGCTGATAGCTCTAATAGTACCTATATGTTAATGTTGGAAAGACAGAGAACGTTATTTTTCCTCAATTAAAATGATCGCTGGGTGTAAAGGGCCTCCGTGGCCTAGTGGAAAAGAGTGCTGACTCTAAATCATTAGGTCTCTCAACGCTGTAGGGTTGAGCATGGCTCAGGTCACATAATGAGAAGTTCTGCAACGGAAGGTCAGGAGGTTTTTCATCGGATACACCAGTTTTCGCTCACCTCTGATTAACGATCGGCTTGATGTGAGTGAAATAATCTTGAAAGGATCGTAAAATCAAACATAAAAAGATCGCTGGGTGTGTAAAAACATTTTCATGTCTTTGCTACTAGAATTAACGTCAGTGCCAAGGTCGAAGGTTCTGTCTCTTCCAAATATATAAAATATTTAGGGAGCGAAACAAAGTCATAACGTTGATGGGTCGTTGTTTATTGTTCTTGAGCCCAGCACAGATAGCAATAGTTTCTGTTCAAAAACTTCATGACTACTAAGTGACCTGCCACCAGTTACAGACTGAGTTGTTAAAAGATTTTTGGCGCATTCGATGGGAGCTATTGTATCTGATAAGCCGAGAGTGGTGTTCTTTATTTCCACTCAATACTTGACGTTTTACTAATCAGTTTCTTTAACAATTTAATTGTGACCCAGAAAGATATAAAAAAGGATTGCAAATTTCAGGTTTTTGCGGACTGCCGAGGTGTTAGATAGTCTGATTCGCAGCACTTTATCTAGGCAGGCTTAGATCTTCCTAGGCGGTTCAACAATACTTCAAAGTTCAGTCGGTTTCAGCTCATGCAGTCCAATATATTGCCCCAAGGTCTGATCGGCCCCCGTCCATCGGGGATTGAAGAAATAGATTGGGTTGCATGATGCTTCCACGCAGAGCTGATACCGGCCGCACATGAGTAGTGTTAAATCGCCTAGAAGTTCTAAGCCTGCCCAGGAAAAGTGGCTCGAGTCGGACCGTTCATGCATTTCAACCATTTAGTTTCATTGGGCGACAGATTGGAAGCAATGTCTCAAAAAAGACTCATACAGTGTTAACAGGGACGTTAACAACAAATGCAATAGATAATCAAGGCCCTATAGAAGGCCTGATGACTTAGGTAAAATCTTTTTATATACCCGTTTGAAAAACAACAACAACAACAAAAAAAAAAAAAAAAAACGGTCGTATTAAGTTATGGGGTTGGTGTCCGTCCGTCCGTTCGTTAACTTTTTTTTCGTTTCTGTATAACTCCTACTTTACAGTTTCATCCGATCAAGCCTAAAATGTGTATGTAGTAAGGCGAAGATGTGAAGATGTGCCTTAAGTTTCGAGAATTACTGTCCACCAAATATTAACAGAGTTATGACCTTTGTAAAATTCGGTTTGCATTTTCTTTTGGTTAAGTTTTGTGCTATACATGTGTAAACCATATGTAAGTTACATTTAGTTTATACTTGCCATGACGTTAAACAGTTTACCACAGAATACTCATCACTACCTACCCCACCCGATACCAAGGTCACAGACTTCGAAATTTTATATACACGTTTTGTATTAAAAATAGAAGTGGGGGCAATGGTCAGGAATCGTTACAATCAACCCACAGCTCCTATCAGAGACACCAAAGGGAAAGACACACAAACATGAAACAACAGACCCTAATGGAAACACCAACAGCGGTAAGCCAAAAGGACAGTTACTTTCCCATAAAATCGCAAATAGGCTATCCAAAATAAAATAACATAAGCGACACAAACATCCAAAGACAAACCATAACAAAAACAAACCGCGACAGAAGAACCGCCTTGAAACGGTCAGCGGAAACGAATTCCACTGGGGGGCTTAAATCGATTTTACGTGGCCACAATCCTCGCCCTTACTTCCGTCGCGATTTAGACAAATAATTTGCTCAGTCCGCATGAAGGCCTCCAAACTTCAGACAAACCATAACAAAAATATACCGCGACAGAAGAACCGTCTTGGAACGTTTAAAGTTTATTATTTTTATTCAAAAAATGCATTAAGTGGGATAATGATATCAGCTGGCTCAAATCAGAATGTAGACTGACAAGACCAAACCTATTGGATGCTTTTTGAAAGCAGCCAACTTGTTTCACACATCTTTACCATTTTTAGTAATAATAACATTTTGCCAATTTTTCCAGGAGTCCGTTTCATTCATAAAATTGCAATGTCACGTTGACCTGATAAAGCTCACGTGTCCTGTGATAGCATATCTTTATCAATTCAAGGTGTTTCAATGCAATTAATATAAGAGGTAACTGATAAAGTATGTTAGTAAGGCGAGGTGTATGCCTTGATGGCAAAGCATTTAAGATTGTTTATCTTATAACGTCGCAGTTATTTAATGGATAACGTCACATTTTACATGCATAGGAAGAAATACCACGATTTCTCAATGAATTAAAAATGATAATCACCTCTGTCCTAGGAAGGTCTATTTCCTCAATGGAAATATTTCCTTCTAGCCGGTCCTACTTTCCAAATGCAATCGTTATATTTAGACGCGGGAACGACGCGCTGTTCTCGACGTGACACAACGGCGTCTCCAAAGATGTAAACAACGTTCTTAGACTCGAAGGCAGTGTTGAATTAAAGAATACATAGACATAACCACTGAATTAGAGGTAAGTTTGTTTATTGTACGCTCGCATTTTTAATTGTATTATCACAACAATAATTTTAGTTCGATTATTTTCATTCAGTTCAACAGAAAGCGCTTTCAAGATGTTGTTTCAGTCAAGCTTATGTGCCACTGCGCCCACTACCGCTTGCATAGTCTGTATGTTAAGAGTGAACTGTACAAAGAATTAGATAAAAATTATCCATCAGCTTCATTAAAATGCATGTAATATGCAGTTTATTGACTCAGTCCATTAATGGTCTGAGTAATAAACTCTGTGTATTAAAAATTATATGACCATACGTGTAACAACACATGGTTACACGCGGTTAACCTCATGACGGCGTCCGTGACAACATATGTTTTTGTGTTGTTTGTTTATTCTCACTTCTTCGGCTTTAAAAACGATTTAAAAGTGTTATTTGATAAACAGAATCTTACACTCGTGGTCATTTCACATGAAATTTATGAAACTCGCCAAAGGCTCGCTTCATAAATTTCATATGAAATGACCACTCGTGTTTAATCCTCTTTATCTGTTTCTAGATGGAGTTGATGTATTTTCTTTTGGGCAAAACGTCCTGACCTTCATAGGGCATAGTGATTTTGACCCATGTGCTATGGAATTTTCCTCGCGGAAATTAATAGCAATACTTCTTGAACCAGAGCATTCTAATTGGAAGTATTCGAGACTGATAACTTTTTGCAGCAGCCTTATTGCTTTTATCCTCATATCGCCTATTGAAAAGTTATACTGGAGTATTCATATTATAATGCAGTAAAATTCCGCTATTAAGAACATCTAAAATAATACCAATTCTGCCTTAAAAAGCTTATTTACAATGCTGCACTTAATCTTTCTTTGTGTTGTCTGCTCACAGTGCCCTCTGGTCATTAACCACCTTTGGGACTGTTCAAAAGTGGTCTTTAAGACCACTTTTGAACAGCCCCAAAGGTGGTCTAAATATAGAAATTTTACTGTATAATGGTCAGCAGGCCAGAATACATCGAAAAGTCGGACATATAACTTGCGGGTCTTATCAGCCATGCAATTCTGTTTGTCAGTTGCTGGCGAAACGTAACAGCAGCTGGTTAACCAGGTGCAGGCTGGCCTTGACACGTTATAACTACATGTACACATATATGTATGAAAGCTGATCTTTACCAAACAGTAATACACGTGACATAGGATGTAATTTGACTATTTGATTGTAGCTGGTGACAGTCTGTTCAAAACAGATACCAATTAACTTAACCCTTTTCCCGATGCATAATTAAGTTCAACCACACCCATTTCTGACTTTGAACCAATCAGATTACTTGATGTAATTAATTGCTGCAAATTGACAAACTGAATGTCAAATGTGTAGATCCTTTTCAGCTGATCTGGATCTACACAGTTTGCAAAGGTAGGGATTGTCGTGAACAGCAGGATAAGGGTTAAACATGCCTAATCATTGAATTCTAACTTTTTGATATGTGTAAAACAAAGTAATCTTACACTGCTCGAGATACTGAAAGTCCGAAATGGTGATTGTAAACTGCTTTGACGGCGGATACCATGAAGCAATGTCCAAGACAAAATTACAATATCTGGCTTTGCATCTACTGAACTGCTCCAAATACTTGGAGCTTAGAATAGTGATTAAAGACTGCTACCATGAAAAACTGCACTGGTATGATCAAAAAGAATTACATGTACATATATCTTTTAGAACTTTTCGATTTTTTTTTTTTTTTTTCATCACCAAAGGTTTCAACAAATAACCTACCCCATTATGTGATTATGTTAAATGAGTTCAATACTTTTGAATTATCACGTTTTCACGCCAAAGTCATTGTCATTTTTTGACGTCGTTGCCACTCACGTCATGTGACTCTGATGTCATCATGTTTCATTGTTTACAATAATGTCCCTTGAAAAAGGTTGTAATAACCGAAACTAGTCGGGAATAAAATTTAAATTAAGAACTTTAAGTTTGATCTCTATAATTAAAATATTCTACCCCATTATACAAAAGCGACTTCCGGCCCCCGCCCATTGGGGCTTGAAGAAATAGATTGGCTGAATGATGTTTCTACGCAGAACTGAAAATCGACCTCACACGAGTACTGGTAAACCGCTTAGAGGATCTAAACCTGCCCAGGCAAAGCGGTGGAAGTCCATGTTTATAAACCATATTGGTTTCATTTGGCGACAGGGCTTGAGATGTCATTCCATCTCAATGTCAAATAAAAGTCCCACAAAATTGGAAGCAACGTCTCGAAAATGACATATACATTGTTGACGGGGACATTAAAACCTCAAATCAACAACAACAACAACAACAAAAACGACTCAGGAGCTCAGGGTAAAGCGACCCCGTTTATAAAAGCGTCTCCGCCAAGTGGTGGGCCAAAAAAGGCAAACTAATTGCGAGGGCTTTATTTAATATACATGCTACGATTCTACATGTATCTAAGTAGATAATATAGGAATCTTACATGGGTGTGAGGGGTGGATTGAAAATCCGGTCCGAGGGTCTCATTCAGGCGTTATTGGGCTTGCCGAGTGATGCCGGACTGTAATCCCGAGGAACTGATTTTCTATCCACCCCTCACACCATATAGTCCTAAGATTCGTTTTCTTGCATACCTTTCATTTCTGGATTTTAATAATGAAGTTACTTCAGTTGCCGCCGTCCGCCTTAATGTTACGAAGTCACGTAACGTGCAGTGACGTCAACCTTAACGTCGGTGTATATCAGGTTGCATATCAAACAGGTCAGAATATTCTATTTTCAACCTGACCCTGGATAAGAACACCAGGGTAAGAACAGAATGTCTAACTCAGGCTAAAACCACGGGTTTCCTTATCTGGTGTGCAAGAATTTAATTGACATATATGAAAACGCCTTAGTTCTAAAAGTATATTTTCCTTTCGACAGTATAGCTTCTTTGAAAATAGACCTACATCTTCCTTTGTGTGGTCAGTATGCCCTTCTTTAATCGTAGAATATGTCGTTGTGGCTGGGTGAAGAGTGACTGATTTTATTTACCTCAACTATAACTCCTCTCAGCCTGCGAACAACAGATCAAGTCAGTTACATGTACGTTCGGCAATTTCACTGTTTATATAGCAATCCATAGTAATAGTTGTATTTTAAGTTTCATCCGGGGCATTTTGTTACTTGCAAAACTACGCTTTTAAGGAATGCCGTTTAAGTAGTTATCTGCATCAGCTTTGACTAGTTTTGCCGTCAACATAAAAGTATTAGCTTTCACAAAAAGCTTGTGTCTACGCTTATCACACATTAATTTGTGCAGTACTAAAATGACAAAACTTACCACGCGTATGTTGTAATAATATGCCAGTTAATATGTAAGTGTATAACAGTCGTAGATTACAAAAAAGGGATTTCTAAATGTTCTCTCAAATGTGACATGAAAACAAAACTACCGATCTTTCACTTACAACTTCTTGCACTACATGCCTGTATTTACGGTTTCTTTCATTTCGCATTTTAGGTTAACTATTTTATTTCACATTCTAGGTTTACCTTATGAAAAATAGAAAACGAAATCTTCCGAGCTGTTAGATCTAGATGTGTGAAGAGCTAGATGAGGGCGAAGTGAGCACCATATTAATCACGAATGTAAATTTATTTTGCAAGCGTGAGAGCAATCATGCAAGTACAGGTGATAAATTTTCTTTTTTTCTCAATATACTGCCATGCACCCTCGTGGACCTTCTATGCAGGTGTACATTACATACACTCCAGATTTGCATGATGAGAGCCTACAAAGGAACGATGCAATTACGATAGGGATCTTTTATCTGCACAGGCGATGATTTTGCCTGCACAGTGGGCCTCAAGTTAACGTCCCAATCCGAAGGAAGGTGCACTTTGTAGCATTCATCCATGCAAAAGATGCCAAAGGAGATTGTTCGGATACTACAATTTTATTAACGCTGCCGGGAATTGAACTGGAGTCCTCTCCACTAACCACTGAGCTACCACGCTCCGTTCCGGGCAGCGTTCTGATAATTATCGGGTATTAATGCGCAAGGGGGTCTTGCCGTGTAACCAGCGTTTGGGTGTCCTGGGGTTATCGGATGGCAAATAGTCCTATGAAAAGTGAAAACATTCAATAGAAAATCAATCACAATGACCTTTTATTAAATGCTTCCATAGCAAAAGCTATCCTTAAGATAGTCTACGCCCATTGGCGTAGACAATAAATAACGCTCGGTAGACCCAGCAGCAAACAAAGGCTGTTCCGCTATGACTGTGGGTTATTTTGGTTGATCGGTTTAAACTTTATTTCCTTGTATAATACATACATCTTTTACACAGATAATGTTGACAAAGAAAACAAGTATCATACCATGTTGCTTGTGTTTTGGATTTGATGGGCGAACTCGTATTACATACTCATTGAACTCCCAGCAAAGCTGTCGACAGTTACAAGACTGTCATACAAGTAAATGCCATATTAAACCTTAAGATGCCGAGAAAAACAACATCTGATCTGCAGAAGAATAGGGGCCTTTTTGGTATGATGGACTGCGCATGCGCGGTGATGACGTCACGGCGCGGCGGCTATATTGAATGCGCGGAAATTGTTATTATAAGGTTGTTGATTTGACCCCGGATTATAAGTTGAATTCAATGGTCACAAAAGAAATACTCCTTAATCCGCTTAAAGGCATTACATGTCAACCAGGTTTTGCGACTTTATAGGAATGTTAGCGAAATGTTAATTGTAGAAAAATATATTGAAAGCATACCATCTGACAGTACAGCTACCATTGCTACATTCTTTCGCCAATACGAGAGACATTAAATGGCCGTTTAAGTTTTAAGGGAGCGTCAATATTGTTTTGACTTGAGATGGTATTAAGATGGTTTACTTAACTGCTTTTCAATAACAATAGAAACGGCTTCAATACGGTTAAAATGCATGAAACTTATAGCTACGTATATTTCAAAGAAAGTCCCATTTGACAGTGAAACAATTGACAAACTTTTTTCATCAAAATATCGAGTGATAGTGTTTTAATAACGTACCAGTTTTAAGTCGTCATAACGTCGAGCGTGTATTTTGATTTAAGGTCGAATGCATTTTAAATACCTTATTGTTGTGTCAAATATCAATCCCTTTCAAGTAGCCATAATGTCATGAATATGTTTGTTTTGTTTGTATTGGTATTTAACGACCCAGTCAACACTATTTTAGATTATTTTTGAGCCGGTCAGTTTACCTATCAACACTTTTCCTGGGCAGGCTTATGCGTAAGCGGTTAACAAGTACAGTGCGTGGACATTCTCTCGCAAGAAACTGACAACTGCCCTTCTTGAATCAGCGGAAGAGAGAGAATGACCGTAGATCAGATTTCATGATCAATCTCCACGAAATAATGTTGCTGACCCCGGCAGGTATCGAACCCGCATCCTCCTGATCACCAGTCAGACGCGCATCCGACTGAGCTACCGAGGCCGGCCTTGAATATGTTTGTTTATTTAAGACATAAGACATAAGAATATTTATTTAACGTCGGTTTTCAAGTATTCAACATTTAAACATTAGCTCTAAAGCTATTTTACCGGCAAACGCATTTAAAAACTGTACAAGTAAATGAACAAGGAAATCACAGAAAAGTTCCAACATATCACAGACGTTTTACATATTTTACATTAAGACATAGAACAGGCAGAATAAATAATAGAACATAAGAGCTTTTGTCACATAAATTCATATCATAGACATTATATGCACGTTTTTCTATAACGGTAATTGCTCAATATAAAACTAGGATCAGTCTTAGTAGAAACTGTATGCCTTTACATGACAGCTAACTGGATAAAAAGGGCGAAACCGAAAGGGGAGTAGTGTAACAAGTTCTCTTGACATAAAGTTCTTGCAAGAGTCCTGCCTCGAAAAACGAAACACCAATTAGCCGACAAGCAAAGCCATAAATACAGTTTAATTCCAGGTCGTGGTCGCAAAAGCCTCGGCAGTACATGACCCACCAGGGGAGAGACACACATTGAACCAACATAGCTATGGGAAGCGGTCTCCCCTGTTGAAGCATGAACCACCCGACGACGCCAGGAACCACGATCAAAACAAAAGGAACAAGGGCGGAAAAAATTTCAAGCACATGCCATAAAACAAAGAAAGTAACTAAAACATACAAACAAACAAACAAACAAGCAAGTTTATAAATTATACTTGCATAAGGAACACTTGCATGAGGCTCCTCCCCAGGTCCGGACCAGCCTTACAAACTCACCATACTTACTAGTAGTTCTCAGGTGATTTGGAAGACTGTTCCAGACCTGAAGAAAAATGCCTTACCAAAGGACAGTAATTGAAATTTGATTGTATAAAAATGTTGTAAATTAAAATCTTTGTGTCAGTGTTTAAGACATTACATAACCTGGAAAGGACATTAATTTGTTTAGCTACCTTCTTGCAAACATTTGCTATGTTTTCTTTCAAAGTTTAACATATAATCAAATGTAACACCTAGCAATTT